>JANVCC010000135.1:1875419-1907445 GCA_025345505.1 Todiramphus chloris collaris | reverse complement strand
TGGAGTCAGGTGTGTGATGGGACTGTGGGGTTCCCTGGGAGCTGGGGGTCCCTGGGAGCTGGGGTCCAGGGGTCCCTGGGAGCTGGCTGGAGTCAGGTGTGTGATGGGACCGTGGGGTTCCCTGAGACCGTGGGGTTCCCTGGGAGCTGGGGGTCCCTGGGGCTGGGGGTCCCTGGCAGCTGGTGGTCCCTGGGGCTGGCCGGAGCGGTGCGAATGCCGCTGGGGGCACTGCTGGTTGTGTTCCTATTTCTGCGCTGGAAGAACAAACAGGGAAGTGGTTTTTCTGCAGTCTCATTGCAGCTCACAAACAGAGCACATAATTCAGCCGGTGTTGCTCAACTGTCACCGCGTCAGAGGTGACGGCGCAGGGGGACCGAGCGCGGCACATCCCTTAGCGTGCGGCTGAGCGCTGGGTAGAGGTGATGAGCAGAGAGTTTTTTTGCCTGGTTTTACTGTAACTTCCCCGCAGGTTTCTGTGCCTGTTCCCCGTGGAAGCCAGTGAGCACAGGCACCGATGCATCTCTCCGCTTTGCTTGTCGCAGTCCAGAAGGGTTGGTTCTTGCGCACAGCCCCTGCCCAGGGTACCACGATGCCACGAGGAGCTGTGGATGCCACGAGGAGCTGTGGATCCCACGAGGAGCTGTGGATCCCACGTGGACTTGACGTAGGGAAGAGTTTGCAGGGAGCTGGTGACCGGCAGCGGATGGCTCGGCACACAGGGATGCTGGAGGGGTCCGCAGAGCTCTTTGCTGGAGGAGGGATTTTTGCGGGACAGGAGCGCAGGGTCCGGGCGCATCTCTGCAGGCGAAGGATGCCGCTGCCCTCTCTCCTCCCAGGTTGCATGAGTTGGGCAAAACTGCATCTCCAAAAGCTCCTCTTGTAGCCTCTTCCTGCTGTGAGGCAGGACCAGGCAGCCTCAGGCCATCAGCCTCAGTTTTACCCCCAATCCCGCAGCTAATTTGTCCCTGGCCCTAGCGATTTACATTTGTTTGGGCTGATGCTGGGCCATCATCTTCCTCGCTTTAACATTTATCTGCCTTTCTGAGCTTGAACAAAGGCAATGCTGAACATGTGTTAGTTTGCAAGCAATGCCATTTTCGGGTTTCCAGGCTTTAGCGCCAGGGCTATGCCTCTGGATCTGAGTTGCAGACACTTCAGGGGGATGTTCATTTGTTTATAAAAGAAACCCACATCTGTTTCTGTTTGAATTTTTTAAGGAAGCATACATAGAAACCTTTCTCTTGGTTTCTGGCTCTGTGAAAGCTAGATTTTGGGCCAGGTTTGACCTAACTGTGACCTTTTCGAAGTATTACAAATTTTTTTGGTATTTGTTTATGACTTTATTAGTGATGCCATGCGGGGAATGGGTCAGTTAAAGGTGAAATTAGCTTCTAATGTAAACAAAGGATTAATTTTGGAGCAGAGATTGTACTTTATGGAGGCTTTAAATTGTGAAGTAGTTCACCAACTGAATTGCTCCTGAGAGCTTGTCGGCGATGGAGCTCCAGCCCTGAGAGGAGTGGGAAGGATGTGGGCAGTGGGTCCCCTGCCTCTGGGTGCCAGAGGGGTGCTGGGAGCCCATGGCTCACCCAGCCACCATCAGCCTTTATAACCCTGTGCTCCAGATGGAGAAACGACCCAATTACCCTTCTACAGTAAATTCCTCTGTTTAGTACCACGCCGTTTATTACTCTTTGGCTGCTCAAGAAGATGAGTCCCTGAGAAAACAGCATCTTCTTAGCACTGCCTGGAAGCAAACTGTTTTCTGAAAGGGGCTGTTTGAGCCCTGTGGTTTTAGCCCCAAATTTCACTCCTTTCAGGCACACGGGACTTCGTGGGCCCTTGTGTGCCATCCCCTACCCAGGCAGGGGTTGCCATTCACTGGGCCCTTGTGTGCCATCCCCTACCCAGGCAGGGGTTGCCATTCACTGTTGCTGTGTTCAGTCGGAGACGTCCGTCCTTCGCTCAAGCCAGAATTTCCTTCAGAGCAATTGAAGTGCAATTTGCTTCAGAGGACGCTGTCTCGGATCCTGCCAGACAGTGGCAAAATGATTTATTGAAGCAGAGCCACTGTTTTACCTGCAATGTGAACCGCTTCTGTGGATGAATGTAAATCTGTGCCGTTCTCCAGTGAGTGAGAAGTGTGTTATGTAGGGAGGTGCAGGACGCAGGGACCGAGTTCGTGTAAGGGGGCTGATCAGATCATCTCGCATACATATCAGAGCCAAAACCAGTCCCAGCATCCTAAAGCCAGTGCTGTGCATGAATCCTCTACCTTCTTCCCTCCCTCGGAAGGAGAGTGATGGCAGTGTCTTTGCTGTAAAGGCAAGGATGGGAAACACTGGAAATCCCGCTGGGGATCGGTAGTGTTCCTTTGCTTCAGCTCAGGTGTTTCTTTTCCCTGTTGGCTTTGGCTTATTTAATCTCCAGGCTCAATGAAAGCATAGCTCTAGCTCTGTGCTCCAAAAGCCCGTTTGCCACTTCAGACCAGCAGGAACCAGTTCTAAAAGGTTCAGGTAGAATTTCCACCAGGAGTAAGTAAACTGCAGCTGGAACTGTCGTCAATACCATTTTCCCCAAGCAAAATCGAGTGGCTCCTCGGACCAAGGCTGGTTTAATAACATCTGTTTCCCCTTGAATCCCCGGGGGAAAGTATTGACATTGCCATATTCTCAAGGAACATTTCAAATCATGTGTTGCTTTACAGGAGCACCGATAGTTAAAATGTTTATGGTCCTTTGTGGTATTATCCCTTCTAATAGTGTGGTAAAACAGCACATCTATTGTAAAATATGGGCGTTGCGAGGGGGTTTATGTGTGTGTGTGCGTGTGGAACTTCTCCCGTTGCTTGCGGGGGGAAGCAGCATGCTCTAGCCTGCTGTCCACTCTGGGTGTTCTGCTACCTGCTGCGACTGAACCACACCGAACCAGTCTTTTATTAGCATTCCCACTCACCAGCTACGGAAGCAGTAGTGTGTGTGCCATGTTAACAAGCTTGCTTTCTTCCGAAATAGCTCAGAAGGTACTAGGAAGGTTTTCAGGAGGGTCACGTTGTTTTCTGGGGGTGTATTTTAGCTCACAGCCTGTGGTTAGTCCTTGGGTAGCCCTTTCTATCCACAGCTTCCCCAAGCCCTGTGTTGGCATCCGCTCCGATCAGCCACCAGGCACAGCAGTAAACTGGGGTCTTCAAAAGTGAAAATCCCTCGCCTTTCCCCTCTCCTTTCCCCTTCCCTAGAACCTACTGGCATATGTACTTGACTTTTGCCTCCAAGTGCTCAGTTCCTGAGGGCTGAGTTCAGGAGAACCTGCTGGTTTCAAGCGGTTCTGTGCCTTGATCAAAGTCACAAAGGAAATGAACAGCTAGGCATGAAACGGGTCTCCCATCCTTCTGCTCGGTGTGGTGGTACCTGCTGCCGTGGCTTTGTCCCCAAGAGGATGGAGAAGTCCCAGCAGCTGTGCAGAAGCCTCCTGCTCGCCCTCCCCGGGAGCCGTGGTGCTGGATGGCTGTGCCGGAGCACGCAGAGCAGCTCGGGCTGATGGGGAGCGTGTGTCTGGCTGTGAGACAGAGAGACCAGGAGTCTTAAAAGCAGTAAATCCCGCCTGAGTGGGAGGATGAGTCAGAGGGTAAAACCCCAGGCTTATTGTGCACAGGGGTCCTCCGCAGCTCCGGGATGCTCGGACTTCCCCCCGCAGACATACCGAGAGTGCGCAGAGTTTCCGTTCTCCTCTCTCTGCACTTCTCAGATTTGCAGCCCAGACCGGGTGGTTTCACAGGATGCCTTTTGTCCCCTTCCAGCAGTGCTGTGCTGGTCCTTGGTGGGGCATCCCCTACGCTGGAGCATCCTCTGGTGGGATGCTCTTGGAGAGGGAGAGCCGTTTGGCTGGGAATCCCGAGTAGGCAAATTGCCATGGGCGGTCAGAGCGTGCTCACTCTACCTGCTGGGAGAGAAATGCAGACACCCTGAAAGTTTAATCAAAAGGCTTATGAGGATTGTTTTCTTCCTTTTTCTAAGCCCTTGGCTAGTTGTCTGTCCTGAGGGTAAGTACTGGCTGGTGCTGGGATAACACTGGTGTGCAGATACTCGGGAGATAACAGCGATTTGGTGCTGAGATGAGTTTCCCAGGCATGAAGTGTAATGTTCAATTTCTTTTGTTACAGATGGAAGAGAAACGACGCAAGTACTCGATCAGCAGTGATAACTCAGACACCACTGACAGTAAGACCTTTAATTCGAGGCTTTGAACGAGATAACTAAACGATTCACCTCCAGCAGGGAAAACGCTTGAATAATTACTTTGCAAAGAGTGGAGGAAACTGCATTTGCTGGGAAGTCTCTGCACAATGAATCGTGCGCCGGGCTGGGTTTGTCAGAAATGCAGCAACAAGCTGATATCAATTTAAACGCCCCGTCTGCGGCTCCTCTTAACTGATGAGAGTCTCTCCCTCCTGTCAGGAGCCTGGGCGAGGGAGAGCTGCTGATTGCAGATCTGCTAACGAAGCAAAACGCCCTTTTGTAGAGGAGTTGTCCTTCCCCCCCCCCGTGAGCTGCAGCCTGGGACTAGTTAGCTCTTGATTGAGTTGTACTGGGGGAAAGGGAAGTTTTTACTGGAGTCAGGGTAAAACCGGAGCCGCCTTGTTCCCTTCTCGCGAGCTGCAGAGTGATGTGAGAAAAGGGATAAGGCTCAAGCCAGCAAAGCTTGCAAGCCCACGCTTGCTTTTCGCCATCTACCTCGCTTCATCCTCATTCAGGAAGGCGCAGAAGCGTGTGCTCAACAATAAACCATGTGCAAATGTGCTGAATTTTGGCTATAAATAGAGCGCTTTCCTCTCCCACTTACTCCAGGGTTTCACCCACTGCAGACATACCGCAGTGCTCAGTACCCTCGAGGCACTAATCTAATCCCTTGGCTGGGCTCTGGAGTTTCCTACTAGTTGCTCTTGGTTTCTTACAAATGTCACAGTAATTTCATCTGGGCCGTGCTGGGAATTTGCTCTCCACACTTCACAGGATCTGGCTGCTGGATATCGGAGAACGAAAGGGACTTCGCTAAAGACAGTAAACTTCTGGGCCTTTTCCTAACAGGATGATGGGGAGATTACAGGGGGTTATGGAAAGGCTGATCGTGCCGGGTTTGGCTGCCTTTCCCACAGCTTTGGCCAAAAAAACTTGTCAGCGTGAGCGGAGTTTGCACCACTGCTGCCGACGGGAACCTGCTGTTCGGCTGCCGGAGGGGACCCCCGTCCTGCCGCAGCCCTGGGGGGCGGGGGGGGGGGGAGGGAGATGTGCCTCCAGAAAGCATTTCAGGCTCTGTCAACACCGCTGGCTTCTCATAAAATAAAACATCTCTATCTCAGAATGGGGTTTGTTTTGGAAGCCGTCCTCCAAACTTCCCGTCTCCTAATCCCCAGATGCTCAAAGGCTTACCAAGCCGAGCCGCGCTCGCTGCCTTTCGGGGGTAAGGCATCTTTAATCACCGTATTAACCAACAACAGCCTTATCTCTCTTGGGCTTGGATATTTATGCTGCAGGTGATATCTAAGCTGTTGACAAATGCTGTCCTGCAGGATAATTGTAAACAAAGCGCTGACCCTTTTTATGCCTCCGCCAGGGAAGGATGGTAGCGGCGCGTTATCTGACTCGGCAAGAGCCGTAGCATCGCCTGGTCCCTTGAGAAGAGGGGGCAAGGTGGGAATTAGGGACTGGGTCTCGCAGCGTGGAGCTGCTGCTGCTGCTGCAGAAAGGCTTGGAGCGGCTCGCCGAGAAAGATCCCGGTGGTTGCAGCGCGGGGACTTGCGGGGGCTTTGGCTACGCGGTCCTGATACGGAATGGTAGGAAAGCCCAGGGGATTTGTGTGGAGGCCACTTTAGTGACGTCTAGCCTGATGCACAGGCTGGTACACAGCTGTCCTGGGCGAGCGAGTGATGCCATCAGATCTGCTCTTCGTTTTACAAGTACGAGACAGTGAGTTTTCCTAGGAAAGAGCACAGGTCGAGCTGGCGTCTCTTCCCCAGAGAGGAAAAGTGGGTGTGTGAGGTTTAGCTGGGCTTGTGAGTGGCTCAGTTGCCTGACGTGGCCATCAAGAAGCTGGTGGCATTTCCCACCGTGGTGGTACCACAGCTGGGACAGCCCTCGTGCCAGCTCAGCTCCTGGCCAGAGCCTCTCCCGAAGCCCTCGTGTGCCTGGCTCCATCGTGTCTGGCAGTTGCTTGGGTTGTTTCCTCCTATCCCACCATCCAAGGATGAAATCGGTGTTCAACAGGCCTCGTGATAGTTAATTTGTGGCACCCCCAACAAAAACATTTTTAGAGGGTGGAATCTGGAGGGGTCCTGCTGTACCAGAGGACCCAGCTGCCATGGTTATTAGAAAAAAGATTCCAATAATTAATTATTTATTATTGCCAAATACATACTTTTTTTTTTTTTTAAGTGCTATTAACACAGTTATGGTGTCAGCAGAGGAGTTTTACCCAGTGTGTCAGTATTTTTGACCACGGAGTCTGAAGTCCTCCAGCAGCTCAGATGCTCGTCTTTAAGCATCCTTGTTATAAAACTTTTAGTCTTCCCTCCTTAATTGCTGATCCCAACAGGCTCCTGATTCCAGGAATGAGCCCTGGTTCATTTCTTCTTAGAAATGGTTCTTACTCCTGACTCTGGGTTTCTCATTTCTGATACCTGCATTTGAAAAGAGCGGTCTTGAACTTCGGAGACCTCTGTTTCATCATCTATAGCAGCAGGAAAGTGATGTAAATCTGTTCTGGTGGAGTACCCCGGGATGTGCACAAAAATAACGCCATGTCAGGGTGTTACTGCCCCTTGGTGCTGCCCCGAAGTGGTGGTTGGAGGCTGTAGTAGTGGCAGTGGAGCTGGTGACAAAGGTGGGAAAAAACTTTGGTCTTTTTTTTCCGGGTAACCTGTCTCTGTTGCTTTGTTGCAGGTCACACCACCTCCACCTCCAGATGCTCCAAAATTCCGAACACCAAATCCACCTGGTCACGACAGAAGGAGAAGAAGCCCTCTGAGGTATGTAGGCTTTTGCCAAAGGAGAGGTTTCCCCTAGAGTTATGCTTGCCCAGATGTGGTGGCAGCCAGAATGGGTGCCAGGACAGGGTGTCCTCCCAAGAAGCCAGAGCCCGCGTTTCAGAGCTGCAGCTCTTGCCAGGGTGCCAACCTCAGCATCCTGCTCAGCTCTGCTGGGAGGGAGCAGGAGGAGGTACCTGGTGGGTGTCTCTGGTGAAAGGTAGGGGCTCCTTGTGCCTCCTTTGTTTAGGTCCTTGTGCCCACCCCATCCCCGTTGATGCAGGTGGGGAGAGGTTGAGTCTGGTGGGACTGGGAGGTCCCATGCTATCAGGGTGGGACGTGCTGGGGTTCTCTGGTTTGGGTGCCCATCTGGGTTCCCTCTCATGGTCGTAGCACTCGTGCCAGGGGAGGGTGGCTGGGTGGCATGGAGGCTCCTCCCCATGAAGAAATGGGAGGTACAGAGAGCTGTGAAATGAGAGACAGCACAGCTGAGTTGCAGATTAGGTTGTGTTGGTTTCTTCCTGTCACGGGGCTCAAGGGCATTAAGCTGAGGCCCTTGGTGTCTGACCTTGCCACGGGGTTTTCACTCGCTCTCTCCTCACTGGTACGGGCAGCTCTGCCCACCCTGGGGGCATTGCCTGGGTCACTCCTGCCCGCCCCGTGCTGCTGGGTCTGGGACGGGGTCGGGAGGAGCTGCGTTTGCCGTGGACCGTGCTGGAAGGGACGATGCTGTGCTCTGTTTTCCCTCGAGTGCCTCGGATACGTTTCCACTAGACATGGAAACTATACTAGGCATGAGCTGCTGTTGTGGCAACTGCAGTGTTTAGCAGTGGTCATCTTCATTTCAAGAGCAGAGTGAGCAGAGCCAGAGGGATGTTGTTCTCGTGTTCCCTTTCCTCCGGACCAGGGTCTGGAGTTGGACAGAGCTAAGTTTAGAAGCAGGTGAAGCTGGCACGGCTCACGCCTGCTCACAGGCTGGGAATTCCTTCCCAAGCACC
The DNA here is from genome assembly GCA_025345505.1 of Todiramphus chloris collaris. Lineage (NCBI taxonomy): Eukaryota > Metazoa > Chordata > Aves > Coraciiformes > Alcedinidae > Todiramphus > Todiramphus chloris. Next base: position 1,899,429 of record JANVCC010000135.1, on the reverse strand, counting down.
CCTGTTACACCTCTCCTGGGGCTGTGGCCTCTCCAACATCCTCCCTTTGCATCAAGCTGAGTAGAGATTTTGAGGTTTTCCTGTGGTCACTGCCTGAATTGCAGCTGCGCTCGGTTCTTACCACTCTGACAGATTTACATTGATATATCTAATGTGTTGGTGGTGGACGGAGGCTTTAAAAGCCTGAGTTGTTGGTGCCTTGGGTAAAGAGCAGGGCTGAGAAACTCTTATTGCCAGCTGAGCTCATTGTGAACGCTCCGAGAGCAAAGACCCAGGGGTGCAGATGTCACTGGGTGCTGGCAGGGCTGTTGGAAAGTTGAGCGCTAGGGCTGGTAACGTCGCTTTTTGGTTGTAGATGTGTCTCTTGAAATGGGTGAGGGGGTGTGTTCTGTGTCCTGACCCACTCACTGAAGAAGTGAAGCTTTTAGGGTGTCTCCTTCTCCTGGGTCTCCGTTACCCCCTCTCTGAAATAACTGCCCATCCCTGCTGGGTCGGTGAAGGCATCAGCCTAGTCCTGTAGGTGCCTTCAGGAGTCCCGTGGAGATGCCTGGTGTTAGACCTGGTTAGATGAGTGAGGATGGGCCTTGTGCATCACCAGCAGTGCCTCGTGTGCTACCCTGCTGCTGCCCAGTAAACTCCTGCTCCAAGAAAGCCTGCGTTGGGAGATCTCCTTCTGCGTCGCTGGTACAGACATGCTGTAGTCTTTAATATGAATGAGCTTTATCAGCCAGCAAGAAGTTTCTCTGGCTGCTAATGAAGTTCCTGGATAGAAGTCCAAGACTCCAAGTGAAAATGCTTCTGCACTTTATGAAGGACGGTCAGACCTGGATCCAAGTTTTGCTGCTCTACAACAGCTGGAGTGAAAACTAGATCTTAGTCCGTGGCACCCGAGGAGATGTCAGATGTGGAGGCCAGGCTCATCCCGCTGCTTCATGCTCCATTATGCCCAGAGGATGGTTCTCAGTGAAATCTAGCTCCGGAACAAATAAAGTGGAGCAAAAGCTTCACAGTGCCCAGCTTAGCAACAGTTGGGACAGAAAGTGAACCCCGGTGGCACGTCTGAACTGAAACTCCAGGGGAATTTGGGGAGGCGATGTGTAATTACTCGAGTTGGAGCTCGGCCAGGATGCTCAAGCTGACAAACCATCTTTTACAAAAGCGTGGTGGGAACCTGAGCAGATGGGAACGGTCCAGATCTCAGCTTTACTCCCCTTAGCTTACATCTTCCCTGCAGCCACTGGCATCAGAGTCTGCTCGAATTCAGCTCCAGGTGAAACCCAGGGGTCAGGAGAGTGTGTCCCTGGGGCTGGACATGGGATGCAAGGTCCAAGACCTGCAGCGGTGCATGGGTAACGGTATGAAAGTCACTCCAGTCAGCGTGCTGGTTTATGGATTTCCTTTACAGCAGCATCTTCCAGACTTCCGTGAGTGATGCAGCTTCTGCTGTGAGCACCCGTGGAGCACCCTGGTCCTGTGTGGGATCCACTGCTCGTCATCTGTGAAACGCTGCAGGCTTTGGGACATCGCGGCGGCTTTCCCACAGGAGCGCTGAGAGTTTTGTGGGCACAGACTGGGACGGGCATCGTGTCCCGCTGGCGCAAGTGCTGGGAAGCGTAAAACATAAACCACACCTCTGTCAAACCACACGTGAGCTGGTGAAGTTCTTTTCTCTCTCTTATCCCCGGGAGGGATACAGGGAGAACATGATGAAGGTGTTACCAGATGTTGAACCCCCCCTAAGCAGTTTGCCCCAGATGTTTTGGGGCTGGTTAAGCCTTTTCAGACAGTAACTCAAACTCCAGGTTTCCACGTGGCTTGTAGCTTTCCCAGGAGCTGAGCTGCTGGCGAGGTGCAGAGGGGTCCAGGCACGTCCTGAGGGGCGATGACGATGAAGGACGGGCTGGGGGAGTGGGGGGGGGGGGTTTGTGGATGTGGGGAACAACTGAGCTCTCCTGCCCCGCTCAAAGTCATGTCCCCGTTGCCCTGCGAGCCGCCGGCTGCTTTTCCCCTGACGACCCGAGCTGGAGATAAAAAAAATCAAAAGCATTAGTGTTACATAGTTATTAGCCAGGTCAGGGGGTGATGTTTATTATGAAAGACTCTGTGAGAAGGGATTAACTACACACATTAAAAACCACCCGATACAAGGCATCTGGAAAAACAAGCTTCTTAACATGGAAAAGTACTGAGCTGTTTGTAAACATCCGCGAAGGGGGCCATTGCCAGGGAGGGTGATTATATTTATCTGTGCCTGTCACGGGGCTCTGCCCGGGCTCTTTCCTCATGTGTCCCAGGCACCAGGCCTCCCGTTTCAGCTGCCTGCCTTGCAGAGGTGACATTCGTCCTCCCCTGCCCCACTCATGGGCAGCGAAGACCTCGAGGTGTAGCCCTGGTGTGATGTTGATGTTGCCCCGGGCACGGGCATGGCTCTCCTGCCCTGCCTTTGCCCGCGGGTAGAGGATGGACGTGGGCAGCTGCCAGCAGCTTCTTGCATCTGCAGCGATAGCAATCTACCAATCTGGTCATTTTAATTAATCTCATTAGAGCTCGTTTGGCTCTGAACCTGGCCTCAAAGGGAGCGTGGTGGCCAGTACCCATCCCTGGGTGCCTCCGACCGAGGAGCCCTGGCGAGGAGATGCTGGTTGTTCTCCCTGCCCCGGGAGCTGGAGGGAGGGGGATGTTCCCTCCAGTCCTCCCTGTCTCTCCCTGGTGCTGATCCTGCAGCAGGGAGTAAGATGAGCCTGAAGTAAGTTGTGCCGCTTTCAGTGGCGCGTTGACGCAGTCCTGCCCCCGGCGATAGGGCTGCTGGGGATGTGAGCGCAAGCCTCGCCGCTTAGACTGCAGTCATCAAGCCCTCTCTCCTCTTTCTGACAGGGAACAGTTGTCACTGTCTGAGGAGAGGATATAAGAACAAGGCAAGTGTGTAATGATAGTCACTGGTTCTATCTGCCAGCTCCCGGCCATCAGCAGCTTGGGGACTCCCTCGGATGCTGCCTCTGAGTCAGTGCCGTAGCCACTGCCTTAGTCATTAGCCCCTGGACCGTTTGGGATCCAAACTGCTACCCTGCAGGGAGTTGCACTGATAGAATAGGTTGTGTGTGTGTGTCTGGGGGGGGGAACCCAGCTTTTGTGTGCAAACCACCTGCCTTCTCCAAGCTGAAGAGCCCTGCGCAGGCTCAGCTCTGCTCTGTGGGTGCTGCTCGTCCTCAGCACCCTTCTCCTCCTTCCTGGACCTTCTGGAGATGAGGGGACTGCAGCTGCAGGCAGGGATCAAGATGAAGGGGAAACCACAAATTTATACAATTTACATTATTTTCTCCTCGCCATGTTTAGATATTACTTCCGTGTTTTGAAAGATGTCTTTTTATGTGTCCTTAGAAGGATTTAGCCCTTTTAACAAACATCCTCATTGTTTCCCATCTAAAAAGCAATTCTTGGTGTGTTAGACCTTGCCTTTCGCCCTCTGATAGGTATAGAGTGGCCCAGTGCAATGGGAATTGAGTCCATGCTTGAAGAAGGGCTCTTATGAGTATGGCCAAGCAAGCCTGGCCGTGCTTTTACTGGGCTGGATGAGGAGAAAACCGGTCTCTGTTAGGAGGTTTGACTGCAGTGGCTTTGTCACTTTTCCCAAGCCGGCGTGAGGACAACAGATTAATACCATTGTCTTCCGAATGCTGGGAAGGGCCAGACAAAAATGCTTCTTGTTCCTATTTTAAATTCTGTTGTTCAGTGGATCTTTACCATTCAGCATTTCGAGAGGAACAAGACTAGATGAAGAGATAGCGGGCTGCCTCCCAAATGAACACCAGAGTAAGAATTTTTCTTTTTTTTCCCCCTATTTTTTTTTTTTTCCCCTCCCAAAGGCGAATAATCTCGTTGCCTACAAACACACACCAGGCACTGCTGCCTCTCAGAGCCCTGCTGCCGAGCGTTGCTGCTCACCTTGTTTCGGAAAGGGCTGGAAAAATGGGATATAATGGCAGGGAAATAGAGCTGGGGATCAGCTGGGGGGGAGCGAGGCCGGGCAGCCAAGGGTTGCACCCGTGGAGGTGCCGGCTCGAGCTGATAGGAAGACAGTTTGTACGACCAAAAACTAGTCCCAGGGCTCCCATTGTTCCTGTTGTTTTCTCTTTCTCTAAAAATCCTTGTGACTCATGAGCTACAACAAACAATTTTATGCTTGAGAGAGTGAAGGGCTAATAGCCCTGGCTGGAAATGAGGAGGGAGCCCTGCGGATGAGGCAGTCCGAGGCTCCCCGGGTCCTGCTGGGGATGGAGGACGGGGACGGTGGCCAGGGAGGGTACACGTGACACGGCCGTGAGGTCATCGGGGGAGAATTGCAGGTTGGTGGGGTTATAGGTGAGAACAGACTCGAATGTGAGAGTCTGGATGCAGGCAGAGGTCAGTCCCTTCCCACCAGTCCCTTCCCACCTCTCCCGGCTGCCCTCCTGGTGACTATGTTGTGCTTGGTTTTGAACGCTGTGCTTCGTTTCTCCTGTGTTTTCATGGAGTCATAGGATGGTATGTGTTGGAAGGGACCTTTAAAGGTCATCGAGCCCAACCCCCTGCATGGAGGACAAGAGGTGATGGTCACAAGCTGAAACACAGACAGTTCCACCTCAACATGAGGAAAAACTTCATTCCTGTGAGAGTGCCAGAGCCTGGCCCAGGCTGCCCAGAGAGGCTGTGGAGTCTCCTTCTCTGGAGACTTCTCAAAACCCACCTGGCTCTGTTCCTGTGTGGGCTGCCCTGGGTGACCCTGCTCTGGCAGGGGGGTTGGACTCGATGATCTTCAGAGGTCCCTTCCAACCCCCACCCTTCTATGATTCCCATCGTGGTGAGGCACCATGTGCCATGGCATCTCCTCCCAGGGATAGGTGTTTTACTCTGAGGTTGGCCAAGCATTGGACAAATTGATGCCCATGCAAGAGGTTCCCAGCAGCCGTGTTGGGATGGAGGGAGAGGCTGGTGGGTGAAGCAGCAGGTCCTCTGTAAGGTGGAGTGACTGATGCATGAGGTGCTCATGTCTCAGGGAGGAGCTGAATCCAAGCCCTGCCTTGCAGGTCCCTGCCATAAGCACAGGAGCATCCTTCCCATGCCCGGTCCCAGTAGAGCGTTGAGATGTGAGAGTCGGAAGATGTGATACATTTAAGTAATTTGGGGGAATTCTAAATTTCTTTTTTTGGATATAAAATCAAAACAGCTTTTGCATCACAACGGCAAGTTACAGAAATAACCAAAAATGCTGATGTGCCTCTGGGGAATGTGATGGCTTTGGTGTCCCAGTGACTTTTCATGTTCCTGAATGGCTGGGACAGATTGTCCTGGGGAGGCAGTTAGTCCAGCACCACAAACCGATGGGCTGAAAGGATGGGGAAATAGTAGAAGTTGGTAATATAGGCTTGTCCTGCCGGTGAGAAGTGAGTGCCAAGGGTAACTTAAAGGCTTTCAGACCTTGGAAATGGAGCTGACCCAGAGCGGTTGGATCCACAGACCTGTCAGTGGTGGTGCTGGGACAGGAGGGATGAGCTAGACTCTCAATGCCCAGTGGTTCTTTGATCCAGAAAGGAATGATTGCCAAGAAGATGCTTTCTACACAGAAAGATCTGGATGGGGCTGTGTGTGTGATCAGACAGCTTCTCCACATGGCTGGTGGGACAGCTGAAGCAGCAGGACCTCTGTGCTGGTGGCCTGAGCTGCTGGGGGGAGCTCGGTGTCCTCCTTGGGCTGCTCTGGTAGAGCCTGATCCATGATGTAAGGTGGGTGGGCAGCAGGGAACACCAGCTGGGAAGCAGAGAGGTCAGTGGGTTGCTGTGGGCATGGTGGTGGCAGAGGAGGTGACAGGAGCTGCTGCATCGACTGCTTTCCGACAGCACTGGGTGGCTTGCCTCGCTGGGGATGCTCACTGAGGAGCGGTATCTGCAGGAGTACTGTTATCAGTTCTCGTGGTGGTGGGTGCAGCAGGACCCATGGCAGGGTGCTGGGTTGGTCCTGCCACGACTGCCAGGGCTGGTGATGGGCAGCAAGAGGCGCGGCTCCTGTTGCTCACCCGTGCGGCTGTGGCATCACCGGGCAGCGAGAGGGGGGCATTCTCTGGGTCCCTTTCTCCTGCCTGGGCTTTGGTGCTCCACAAGCACTCCTGGTCCATCTCGCTTGGAAGTACGAAGCAAAAACATCTTGAACTTTTGCAATTTCATGTTCTCTTTGCCCACCTTTTAACGCTGATGGTGGTGACGGGCGAGGTTGGCCCCGGGCATCGGTGTGATGCATCTCTGAGCATCAGACGCTGGCCGAGGTTCCTGAGCAAGCAGAGGTAATAAAGCCAACGTCTCAGTTTGGCCTTCCCCGATGCCAGCGGATCAATGGGTAATAAACTGGATCCCGTTGCTGGGCTGGGAGGGAAGGTTGGAGCCTGGGCAGGGCTGCGAGGGGAGCAGAGCAGCTGAGCCTCGGGGACAATTCGGCAGCTCCCGCGGCCGGGGAGAAACAGTAAACACTCCTATTGAGGGTAAATTGCTTGTTTTCTGGTACCCAACTTTCTCTCCACCACCAGGTCTCCGGTTCATCAGTGGCCAATTTATCCTTTATTTGGTTTTCATAAATAATTCAGAGGAGTTTGAGTAGAATAATTGAGTCTTTTCCCAACCCTAATCCCAGACAATTCAAAACAAAAAGACATTTAGATTACAATTTGCGCGTATTAGCTGTTGGGAGATTTCCAGACAACTGATCTGCTTTCCTTTACAATTTCTGTGCCGTTCTATCGTTCCCAAAGTGTTCTGCTTTGATAGTTCCTAATTTGAGCATTTCCAGTTCTTCAGGAGGAGACAGAGGCATCGCTGTGATAAGGCACGGGCTGCCTTTGGAGGGGCCGGCTTATCTGTTTTCCGAGAAGGACGGAATAAATGAAGTAGGGAGATTGCAAATCCAGGCTGCGATGTGCCTTATCGTCTTCGGGGGGGATAGATACCATCGTGCTTATTTGGCTTAAAAGGAAAACTTCGGCGGCGGCGCCAAGGCGAGCTGGAAAGCCAGAAGGGATCAATCTGGGGAAGGCTTAACGCGGGAAAACGTGAGCCCGGGATCCGCGGCGTGCAGAGGGGAGAAATCAGACCCAGGGCTGATCCCGTGGCCGCGTTTCCCAGCGCAGAGGCTGCGAGGTGCAGGGTTGCCCGAGGGTTTGGCATCGCAGGAGGATGTTGCGAAGCGCCGGCGAGGCTGGTCCTGCTGGTTCAGACTGGTGTGGGATGGGTGGCCAGCTGCTCGTGGGATGCTGCCGAGGCGCCCGGAGTGCTGAAGCCACGACCCCAGCAAACGAGAGCACTAAAGGAGTGAATTACTAGCTGTAAGCAAAGGAAAATGTGTTGTGTTTCTGCCATGATGACTGCATGGAGCTGTTTTATCTCCTGGCTGTTGCTGGGGAGCCCTGGGGGGAGCTACAGGCTCTTCCATCACCCTCTTCATTGGTTGGAGAAAGGTGGTGGGCCAGCCACTGGCATAAATCCATCGTTGCTGCCCAGCCCTGGTGTTACCTCAGCAGTGGGACCTGTCACCTCTGAGGATGTGCAAATGAAACTGGAAATCTTTGGAAAGGGCACTGCTGTGGTGGGTGCCAGTGTCCTGAGGAGCAGAGAGACCTTCTGAGGCAGGTTAATGACTGGGCTGGTCCTTCGAGGTCCAGTCGCCCTGGAAAGTGCGTTCCCACATCTCCTGTTGCTGCTCGTGCACTGGCTGCCAGGTCATGCCCTGCAGCAGGAGCTTGGTCGTGCCTGTTGCCCTCTGCCTTGTGCTGCCAGCACCGTGCTGGGTACGTTCCTGGAGGAGTAGTTTGGCTTTGCATGCCATCAAATGGTGGTGCCATGCTCTAGATCATGTGGTCAGCCATGGCACGGAAGTGGGTGTCCTCAGAAGGCAACTGAGTTGGCAGCGACGGAGGTGGAGGACACTTAATGTCAGCAGGAGCCAGTCCAGGGAGCGCTGAAAACCTGCTGAAAAGCCAGCACCTTTGGAAACCATTCCTGCCTGGCTTTGCCCATGAATTCCAAGGGTGAGTGTCACCAAACAGAGCGGGATGGAAGTGCTGCAGAACTCCTGCCTGGGAGCTGGTGCCTGGAGCAAGGAGGTGGCACCTGCCCTGGCTGCTGCCCTCAGCCACGTGGTCCAGGCACCGGGGAGCAGCTCGCCCATCGAAGCAGAGCGGTGCCATGCGGGGAGGATTGCTTAGGTTTGCATTGTCCTCATGGGAGGTGGGCACCAGAACTGGGCCATGGAGATGCTGTTTTGCCCGAGCGTGACCCTGGTGTCAAGAACAGGGTGTGTTTGGACACCGTGCTTTAGAAAACGGGCTAGAGCCGGGGGGACTTGGCTTGTTTTGATACACAGACACACAGCACCTTGACTGTGACATCTCACATAGCCCCTCTCATGCTTGATTAGCATTTATCTTAATTTCTTTTTAATTCCTCACGCTGGCAACCCAGCAAAAGGTTACTGTGGCACCTGTAACCACGCATCTGTAGCACGCGGAGACTTAAAGGAACCTGATCTTTCTCAAACTGAGCCTAATTCTGACTGTAATATGTAGGCTGTTAATTATGTTTGGTGAAGGATGCGCTGCGACCGCGTCTGGCCAGCTCAAATCAGGTTTACATGGACGCAGCCAGAAATGGCTCTGAGCCGATGCATCGGGAGGATGACACCAGTACAACTCAGAAAGGTCCCAACACAGGAAAGGTTGTTTATGTATTGTATTTAACTCTAATTGGGTTAGCAGCTGAGACTCTGAGGATTAAACAAACTGACCTAAATACCGGTCTCAGTGGTCGTAGTTAATGCCTGGTTTCCTGCATCTCAGCCGATTTGGTTTCCCAAAGACTCCCCGAAGCGCGGTACCTTTGCAGCGGAAGCATAGAACCCTCTTGCGTCGTTCCTGGTGGTTCTGACAAAACCAGGCTCCTCTGGGGAACGGGCTTGGCAAACAGTTCTAAGCAGGGTCTGCAGAAACCACCGGATCCATCCCGGCCCCGCCGAAGGTACCATGGAAGGAGCAGGGCTGGAGCAAGGTGTCCCGGTGTTGTTCCAGCTCAGAGCTGCTGGGAGTGAGGAGGGAGCACTCATTTTCATTTACAGTTTATTCTTGCGCTGCAAGAGGCAGGGTTGCTGGAGTCGTTGCTGTCAGGAAGCCCTCTGGAAGGAAAAGCTTACTCTCCACAAGGGTTTTGTTGTTTTTTTTTTTTAATGAGTTTTTTTATGGTAGTATATTGGGGGAAGACTCTGCAGGGCCAGAAGTGAAACAGAATGAGCTATGGATGTGTAAGCAGGCAGCTGGATGGCTATTTAGTCAGATGGTTTCCAGCTCTAGCTGGATAGATTTTGCCTTGCGCTCCTCGGTGTGCAGTCACCACGGAGCAAGCAAACCCCAGTGGGTACCTTCAGCTTCTGTCTGTCCCTTCTTGGGCCACTGAGTGATGCGATGGGGACATGAAGGTGCTTGGGACACGATGTGCGTGGCTGTCTGTTTCCCCCAGATTCATTCATGTCAAGAACAGCATTGCCCCCAGTAAGGCTGAACGTGGAGAAGCCCAATCGCTGCCTGGCTGGGCAGGAGAGTCCTGCTCCTGCACCTTGTTCTCCCCAAATCCTGCCCAGCCCTCACTCCGAAGGTGTCTCATGTAGAGTGACACCCACAGAACGCCAGGGGTTGGAGGGGACCTCTGAAGACCATCGCGTCCGACCCCCAACCCCGAAGCTGTTCCGTCGGGGGGACCCATTCCCCAGGGCTCTGTCCCGGGGGCACCTGGACCCAGCCTCTGCCAGACCCCTTCACTTTGCCTGGTGGATGTTTTTTTTGTCCCGGTGCAGGTTTTCCGTACGGATCTGATAACAGCCATGAAGATCCCTGACTCCTTCCAGCTGAGCCCCGACGAGTACTACGTCCTGGCCGATCCCTGGAGGCAGGAGTGGGAGAAGGGCGTCCAGGTGCCAGCGAGCGCCGAGGCCATTCCTGAGCCCGTGGTCAGGTAAGCGAGCGGGGTCCCCTTTGCCAGGTCCCCTCTGTGGGGTCCCCTCTGCCTTGGCAGGGTGCCCACCGTCTCGGAGAGCCCGTCAAGGGGATGCCCGGGGACCTCCCACCGTGCTCTGCCAGGGGCAGTTGCTTTCTGAAAGCCCCTCTCTCGCGCGTGCCCGGCGGGCCAGCTCCTCCTGTGCTCTTGGTTAGGGCATCTTGAAAAAAAAACCTGGTAAAATCGAAGGGAAGATAAAATACCACCAGAAAGCCACCCAGAATATCACCCTCTGCCTGGCACCCAGAATATCACCCTCTGCCTGGCTGGTTGGTGCATCTCCATCTAGAACCGGGTGGCTGTACCGATGCTATTTCACGGCAGGGGTGCAGGAGTTGTCCCTTTAAATTAAAAGCTTAAATTAAAAACTTCCCTCTTGACCCTGTAAGCTGTTGGTGCGTGTTGGAAACGTGGTGCTCTGAGACTGGGGGCTTGGGACACAGAGCCCAGTGAAGAGTCAAGCATCTCCCAGCCCTCGTAGAGACGATGTCTAACCAGCCTCCATCGGGGTCTCGGTCGCTGTTTTAAAATAGGGAACTGAGTTTTAAAATAGACACGTCAAACAGCTGCTCGGGCAAAAAGGAATCAGGGTGGGGGGGATGCTGCCCGTTGGCCACGCGTGACGGATTATCCCAGGGCTGTGGCCAGAGCTGTTGGGGAAACACCGGTGCTGTTGGTGGCGGGGAACTGGGCGTGCTGGGAAAAGACCCCAAAACTCCCGGGGTCAGACCTGCAAACTTAAAAAAGAGTTGGAATCCCCAAACTCGCGGGGTTTGCGGGGGTTCTGCAGCTCTCTCCTGCTCGCTTCGTGCCGTGCGACCCCCGGGCGCGCATCCTGCCGGGATGATGCTGGGGAGCGGGGTGGCTGCGGGGGGGGAACACCCCTTTTGCTGGGGGATTTGGGGGAGGCTGGCGGAGGCTCCGCATGTCCCACGGCGCCAGCAGCTGCTGCTGCAGCTGCCGACCCTGCTTCTGAAGTAAACTTTTGTGTGCGCTCCCCTTCCTCCCCCCCCGGGGGGGAAAACGGAGAAAGAAATGAAACTTTTCATGAGTCTGAACACATCAAAAGGGAAGCTGTGAAGAGGGCTGTTGAGTTGATTTAATCCTTGGAAAGAAAAAAAAAAAAAAAAAGAGGGGGAAACCCCCCCCCCCTCCCCAGCCCCCGCTGACCCTGTGCGTGGAATATCTTTTTTTAGTCGCCTTTGATAACTAACGGCTCGCTGGACTCGCCAGCGAAGGGCTCACACCGCTGCTATTGCCAGCTGAAAAACAATAGCTCGGTGCTGCCCGGGCTGGCAGTGCCCCTGGAAACCCAGGCTGCACGGTGGCTGCTCCCCTGCCTTCCCTCAGCTGGGGTTTTGCCTCCCAGACCTCGATGAGCTGGGGCGTGGGGCTGGCTGCGGACCTGTCCCCCTGCTTTTCTCCAAGCCTTTGTTTTCCGGGGTCCCGGGGTAGCTGTGCTGGTGTTGTGTGTGCTCAGGGATGTTCCTGAAGCGATGCCTGGTGCAGGTCATCCCCAGAAGGTCTCCATCCCATGCTGTCCTACTCCAGAACCAGCCCTTTCCCAGTGTCTCACATTTGTTTTGGACTACTGACGTGTCTCCTCAGTCCTTTCTCCTCTGGACTGAGCAGATCCATTCATTCTCTAGACTGAGCAGATCCATTCATTCTCTAGACTGAGCAGATCCATTCATTCTAAGCTTCCATCAGAGGTTGTGTTTTCTGCAGTTATAAATGTTTTTGTCACCGTCCTGTAGGCTTCCCCTGGCTTTGCCCATGTCACCACAGGGACATGCCCACAAGCTTCGGAGGGGGCATCGGACACCCCACCATAGCCTGGTGCTGCCCATTCACCTTGAGCTTGGGTTTAACTTCCACCTTCTTTGAAGAATTTCCTAATTCTTGAGGTTATTTTTCTCTTCTGATTGTCCTCGAGCTCGGTGCTATTCCATAATCCTTGATGAATTGCTTCTCCCAGTAGTTCCAGTTCTTTCTTCCATTCCTCAGCACCGTAGTGAGTTCAAGCCTTGCTCTCCAGAGAGTTTGTGACTTCCCTTCACCAGGGCTAAACTCAGCAGCCTGCACAAGCATATCCCACATTACACAAGGACTCCTTGCCCCGCAGAGGTCTCAGCACAGCTCACAGACACCAGAGAGCATCTCCTGAGAGGCAGCGATGAAGCCTTCCAAAGTCAAGATGGGTCCCATCTGCTCCTCTTCACCCGTTGCAGAGGTCCCAGCCCACGTTGGATGGTTCTTATCCCATGTTATTTTCTGTCTGTGTTCTTATAGATTGCTTACGTACGTGTCTCTGTGGTTTACCTCAAGTTTTATTTTTCAAAGGCAGATAATGTGTGTCATCTTCTGGCCTACTGAAATCCATCTGGTTCTTTGTGACCTCTCAAAGATACTCGTTAGTGGCTCCACCACTCTTGGCTAATGCCAGGTGGATTTCTGCAGCCCCTCGGGGTTGTGCTGTGCCCCGCTCATCCCATCCTGCTCCTCCCAGGCTGCTGCAGGATCGTGCTGCTTACCCACAACCCTCGCTTCCTCGGAGTCTTTCCTCTCTGCCTGTCTGTCCTGCACCGGGTCTTACCTGCTTGAACCATCTCTCTTTGCTGGCAGGGCAGCAAGCGTGGCCTGAAGGTCTCTGTTCTCCTCAAGCTGAGGACCTGTTGAGGGTATTTGGCCTTTGCTGGTGGGACGAGGAGCTCGTTTTACAGCAGCATTACTGGCTGCACCTTGTTTGTGACCGTGACGCACGTCCCAGGGGGACAAGCGGTGACGCTGCCAGATTTTTGTGTAAAGGGGCTGGCATCTCTCCCCGTGCGCAGCAGAGGACGGGTGTGCTCCTCCCCAGCACTTCTCCATCCCTGCCCTTGGATGCTTTCCCACTCGGGTCACCGAGGTGAGAGTCGGAGGTGGGGAGAGCGGCGCTCGGAGCGCCAGGGACAGCTGAAGCCTGCGGTCCCCTTTGGATCTCCGGTGTCAGACAGCTCCCTCTTGCAGCTTGTCCTCCTTTGGAGAAGCGTCAAAGGGTTTTTTTCACAAGAGGTGACTCTTTATTTCACCTGCCTAAAGAGAGCAGCCTCAAAAGGCCTCCCTTCTCCATTTAATTTGCCCCCATCTCCGTGACTTTGCTGATCCCACCTGAGCTGCTGCTTCCTTAGCTGCCTCCTGCAGCTGCTGCAGGGCTCTGCACCAGTTTCCCCCCCTTTGCTTCCAAACTTCCCTTTTTCCCCTGTTCAATTCACATAAATCCAAGAGCTCCAGTTGGGATAGGGGTGTGCAGCGGGTCCTGTCTCAGATACGGGCAGGCTGAATTAATTCCTTGCTCTGCTGCAAAAAAATCCCAGCACTGGGGTTGGGTTTTTTTTGTAGGCTGGGAAATTTGGAGGCCAGCAGCTGCCGGGGCAGCGTTTCGCATCCTCCCCCAACCCCCCCTTCTCAAAGGTGTAAGGCAAAGGGGGAGGGTGGAAAAAAACTCTGCAAGGGTGTGTGTGACAGAGCCTCCTGCCCTTAGGTATTGCAGGGGGTGGATGCCCCTGGTAATCCAGCCCTCCTGTCCCTCCTGCCAGCCCTTCCCACGTGAAATTCCTCGAGGGAGCCGTGGGCGGGCTGGAGAAGCCACTAGAGCCTGGAAAGCAGACCGAGCACTGCCCGCAAAATAATACTCAGCCCATCACCCCAGCAGCCCCGGGGGTCTGGGCGCTGGGCTGAGCGACCGGCAGCGAGCGGGTTTTGCCGCAGAGGGTGCGAGAGCCGCATCCCGCTCCGGAGCTGGGTCTCGCCCTCCCAAAGGTGCCTGCTACGCAGCCGCTGCTGCTCTTTTCATCTCCCGCCTGGGCGCTTGGAAACCAGCTCTTCTGCCTCTAGGTTTTGTGCCTCCAAAGCTGAAAATTAGATTTTTTTTTTTTTTTTTTTTTTTTTTTTTTTTCCCTTTCCGAAACGTTTTCTGCATCTCTAAAATGTCAAAAGCTGGGGGTGAGGCAGAAGGAAAGAGCTGTCTTTTAAGGAATGCTTTCCCCAGAAAGCATCTCTCTCAGAATGCCTCTGCTAAGAGCCACCTTAAGCTCGAGGGTCCTTTCTAGGTTAGCAGAAATCGCGGCGGCGTTGGGAGGAGAGCGGTGGGGGGAGAGGTGCCGCGTCTCTTGGCTGGGTGTCCCAGGAGGCAGGGATGCTGCCGATGGCCACCCGCGTGCCAGGGTTAGCAGGCAGCGCAGCAGATCAGCTGCTTCCTCTCCACAGTCATTTCTGGCTCATCGCTGCTGAAAAGGGGTTGGGTTTGGGGTTATTTTTTTTTTTTTTTTCGTATGGTAACACGCCTGAGAATTGGGCAAAGCTGCAGCGTGGCGAGAAAAGCCGCTCGCAGTCAGATGAGAGCAGGGGAATGAGGAGGCGAGGCCACCGGCATCCTCTGCCCGCGCGTCTCCAGGTCTCCTGCCCTGGCATGTGGGTGGTGATGACAGTACGTGCCAGTGATGATGGTACATCCCAGTGATGACACTGCAGCCCACCTCTGTTAGAGCCCGTAGCTGAAGGGTCTCCGCCTGGAGACGAGCTTTACAGCCCCCACCTGAGCCCTGCGGTTATTTTACAAGTGGGTAAACTGAGGCACGGAGATTTCCACCCAGCTACGAGGTCCCAGTCTGGTGCAGGGGTGCATTTGGATGCTGGATGAGAGATGTTGAACCACCTCAGCACGGCTTAAGCAAGATGATGTAAGGGGAGGAGTTACCACAGCAGTTTTGGAGCTGGGGGGCTGCGGGTACCACTCCTGTTGTAAACGGGGAAGAGAAGCTTTAGCTGAGCGTCGTGTTCCCAGAGTCACACCCTGATACCCCCAGGAGGAAGGCGAGCCCGGCTGGTTTGCCATGGGTGCTCTTCGGAAGCCCTTTTAGGGTGTCCAGGGACCCGACCCATGCTCATCCCTACCCACTGCTGGCGATGCCGGTGCTGCTGAGCTCGAGAGCATCTCTCCATAAAGCAGCAGCACCTCCGGGGGATTTTACACACCTCTCCAGCTTTTAATCCCTCCTTTCTTTGACGCTGGGACATTGCCGGCGCGCGGCTCTTTCCCCAGGCTGGCAGGGGTGCAGGCAGGACCTAGAGGTGGCTCTCGGATCTCGCGCTCAGCCACATCTCTACGTGCTGGGGATTGGGTTTCCTGCGAATCTGCGCGCAGCGGGAGGACGAGCAGGAAGGCTGCTGCCTGCTGGCAGCTTTCCCAGCTCGCCCGGGCGCTGCGGATCTGCACTCGCGCCGTTGCTCTGGCCCCGTTGGAACAGAAAGCAGAAAGCACTGCGGCGACGGGAAGGAGCGACCTGGGCGGGTACCAGCTGGGCAACGGCACCGGCGCAGATGCCGTTGGTGCGGGGTTCGTGTCACCGTCCCATCCTACTCCCCTCTGGGCCCTTCTCCAGCAGCCTCACACCCAGGTGAAGCAGCTCTTTGCTGCAGCCCTGGGCACTCGTTGAGCTGGCTGTGCCTGGGTTGTGCCCGTTGCTCATCCCCTTGGAGCTGTGTTGCTCTTTAGTGGACTCCAGCTGCCACAGCACCTCTAGGAGGTCCAGCGGTTCTTTGAGAAGGTGCAGAGTTGCTGGCGGGGAGGTTCACGTTGTGGTTTTTGTGGTGCCAGCATCATTGCGGAAGGGAGTGAGAGGAGGGATGTGGAGTGGGTCTGCTTGCAGGGAGTGGTGGAGATCACAGAATCCTAGCATGGTGGGGTTGGAATGGATCTCTGGAGATGCTCTGGTGCCACCCCCTGCTCCATCCAGCAGGGGCACCCAGAGCAGGGGCCCAGCAGCGCAGGGTCCAGCGGGGGTGGGAATCTCTCCAGACAAGGAGACTCCACAGCCTCTCTGGGCAGCCTGGCACAGGCTCCAAAACCCTCACACCAAAGAACTTTCCCTGCTCAGATGGAACCTCCTGGGTTCCCATTTGTGCCTGTTGCCCCTTGCCCTGTCCCTGGGCACCACTGAGCAGAGTCTGTCCCCATCCTCTTGCCCCCCGGGGCCCTTTAGCTCTTGCTCAGCATTGCTCAGCTCCCCTCTCCAGCTGCTCTTCTCCAGCTGAACAGCCCCAGGGCTCTCAGCCTGTCCCCAGCACACAGATGCTCCAGCCCCTCAGCATCTTTGTAGCTTCTGCTGGACTCTCCATTAGTTTCTTGTCTCTCTGGAACTGGGGAGCCCAGGATGAATGTACTGGGGAGAGGAGAAGAATTAAATGTGGACTGGGACCACATCCCTGCCCTTCTTCCTTTCTGCTGCCAGCGAGTGGACACCTTGGCTCATCCAGGCCAGGCTGGATCCCCCATCCCTAACACCCAGCACAGGGAGGAAGGGATTTTGGCGAAGGCAGGAACCAACCCTGGGAGTGGGCTGTTCCGCCGTGCGTGGCACGGGGGTGCCAAGGAGCCGTGGCCAGACCCACGTGGCACGAACGTCCCAGCCATGCCTGGACTTCACCTCTCCCTCTGCCCGGGCACGTGGCGGCATCCCTGGATGGCGGCCAGGCTGTATCCCTGCAGTTCCCAGCCCGGGGAGGGCTTTCCGAGGCTCCGTTCTCAGCATGTACGCTCTGAACCAGCACACTTTGTTCTCGAGTGGTGAGGTTGGACTTCCTTTCCTCGGTCGGCGAGGCAGGCTGGCTGTTGACTCATCAGCAGCTTCCCTTGGGCTTTGCTGCAGAAGGGGCAGGCAGGATTCTGCAGCAGTCTGTGTATCTCTTGGAGCAGAGCTTTTGAATTTTTTTTTATTTTTTTTAAGCATGATCCTTCCTTTTTTCTCTTATTTTTTTTTCCTGCCTTGCTGGTTTTTGGGGTGCTTTTCCCCCTTCCCTCCAGCTCCAAAACCCCAGTTTGGCACTTGATGTCACAGAGGGCTCTTCCTTCGGTCCGTTATCCCCGTTCTGTGACCGCCTGCCTTTAAACGTGCCTGGATTCTGGCACGCTTCGGGAATCTGTCTGCGCTTCCCTTTTCTACATCCGAGGCTCTGCTCTGATTGAAAGAAAGAAAAAACATCCCAGCTGCCCTCAGCCTAAATGTTTAGCTCGCAAGCCCTGGGACACAGGAGCGTGGGGAGAGGAAATCTTGCTGCCTGCCTGCTCCTGGGGTGGCTCCTGCCCACTGCCAGGACAGGGGGGGCACTGGCACTGATCCAGCACAGCAACCCCCCACCAAGTGATGTACCATCAGTGAGCTCCCTTCCTTTCCACCGCTGGGAAAGGGTTTCCAGTGGGATCTGCTCAGGCAGCCTTGTCAGGGTGGTCTGTCCTGCTGATCTTCCAGATACCTGCTCTAGGACAGGGTGAATCTGCTCCCTGGCGGTTCAGAGGGTCTGGGCTGTGCAGAAGGTGGGTCCAGTGCTGTAGGTGGTGGTTGGTTTGTGCCCAGTGCCTGCGAGGGCTGCACAAAGGAGTAAGCCTGATGTAGCCTGTCTGTTATTTGTCATCGTCTCTGGTTTGCGTTCTGCTCGACAAGTGCTCGTGTGGGCTTTCAGCAAGTCCTCACCTTTATTGGTTTGCTATGGGAAACGTGTTAATCCGGCCTGTTCGTACCCAATCCCGAGCCACTTGGACTTCTCCTGCGAGTGTTTGCTAATCCTCCCAGTGGATGCCTGTGGTTTGTACTGGATCAAGCACACAGAAAGCCAAGTGTATTTCAGCAGTAAATATATAGAATGAGCAGGCTCGATTTCCTGCTGCTCTGTGACGAGGTTTGTAGCTCCTGGGACAGACTCCAGTTTGGTACAGCCTCGGGAGCTCCACATCTTGCTCCCAGCACCTCTGCTCTCCATCCAGAACCGTGGATTTAGCGCTCAGCCGGGCAAAGCGGAGCAGATCTGGTTGCTGCTGGGTCCAGCCGCAGCAGTGATTAGGTCACCTCGTAGTGATTTAGTTCACCTTGTGTACCCCGTTGAACAACAGGAGAAACTGTTACTCTGAAGTGCTCTTCAGAGTGATGGGAGGAGGACAGCCCAGCAGCAGGAATGGAATCACAGAACCATAGGATTGTTTTGGTTGGAAGAGACCTTTCAGGTCACCACTGACCCCTGGCCCTCAGCACCACAGCTCCACGGCTTGGAAACCCCTCCAGGGATCACGGGGACTCCACCATTGCCCTGGGCAGCCTGGCACAGCCCTGGACAAACCTCCAGGGGAAGAAATTGTTCCTCAGCTCCAACCTAAACCTCCCCTGCCACAACTTGAGGTAATTTCCTCTTGTCCTGACACTTGTTCCTTGAGAGCAGAGCCCGACCCCCCTGGCTCCAACCTCCTGCCAGGAGCTGTCAGAGCCAGAAGGTCTCCCCTCAGCCTCCTCCTCTCCAGGCTGGACAACCCCAGGGCCCTCAGCTGCTCCTCAGCACCCTTGTGCTCCAGCCCCTTCCCCAGCTCCGTTGCCCTTCCCTGGCCACGCTCCAGCCCCTCAAGCTGTTCAGTTTGTGGTGCTGCTGGGGATAACCCTGTTGAATTTAGGAGTTTAGTCTGCATTGCTGGAAAGTGAGTTTTACTGCATTCTCAGGACCTTGGTGACGTGGAGAAGAGCTGGTAGGTGGGTTTTTTTTTACAGCACTCCTGAAGGTCTGTAAAATGCCCCCAGAGAAGCGTAGCTGCGGACGGGGCTGGTGCGAGAGGCAGATGGATCCCTCCTGGCTTGGTGGGATGGGCTGTGTGCTGCTTCCAGTGACTCAGCGTCAGAACCATGCTCCTGTGTTTCGGGGCTGTGCAGTGATTCAGAACACACTCAGAAAGGCTGGCTGCTGCCTTCTCAAATTCCTCAGAGCTTTGCTTTCGTCGGGTTGCTTTTCTGTAAGGAGGCTTGCGCGACGGCACCGTGCTCATCACGGGACCAACCACCTTTGTGCCTTCGCCTGGATTTGGAGCTTTCTGGTGCTCGGCTCTGTTAGTGGCGAGGTTGGGAGGGGGGTTTGGCCAATTCCTGATCTGCTGGGACTGAGCCCATAGCCCCTGCTCGGAACCTGGCAGGTGCAGAGCTGCTGCTGTCACCCGCAGCCTCTGTCTCTGCTGCCCCTTGGTTGGTTGCAAATACAGGCAGAGCTGTTTCTGTTACTGGAGTAATAGTGGAAACATTATCTGGCTGGGATAATTAATTCCAGGTACTTTAAGGATAGTAGCTTGGCTTGGGTTACATGGAGAGGCCTCACTTTTCATCTTCTTCTATCCAGAAAACATGCACTCAAGTGTCCCTGGCTTCCCTAGTAGCAATTCCAGAATATATGTTGCTTAAATGGAAATGAGGAGGATGCTGATGGCCTGCTGGCTGGGTTTCACAGAATGTTTAGGGTTCGAAGGGACCTCAAAAGGTCATCTAGTCCAATCCTGGTTTGGAGAAGGTTGGCATGTGACATGGGCCCCTGAAGGGCCACCAGGTAGGTCAGTGGTGCTCTGGGAGGAGGAGGAGGAGAGCAGCACCCATGAGTGTTGGATCTGCCTGGGTTGCCTGTGCATCATCTCTTAGGAGCAGATGCTGCCTGAGCATCCTGTGCAGCTCCCGTGGGGTTGGGGACCACCGTGTTTTGCTGGGTCTGGAGCAAGGAGAGCAGTGTGGGCTGTGGATCCTCGGATCAGAGCCCCCTCCCACTGCCGTCGGTGCCGCCGTTAAGGTTGAATGGCACAGAGGGAAAGAGGGGAGAGGAACACGAAGAAGAACCTTGCACAGCATCCCCGTCGTTCTGTGTGTTTTGCCCTCAGCCCACTGCTTTTATCTAGTCAACCAGCAAAACATCTGCGTTCTGTTGTTCCAACCAGCCCACCAGCAAAGCACTGCCTGGCTATTGCTGGCCCTGCAGCCGTGGTTTTCTTCTGTGCAGAAGCTGTGCAGATGAACCCCTGGTGCACCAGCACCCATCCTCTCCTCCACCCCAGGAAGGTGGATGCTGCTCTGCAGCTTCCCAGCACTGCAGCACCTGAGCTCATCTCTACCAGGTTCCTTCTTTGGTCTACATCAAAATGATTTTCTGGGCACTGAATCAAGAGTTGAGACTTAAATAATTCATTTGTTGAGCTAAATCTCAGGGAGATTTAGGCCGGGACATGAACGTGAGAAAGACAGGGCCATCAACACTCTGGTCTTTATCTGGTCTGCTGAGTATCAGGCTTTTTATATGGTGATAAACTGCTCAGAAACGAAATTGGAAAAGCTGTCTG
Source organism: Todiramphus chloris collaris (assembly GCA_025345505.1). Lineage (NCBI taxonomy): Eukaryota > Metazoa > Chordata > Aves > Coraciiformes > Alcedinidae > Todiramphus > Todiramphus chloris. Next base: position 1,879,200 of record JANVCC010000135.1, on the reverse strand, counting down.
GCTTTAACAAGATGGCTGGTTAGTGTCTCCTGTTCACTTGTTTTCCTCTTTTTATCACATCAAAGAAGAGTGAATCACTTTCTCCTTAGAGGATTACACTATTCCAGAGGCCTGGAAGGACCCAGTCTGGTTACAGGCTGTTACTGGAGGAGATTTTAGATGGAGAGGGGAAAAGGAAGCAGTTTTCTTCTTGCACCTTTTCATTGCAATTTGGAGCTTCAGCTGCATTTCTGTAAAACTTCCAGAACCTGCCTTTAGAAATTTTCAACTGCCACCTTACCCCATCCTTAATGTTTTGCACAGAAATGGCATTGTCCCGGGGAGGGGGGGTGGTTTCCAGCCCCAACCTTGGATGGTTCTGGGGCCATAAGGAGCTTCCTGGCCAAGATGTGCTGGGGCTGTGTCTTGCCCAGTTGCTGGGGATGTTTGGATAATGGTAATTTCTGAGCTTCGCTGGCTAAGGCTGAATGTCTGGGATTCACCTGGGAAAAACAACAGCTAAAGGGATGGTGGGTGTAGCTGAGCTGCCTTGTGCAGGGCTGGTCCCCTCCTGGCAGGGGATCCCGAGGTCCCTGATGCATCCCGAGGTCCCTGATGCATCCCGGGGTCCCTGGTGCATCCCGGGGTCCCTGACGCATCCCGGGGTCCCTGGTGCATCCCGGGGTCCCTGAAGCATCCTGGGGTCCCTGGTGCATCCCGGGGTCCCTGACTCATCCTGGGGTCCCTGGTGCATCCCGGGGTCCCTGATGCATCCTGGGGTCCCTGGTGCATCCCGGGGTCCCTGACGCATCTCCAGCATGGGAGGGAAGGGGTGTGCTGGAAGGATGGGGAGTGCAGCCTGCGCAGCCACCCAGCCTTACACATTACGTCACCTGGAGCTGCACTCACTGGCTGCTGGTACCCGGAGGGCAGGACATTGCTGCAAGCAGCGTTAACCCCTTCCTGAGCATCCCGAGTGCCACTTGGGTAACACAAAGGGAACGTCCCAGGGCTGAGCATCATCCACCGATGTCTGCACAGTCAAGGGGGTGCCTTTTGGGCACGGGTGCTCCCGGTACAGGAGCTTGGTGGCTCCTCGCAGGGCCAGATCTAGTTGCTTTGTTCTTCCAAAACAGCAGCAAGAAGCCAAACGAGAGCTTCAGAGCTGAGCTAAGGGTTCACCACCTGCATAGGTTTTTGGGACAAGCAGTTTATCGAAGGTTGAGGTTATACCAGGGGGTAGTGTCAGCCCAGCAGTGCTGACGAACCGTGCGGTTTCTCGAGCAGAGATGTACACGGGAAGGGTTGATGTTGTGTCACCTCACACGAGGACACGTTGGCAGATGCCAGGTACTGGTGGGCTGACCTGCAGGATGCACGTTGTCTAGTTTCAGGTCTCCTGGTAGTGGCTTTTTACGGGGTGCCCCCAGGACTCTGAGCTCTCAAACACCTTGCTCTGGTGACCGAGGTGCTCCTGGTATTCTCTGAAGCATCTTCAGTCGAGGAGAGGAGTGGTGAAGTGCACAGGCACCTGTTAGCACCAAGGCCTGGATCCTAAAGATGCTTTTAGGCTCATCCAGCTGGCCCAGCCAGCTTGCATGCAGGTCTAAATGTCAGGCCAGTTAATTTAAAACCTAACCCATTTCATATTTTCTCAACATTCCCTTTCTTCTTTGAACCCAGCTTCTGGGAGTATAGTTTTAACTCATGGTTTTACAGGCTTTAATAGAAGCCATAAGAATAGAATAAGTAGGTGTAACATGGTGGGGAAACGTGGGCCTGGGTACCCCAGGGTCACAAAACCTTGGGTTTGTGGGTTGCAGCTCATTACTGTGACCATCCATCACCATCCTTCACCCTTCTGCCTCCAGGCTCTTCTTCTAACATCTTAAATTCCTCTCCGCTGTCGAGGAGCCTATAAAATCTATTAGCTTAAGTTCCTAAGCAGATTGGGCATCCAGTCTGAATGGCCTGCTAGATACTATTTAAAAAAAAAAAAAAAAAAAAACAGAAAATGAAAATCATCCCTTGAAATTGGCTTTCTGAAGCCGTTTTGTGCTGCGGGAGAATTCCTGCCGCAAGCAGAGCTGGCGGTGGGAACAGTATCAGCATCCGCTGGAGGCTGCTGGCAGAGTTATCTTCCCACTGACTTCCCTAAGCTGATTTATTTATGGGCACTGGACAAGACTAATTTAGACTGGAACGTAGGTAAAGAAAAGCTGACTGGCCGAAGCCTTCACTGTAATAAAATCAAGTCTTTCCAGAAGAGAAACACTTTGCAGGATTAATTATTTCTCTCTCTAGTATATTAAAAGGGAGCATATAGAAAAAACCCTGCCTTCTCCCTTCAGCCAAGTGAAGCGTTCAGTTTACAGTGATGATTAACCAGGGGAATTTGCTGCGTATATTTTATTACCGCGTCACCTTCTCCAGGGACGGACGCGATCCTCAAGAGTGTTGGGGTCCACTTACTCCTTTTCCTCGAGTGCCCTTGAGACCCACTTTCAGACTAATGGCCTCAGGTTTGTTGTGCTTTTCAGGCCGATCCCAATTTTCAGCCCTTCACTTGAACGAGCCCTTGATTGGTACAGATATTTTCTTGGAAAACAGGGCTGTCTCTGCCTGGCTGAGGAAATAGAGGAGTAGATGCTCCTCCAGCCTGGCTGAGCTCCTGCGGATGGGTTGACTCTCCGGGGTGCTTTGCTGTGCTGGTGCAGGGAGAGCCATGGCATCTTGGTGCTGGCACATCACTGGCAGAGGTCAGGACTGTGCTTGGAATCCATGGGGTCCTGCCATCAGTGCCCTGCTTGGAAAAGGAGGCATCTCAGTAGTGCGTTGCACGGGGAAGCTGCCTTGATGGAGCATCTCTGACACGGAAAGGCTGAGAGCCCTGGGGCTGTTTGGCCTGGAGAAGACTGAGAGGGAATCTGGTCGATATCTAAAGGGTGGGGGACAAGAGGATGGGGCCAGACTCTGCTCAGTGGTGCCCAGGGACAGGACAAGGGGCAACAGGCACAAAGTGGAACCCAGGAGGTTCCATCTGAGCAGGAGGAGAAAGTTCTTTGGTGTGAGGGTTTGGAGCCTGTGCCAGGCTGCCCAGAGAGGCTGTGGAGTCTCCTTGTCTGGAGAGATTCCCACCCCGGCTGGACCCTGCGCTGCTGGGCCCCTGCTCTGGGTGCCCCTGCTGGATGGAGCAGGGGGGTGGCACCAGAGCATTTCCAGAGGGCCCTGCCAACCCCTGCCAGTCTGAATTTGTGATTCTGTGATCTCATGGTTACGGATCTGAGAAGCTGTTGACCATGTTTTTTGCCCCTCAGAACAGCATCACCAGGGAGTTTGGTGCTCTCCGTGCCCTTCAGCAGCCCAGCGTTCGTTTCTGCCAGTAAAATCAGACTTTTTACCTGAGTAAAACTTCAGGTCCAGCCAAGAGATTTCTGCTTGAACTCTTCTAAGGTATTTTCTGAGATGAAGGGAATCCCTGTGTTGCTGTAACAGGGTCATGGTTCCCTGTAACGCACCGACGTCGTGCTAACAGAGTTCCAGGCCACGCCGTTTGTTTTTGTGGTGTTTTTATTTCCTGCTCTGGAATTATTTCTCCCCTGCCACCTGCCCAGTTTGGTGCATTTGAGACATCCCCCACTGGGCTGTGAGTCACCCTGGCCTCGTGATGCTTTCCATCCCCAACCTGGGGTCACTCATGGTTCTCTTCTCTTCTCTTCTCTTCTCTTCTCTTCTCTTCTCTTCTCTTCTCTTCTCTTCTCTTCTCTTCTCTTCTCTTCTCTTCTCTTCTCTTCTCTTCTCT
>JANVCC010000135.1:1849331-1875409 GCA_025345505.1 Todiramphus chloris collaris | reverse complement strand
CTTCTCTTCTCTTCTCTTCTCTTCTCTTCTCTTCTCTTCTCTTCTCTCCTCTCCTCTCCAGCCCCCCTGCACATTACTGAGCTCCAGAAGCTGGAGGTCTTGCCTTGTCCACGTGCTTCATAACTCATTGCTTGCTACCTAAGATTCTTCTGCTCTGCTTGAAGTTGAGAGAGGTGGTTTGGTGTTTTTTGGAGCGTATTCTCACCTCTCCTGCAGACCCAGTTTGGTTGGTCATGACCTGCACAGGGTCCCAGGGCTGCTCATGAGATACCTTTGATAGGGCTGAAGGGAAATGGGAAAACTAGTAATTAAGAGCTTGACTCTTGCTTTTTCTCTGAGAAAGGAAAAATTGATGGAGCCCCTGGGTGGCCTCGTTGGTGCTGGCGGCAGGAGGGGGTGTGGGTGCTCTCCTAAGCTGAGGCAGATGCCAGGGCACAGCTTGGCCATGCTGCTGGCTCTTGCTGAAGGTGAGGAATGGGTATTTTCACCAGTCTTGAGAAAAATCATCTCCCTGAGCATGTACCTGCCTATTGCAGACTCCTCTGTGCACCTACTGCCTGCCACGGCCCCAGCAACGATGTTGGGCATCCCTTACCAACCATGTCATGCACCGTGGGCAGTGACGTGCTTGCTGCAGCAGGTAGGAAGCTGGGCACCTTCCCCACCATGCCTGAGGCTGGAATAGGAGAAGAAAACTAGAAAACAAGACTAGAAGTAAGAAGGAAGGGCTGACTCTCGTGGCATCACCAATACCTCAACCTGGGACGTGAGGAATATTAGTACAGGGTGCAAAATTCACCGCTGATTTGTGAGTTGGTGGCAGATCTGTGTACATCCTCATCACCCAGCCTGGGGTTTTCTTCTTCCACTGAGCAGCTATTGGGAAGCATGGATGTTTTTGAAGGGATTAAGCCCCATTCCTGCGTGAAAGCAAAGTCCTGCTGACATCCCTGCCAGTCCCAGCTCCCAGAGCCCAGCAGGAGATGGGCAGGAGCATCTGGCAAGGGCGGCCTTGGTGGTTTCTTCCCTTTTTCTGTCTGTGTCTCGACTGCAACGTATCTGGGCAGCACAAAGCTTCCATTCTCTTGATGTTTATTTAGTCGAAGAGGGGTGCAGTGCATGGTCTGTTTTCTGCAAATCAGGGCATGGCTTTTTCCAGAGGATTGTTCTCATACTGAACTGTAGAATCTTCTCCCTTCCACCATTTCTCCTAGCCCAAGGCAACTGCCTCTGCAGCCATTGATCTTTACATCAGAGCACCGAGAAGCTCTTTGCAGGTGTGTTTGCGTGTGGCAGGCAGGGATGGGTGAGCTTTCAGGAGCATCATTTTACCCACTTAAAGCAAATGCAGGAATTGACAGGAGGCTGCACATCTCTGGGCATCGCCTTCTGCTCGGTCTTCCCTGAGGCTCAGAGTGTCCTGTGCGAGCCCGGGAAACCTGAGGGTTTCATCTTCTGACATCCCTGGGTGCGTGTAATCTGCGGGTGAGGTCTGGGTGGCAGCGTTTGTCTTCCTGGGGCTGGGGGGCACAGCGTCCCCCCAGCATTGGCACTGCCTGGGGAGGCTCTGCCTGATGCGCTTCCCTCCCCCAGGCATGGGTTGACCTCAGAGGTTTCATGCCCAGGGGCTCAGTGGGCTGTGGACCATTTGGGTTGTCTTCCCTTTTTCATCTTTACCCTCAGTTAGGGACAACAGGCTTGGAAGTTAGAAGTTGTCCAAGTGCCTTCGTTTCTGAGCTCCTCTCTTGGCTGAGAGTTGAAGTGGTGGGAACATGGCACGAACATATCTCAGCATCCCAGACCCTGGATTAACTCTGGGGGATACCAGCCCCAGATCAGTGCAGGGGTGTGAGGCTCTGCCCAGGAAGAGGAAACTCCCAAAGTAAAGGTTTGTAGTTCTCTTTAGAAGCTGCGTTTCATATCCGTGTTTCTTCCTTAGAGAAGTAAGGGAACCCAGCCGCAGTGGGATGGGAGCTGTGCGGGTGGCACGGTGCCACGGCAGCTCCAGCAGCCCTCCCTGAAACCTGTGTTCCCAGAGGTGGGGAGGTGGCACCTGCCATCGCTGCCGTGGCACCTTCCAGACCTTCTCACCGAGTGCCAGCCAGCTCTTAGATCTTTGTGCCTTAATTAACTCGGTCTTCATCTCCGTGGAGAAGGACCTTGGAGTCCTGACAGACAGCAAGGTAGCCATGGGACAACAGTTTGCCCTTGTGACCAAGAAGGCCAATAGAAGAAGAGTGTGTCCAGCAGATCAAGGGAGGTTCTCCTCTTCCTCTGCTCTGCCCCAGTGAGACCTCACCTGGAGTATTGCATCCAGTTCTGGGCTCCCCAGTTCAAGAGGGACAGAGATCTACTGGAGAGAGTCTGACGGAGGCTACGGGGATGGTTAAGGGGCTGGAACAGCTGCCTTACGAGGAAAGGCTGAGAGACCTGGGGCTTTGTACTCTGGAGAGGAGAAGACTGAGAGGGGATCTAATTAATGTCTGTGAATACAGCAGCAGATGGGGCAGCTCTGCTCCCTGGTCCCCTGGCTGTGCCTAGAGAGAGCGAATCCTGCAGCCCACCCTGGGATCTTCTCTGCCGAGCCTGCTGCAGCGCTGCCTGGCACAGTGGGAATCACAGAGTCGTTCTGATTGGGAGAGACCTTTCAGATCATCAGGTCCAATTGTTAACCCAGCACTGCCAGGGCACCACTGACCCATGGCCCTCAGCACCACAGCTCCATGGCTTGGAAACCCCTCCAGGGATCACGGGGACTCCACCCCTGCCCTGGGCAGCCTGGCACAGCCCTGGACAACCCTGGAGGGGAAGAGATTGTTCCTCAGCTCCAACCTAAACCTCTCCTGGTGCAAGTTAAGGCCATTTCACCTTGTCCTGTCTCTTGTTCCTTGGGAGCAGAGCCTGACCCCCCTGGCTCCAGCCTCCTGTCAGGAGCTGTCAGAGCCAGAAGGTCTCCCCTCAGCCTCCTTCTCTCCAGGCTGAACAAGCCCAGGTCCCTCAGCCGCTCCTCACCACCCTTGTGCTCCAGCCCTTTCCCCAGCTCCGTTGCCCTTCTCTGGCCACGCTCCAGCCCCTCTATGTCCTTCTGGAAGTGAGGGGCCCAACGCTGAGCCCAGGGTTGGAGATGCGGCTCTAAAGCCTGTGCACAGTGAAGGGACATTGCCTGCAACGTGGGACTCAGATGGAGGGTGTTTTCAGTCAGGGGTTGCTCTGCTTTGAAACTGATGCCCTGGGGAGTGGATACCTTGCACAGAATGGGTTGGGCTTCAGCACAGGGCCAGGTCCTGATCTCTGTTGTGCCCCAGTACATCAGCAGTAATTGCTCCTGGGGAGTTAATGGCTGTAATGGAGGAGTCACTGTTGCTGTCAGTATTTGGACCGTCATATCCACTGGACCTCACTTCTCACATGTAGAGCATGAATTTCTGGAGATGAAGAGAAAAAGCTACTGCTGTGGGTAAAGGAATGTTGGTCCTTGCTGGGACCAGCTCTCAGTGTGAGCCCACCAGCTGACTGGTGCAAGGAGGCTGGAAGAGGAGAGCCTGGCCAAGGCTGCCTGCACTGCTGGGGAGAGAGTGGCAACCTAGAGCTCACCTTCCCTGCAGTCAGGTCCCAGGCTGGGTGAGAGGGGAAGCCCTGGCAGAGCTTGGCCTCCCTTGAGTCTTCCGAGACCTCTGGAGCGACTCAACAGACACCTCTGCTCCCGCTGAGCAGTTGGGGCAGGGCACGGTGGGGAGAAGGTGATGGCTGGGCTCGTGTTTCCAGACGTAACCAGGACAGAGCATTGTGCTTAAAATTCATCCACTGGGCAAAGAACCTCATCTTCACAGGCTGCAGAGTGCACGGTGATGCCAGACCCAACTCCATGCCCACGGAGTGGAAGGAGCTGGGTCAGCAGCGTGGCTGGGACAGCACCATAGGGAGCAGAAGCCCTGTCCCCGTGTTTATCCCGTGTCTTGGGTGCATCCAGCCTTCCGGGGGATGAGGGGTGTCCCTGTGTAGCCAGGGAGCAGGGATGGGTTGGTGCCATGATGCCCTCTTGCTGGCAGGACCATTGGCTCCGGGCAAGAGCATCGCTGTTTGTAACAGCCCCAGTCCCCTGCTTTCCATGAGATTTCCCAGTCCTGCAGGCAGGAGAGTGTATTTCTCCCAAAGAGGCTATTTCTGCCCCGATGTGATATTCCTGTGTCAGCCTCTCCACGAGCCCCCACGGGGAGAAACAATCCTCTGACGTCAGGAGGAGCGACAGGAGGCTGACACTGGCAGCTGTAGCTGGAGGTCGAGGCGTTTGACTCAGAAATCCAAACACGTAGGAGGCTGCTGCCACCAGGCTGGTGGTGATGCAAGGAGAGGAGGAAGAAAGGAGCCACACAACGTGGAAAAACGGCTTAATTTCTCATGGTGTGAGGGGGAACTGGAGAACTGCTGAAGAGCAGGAGTGTTCCCACAGAGAGCCCAGCGCAGAGCCGCCTGCGTGGGGCTTCCCCGGGGCTGTTTAATGCTTGGATTCGATGATCTTAAAGGTCCTTTCCAACTTGAGTGGCTCTGTGATGCTGTGTTCTGCTGCGTGGAGCCGTGCGGGGTACAGGCTGGTGTGTACCGAAAAGCATCAGTGGGCGTTCAGGAAGAAGGAGATGTGGTGGTAAAGCCCGCGGGTGGCACTGATGCTGGCTTTTCTTCTCAAGGGATTGGTGTTACGGGATCAGTCTGCAGGGAAGAACACTCTGAGGCAGATGGAGGCACAGGCCAAACACCAGATTCCTGATTCCCAGACAGCCCGTTCCCCTCCTGGCCACTGCCTGAGCTGGGTGGCCACAGTGCCACTTAGGAAGCCAGCCCAGCGGGAGCCAGAGCCATGCCACGCTGGGATGTGAGACTTCTGTGAGCTGTAGCTCTTTCTCAACCTCTTCTCCTTTTCTTCCAGGATCATACCCCAGCTGGAGAACTCACCTTCACCGGTTTCACCAAGTAGCCCACCTGGCTCCAAGATCTCAGAAGCTACAAGGACGTACTTGCAAGGAGTGAGCCGCTACGACCTGGACGAACTCGATGCTTGCTGGTTGGAACTTGTTAACATGGAGCTCAAGGAGATGGGTGAGTGTGGCTGGTGTTTTTCTTCTTGCCTGGGCATCCCAGAGGGAGCGTTCAGGCTTTTAAAGTAATCACGTGGAACAAAAGGTCTTCCAAGAGGAAATCTTCGTTAAGATTCTCCAAAGGAGATGGTGTGGATTGTGGCAGTGCAGGATCTTGAGCGTATCTCGATGCGTCTCGCTCACGTAGGGGTTTTGAGGTGGTCAGGGTGGGTGTGTTGAGCCTGGCTCCTCTTCCTTTCACCAGCCAGATCTGAAAGCATCTCTCCAACATTCCTCCAACTGTAGCCCATTGAACAGATGAAGGAAAAAGGGTTTTCGAGTCAAAACGTATATAGAATTCTGAGCAGTGCTGGGCCTGGGTTGTCCCTCCTTGCCCAGTTTCTCTGAACATCACAGCGTAACGCTGCCTGCATCCCTGGTGTTACATCACAGCACATTCCTGAAACCCACTAGTGCGTTTCGGTTGAGCGCAGGTACTTGGACTTGGAATTTGACCATTGGCACTGGTGCTCAGCATGGTCTGCTGGGCAGATTTGTTGGCACGGACACATGGGCGTGTAGACCTGCCAGGCTGCGGAGGGATTTTCCAGTCCTTGTTAGGTAAGGATTGCTGTGGTGTGGCTGCTGCTCTGCAGGTAAGAACAGCAGAATAAAACCTTCACCTCGTGAGGTCGGTGAAGGCTGCACTGTGCCTACACGAAGCATTACTCGCCGTTGCAAAGGTCTTGCAGGGTGGGATAAAGTGTGTTAGCAAGTGCTCGAGCTGCTGGGATCATCCACTGCTGAGCAGTTGGGTTGTGCTGATGCTAAGAGCTGCAGGAAGATTGCAGGAAGATTTAGTTCAGTAAACTTGCAGGGAGTGTAAAGGAGCTCAGAAGGTGTCCACCACATTGGCTGATTTTGGTCACAGAAGATCTCTGTTCTTCTGATGTACTCATGGTTTGCAACCAGATTTTGTTACCAGGTTCTCTAGGACCTTGAGAAAGTTGTAGAGACTGGATTTAGAGTTTGACTCATTATTTATTATAAGTATCCTAGATATTGGTTGGTTGGTTTTTTGTTTGCTGGGGTTTTGGTGGTTCTGGTTTGTTATGGTTTTGTTTGATTTGGGTTTTCTTGTTTGTTTGTTTGTTTTTGTTTTGTTTTGGGTTTTTTGTTGGTTGGTTTTGGGTTTTTGTTTGGTTTTTGTTTTGGTTTTGCTTTTTGTTCAGTTGGTTCTTCGTTTTCTGTTTTCTTTTCTGGTGGGTCTTTTTTATTGTCAGTTGGATGCAGTGATCTTGGAGATCTTTTCCAATCGTGACAGTTCTGTGATTTCCCACACCCTTGGTGTTGAGGAGCCTGTAGCGTCGCTCGGAAATCGCAGTCAGCTTTGCCCTCATTAACTGGTCCTGTATGAGGGCCGGTTAGCACACCCAGGTTTGGAGATACTGGTAGCCATGGTGAAATCCTTGGCTGGAGCAGAGGGTGCTCCTGGGCAAAGCTAAATGGCTCGGTCCTGCTCAGATACCTTGCAGAAGATCCACCTTCCTAACCCTGCAGAGCTGCTGTTACTGCACCAAGAAAGCAGCGTGTGCCACACTGGGCATCCTTCTGAGTCCGCTGTGCTTTCACTCATCTCCTGCTGCATTTCCCTCACCGTCTCCTCGGCTGTCAGAGTTGTCTCTGGGCTTCGGAGAAGGGTTGTCTCTATTTCCACCTACCCCTTTGGACATGTTCACGAGTCTCTAGACAGGCAGCGGGCAGAGGTTTGGCTTCTCCAGCTCCGTTGGGTTAAATTTGGCTCGCTGCGTTATTTCTCCAAAGTATTGGGTTACAAATGCAGCGTCTGAAATGGCTTTCAGATGTGGAGCTCCCATGCTGATGGGTAACTGGGAAGCTGAGCTGAGACCAGTGCTGTTGGGGCAGGGATGCTGGGGGTCCCCTGTGCCTGCTGCTGGAATGTCCCCTTTGGGCTGGGGGTGAGAGGAGGCTTTGCCAGCGGCGCTGCCGCGGGTTTTGGATTTAGGAGGGGAGCTTGAGCATCGTCACAGCCACCTACCCCTGGGACCCCCGCTCCTTGCAGGGCTGTTGGGTGGGTGGGCATGGCAGCGTCTCGCTGGGCACACCCTGAAGCCCGTGGTGGGACCCAGGCGATGCTTTGCTGCTGGTCCTCTGTGCAATTCTGTGCGAGCTGCATTTTTCTCCTTCCTGCTCCTCGTCGTTTATCAGACTGTCAGGTTTGTCAAGGATGGACCTTAGGAGGTGTTTGTCCCAGCACCAGGCTGGATGGGACCACAGTCTCTGATGAAGCCCCTGAGCCCTCCTTGTGTAGCCAATGATAGATGGTGGTGACAAACCCAAGGGATTTCAACGGTGGTAATGCAGAGAGCCCCACTGTCCATCAGCTGGTTCTCCAACCCGTTTCTGCTGCTGAAAGAGCTCAGTAATTACTGGCTGAGCCTTAAATACGCTGGGGAGAGAGCAGCTTTGAAACCCAGCGTTTGGCATCTGCAGTCCACTGCGGGTATGGCTTCAGCCCGAAGGATTCCGGTCGCTCACCCCATCCCCCAGCCCTCCCCACTTCTCCACCAGTGCAAAGACTGGTGCATTTTTTCCAGTGACTCAAAATGGGAACCGTGGAGTTGATTCATCACCCGCACCCAGCAGCACGGGAAGCAGGGGGTCTGGCACGCAGGGAGCTGGGCAGGTGCTGGAGCTCCTGGCAGTGGGACCGTGTGCCTGGTGCTGCCCAGGGGCTGGACCGCAGAGGCTGCAGAGCAGTGGGGATGCTTGGGCAGTGGGCTCGCAGAATCACAGAATGTTAAGTGTTGGAAGGGACCTCGAAAGGTCGTCTTGTCCAACCCCCCTGAGGCTCCTTGGAGGAGGATGCGCTTTGCTGCCCGTGGAAGTGATGGGGTTTGGGTGCTCCTAAGTTCTGGTCTGCCCAGTTCAAGAGGGATGGTGAAATACAAGAGAGTCCAAAGGAGAGCTACGAAGATGGTGAAGGGACTGGAACGTCTCTCTTAGGAGGAAAGGTTGAGAGACCTGTTTCCAGGCTGTTTAGCCTGGAGAAGAGAAGCGTGAGAGGGGATCTTATGAAATTTTACAAATGTCTGAAAGGTGGGGGTCAAGTAGAAGGGGCCAGGCTCTTTCAGTGGTGCCCTGTGGCAGGATGAGGGGCAACAGTCACAAACTGGAACACAGGAAGTTCCACCTCAACATGAGGAAAAAGTTCTTTCCTGTGAGAGTGCCAGAGCCTGGCCCAGGCTGCCCAGAGAGGCTGTGGAGTCTCCTCTGGAGACTTCCCAGACCCACCTGGATCTGTTCCTGTGTGGGCTGCCCTGGGTGACCCTGCTCTGGCAGGGGGATTGGACTCGATGATCTCCAGAGGTCCCTTCCAACCCTTACCCTTCTATGATACTATGATTCTGTTGGAGCAGATCTCTCACTGTTCACCTCCTGGGCTCTGCTCCCTCTGCTTCCCATATGGGAGAAGCCGGGTGCAGCAGGGGTGGGATTTGGGTGCCCTTCATCACCCAAGGCAGAAGATCGCTGCCTACCTAGGTTGCTCTGCAGGGAGTCTATAAATAGGGCTTTCTCCCGGAAGCCCTTGACATTAATGACACGGTGAGATTTCCAAACCAGCTTTGTTAATCTCTGAGGTCATTAACGTGACTTAAGAGGAGAAGTGCAGCCTCTCCTCCTGGTGGGAGCCGTCAGGAGTTATCTGCCCCGCGTCGCGAGATAGGCAGAAGTTTAAATTCCTCCTGGGTGTTCAGCTGAGCTGCTGTCACTGGGCAGTCCAGGGGCACACTGTGTCATTCCCAAAATATTCCGTGACAAAGAAGGAGCCTGATCTCTGAGTGGCTCTCGAGGAGCGGCGGGGCGGGGAGCTGGAAAACACCTATGAGATCATCCGGCTCGCTTTGCTGCTAGCGCGGCGCTGATCCACGCAGCGCACAGCACATGCCTTTTCCAGTCCTTTTTAGGTCACCCCGGGGATGGAATTTTATCACTGGGATCAGATAAACCTCCCGATAGCTCCGGCTCTCCGCACTCCCCCGCTTTCTCTCCCACTTCGGAGGACTTGCTCCGAAAGGCACAAGTTTCACTTGTAAAACGGATAGTTGTAGAAGGAAGGTACTGTACTACTGTACTCAGCCAAAACGTGCTGTTTAAAGAGACAAAAAGCAATATTTCAGGATGACCAAGTGTTGTATTTGTTGCTGCTGCGGTAGGAGATCGAAAATACCAGGAGTGGGTCTGAAGGAGGCTGAAGGAAAGCCTGGACCAGGGCTCTGCGCGTGCCGCTCCAGGCAGCGCACGCCTTTCCTCTTGGAGAGGAGCCGTGCCCTTGGTCTCCGTCTTTATATGAACATTTTAAGCTGGGTTTTGTCACCTTTCCTAACAATCCAAAGCAGGACTAGAGAGGCTTCAAAGACCCAAGGCTGAAAGGTCCCTGTGCGGCGATCGCCGCTTCCTAAACACTGGGAAAATCCTCCAGAAACTGCTGAAAACGTCGCCGGAATCGATTTTGCTGAAGGCAGAGTCGAAGTTTCTAAGTATTCCCTTGACTTAATCCATATGGTGTGTGCTGCTCACATATGCCCACCACGGCTTCTATCTTGGGAGCTGGAGGTGTTCCTGGTATTTTATGGCAGGAACATGCAAAGGTCACATGGATTGCTTTTGAAGCTCCGGGGGGAATTTCTCGCTGCGTGCTTGAGATGTGTCTGTGTGCTAACGAGAGGATCCCTCCCTCCCTCAGCAGAGGTGAGATTGGTCAAGCAGACGTGGACCAAACGGAAGGCGGTGGAGTAACCCCAGGGAGGATGTGCTCGAGGAAGCAGAGGCTGCCGCTAAATGTACGCTTGGGAGAGCGGCTCCTTCTCTCCCTGACGGTGCCGGGACTCCCCGTCTGAGGCTATCCCCATCCCACTGTGTCCTTTTGGGATTCGGGGAGCCCCTTTCCCCCCACCCCGAGGCAGCACATTGGCACAGCCTATCCCCACGGCTGCCACCCACCCACGGGTGCCCATCACCATGGCCGGGCTTCATCCACCCCAGTGTCTGGCATTTGAAGCTCCTCTGTTGTTTTACTGATTTGGAGCAGAATTCCCCACTGTGCTGTGGTGGCAGAGGCACAGCCCCACTGGCCAGAGGGACCATTGCCCCCAGTGGAGGGGTTCCAGGGGCTGTTGTTCCCCCAGGGATGCTGCCCAGCCCTGGGAGGCAGGAAGATGTAGAGTCTGTCCTTTTTGTAGTGGGGTCACAGAACCCCGGCATGGTGTTGGTTGGCAGGGCCCTCTGGAGATGCTCTGGTGCCACCCCCCTGCTCCATCCAGCAGGGGCACCCAGAGCAGGGGCCCAGCAGCGCAGGGTCCAGCCGGGGTGGGAATCTCTCCAGACAAGGAGACTCCACAGCCTCTCTGGGCAGCCTGGCACAGGCTCCAAAACCCTCACACCAAAGAACTTTCTCCTCCTGCTCAGATGGAACCTCCTGGGTTCCCATTTGTGCCTGTTGCCCCTTGTCCTGTCCCTGGGCACCACTGAGCAGAGTCTGGCCCCAGGCTCTTGCCCCCCGGGGCCCTTTATCTCTTGCTCAGCATTGCTCAGCTCCCCTCTCCAGCTGCACAGCCCCAGGGCTCTCAGCCTTGCCCCAGCACAGAGATGCTCCAGCCCCTCAGCATCATCTTCAGTAGCCTCTGCTGGACTCTTTCCAGTAGTTCCTTGTTTCTCTAGAACTGGGGAGCCCAGAACAGGACACAGTACTCCAGCTGTGGCCTCACTAGAGCAGAACAGAGAGGGAGGAGAACCCTCCTCAACCTGGTGGCCACACTTCTTAATGCGCCCCAGGAGACCTCCCATCAGGAGCTGTCAGAGCCAGAAGGTCTCCCCTCAGCCTCCTCCTCTCCAGGTTGGACAACCCCAGGGCCCTCAGCCACTCCTCACCACCCTTGTGCTCCAGCCCCTTCCCCAGCTCCATTGCCCTTCTCTGGCCACGCTCCAGCCCCTCAATGTCCTGCTGGGAGTGAGGGTCCCAAGAAGACGAATTCAGACTTAAATAATCCAGGCTAATTTAGTGTGAAAATAGCCTCAGCCTTTAAGCTTATCTTTACGCAAGGAAATCCGAGAGTATTTTCAGGTGGCAGCTCCTTAAGTTGTTGACTGAGGTGAAAACACCATGAGCCCCTGGAAGGGAAAGCTGAGCTTATTTACCTCCTTATAGAAGCAGATAGTGCAGGAAAGCCGTGCTAATGGGCAGATTAGCAGGGCTGGAAATTAGCAGGAGAAGCTTTCAATGTGTTACCTCCCCGTTTCTCAGCACAGGCAGTTTTGATCTCAGGTCACTGTTTTGCTTGTTCAGTTTCCAGAGATACCCAGAGTTTTGCTGCTGGGTTTCACGAGGAGGTTTCCACCAGGAGTGCTCGGGGAGTGTGTGGATGCTCAGCTCCTAGCTGTGTTCAGAGGCAAGTCATAGGATGGTATGGGTTGGAGGGCACCTTAAAGTTCATCTAGCTCCAACCCTCCTGCCATGGGCAAGACATCTTGCACTAGAGCAGGTTGCTCAAAACCCTGTCCGACCCAGCCTTGAACACTTCCCGGGATGGAGCATCCTCAGCTTCTCTGGACAGTGTCCTTCTGCACAGCAGTGCCTAGACTCAGTTTGAGCATCCAGCCAGTGCTTTCTGTCTTCAGCTTGACTTTCATTCTCCCAGCCTCTGAGGGAGGAGGATCCTCAGCCCAGCTTTGCAGGGGCAGAAGCCCACACAAGGCAGGTGTGCAGCGACTCGCCCGGGGCAAGCTGGAGGCACAGGGAGCTGGAAGGAGATCTCAGGAGCCCGTGGTCCCCGTGCCTTGCCCGTCGCAGAGCTGACATCCTTTCCCTCAGTTTTTCAAAGATACTGGGCGGCCAACCTGCACCATCTCACAAAGGCTTTACATTGTTTTTTTATTATTAAAACCCCCACAGAGTGATTTTGCTTGTTTACATATATTTTCACTGAAAAGCAGACTCTGAGCTTTATAGCTTGTGAAGCAGCTAATGGCACAGCCTGCAGTCCTGACAACTGTTTGTTCAGGAGCTTTTTTTTTTTTATCTCCAGGTATCCTCTGCAGGGTACAAAGGATTGATTGTTTCAGTAAATTGATTTTAGTGGAGCACAGTTTAGTCAGAAATAGGTCTCCTGTTTTGTGCAAGGTGCCTCTCCGGCTGGTTTTGTTCTCCCCGCGCAGTGAGTCGGCTCACACCACGACAAGGAGTAGCTGAGAATTCATTTAGCAGAAGGAGATTGCTCCTTCATGCCACATAAATTAGGATATTACAGAAATAATTATAAAGGAGAGCGGCGTTGTGGAAAGGAATGTGCCTGGTGGTTCTCCCAGACCTGGCACCGGAGCTTCGGTGCCAGCCCAGCTCCTTGGGGATGAAATATTTAAACTATGGGGTGTTTCAGGTGCCGTATGGGCAGCTGCTGCGAGGTCTCGGGGAGATGAGGTGCCTGGGGTTGGAGTCCCCTGGGGATAATGGGGATGCTGGGTGGCTGTGGAACTATGGGGATTGTGGCAGACCCCGATGGCAGAGGTACAGGGAAGGAAGAGTTTTCTGCTGGGAGCAAAGCTTAGATGAAAAGCTGGGTTCCTACATGGATTCCCACACCTTAACCAGGTCAAAATCCCAGAATCCCAGCATGGCAGGGGTTGGAAGGGCCCTCTGGAGATGCTCTGGTGCCACCCCCCTGCTCCATCCAGCAGGGTCACCCAGAGCAGGGGGCCCAGGACATTAAAGCAGGTTGCTTTAGATATTGATCAGTGTGGATAAGTTCCTCTCTGTCTTCTCCAGCTCCAGGGCTCTCAGCCTTTTCTTGGCACAGAGATGCTTCAGTCCCCTCAGCATCTTTGCATCCTCCGCTGGACTCTCTCCAGTAGTTCCTTGTCTCTCTTGAACTGGGGAGCCCAGCACTGGACACAAGACTCCAGATGAGCAGTGCAGAGGGGGAGAAGAACCTCCCTTGACCTGCTGGCCACACTCTTCTTGACATATCCCAGTTTGCCTTACTGGCCACAAGGTCACATTGCTGGCTCATGGTGAACTGAATTTTGAGAACACTTTTCCCTTGGTCAGTAGAGTCCGTGGCCCTGGTGATGGTCTCAGATGTGACATCCCCTGGACATTTACTCACTGTAGCCAAGATCAGTATCTGGGTCTTTTCCTTCCCTGGGGACAATACCAGTGTCACTTGTACACGTAGACAGGGAGTATTTTGGTGGTGTGTTTCTGGTTTTGCTATCCAGCGACTCCACAGCCAAAACAGGGACAAGCTTTATGAATGGAGTTTAGCAGCACAAACTTTCTGTGATGCAGAAGGAGATAAACGGAGCACAACTGGATAAAGCACTTCACCCCCAGGCCCCACTGTGTAGTGTTTCAGAAACGATTAATCGCTTCATCCCCATCAAGTGCAATTGTCAATTCAATAAGCTCCGAGGTATTCTGAACGGCTCTTGGCAAACGAGTTCCTAATGTAATTACATCTAAATGGAGTGTGAGGGCACGGCAGGGAGGGAGGGATGTATATATTTCGATAGAACAACTACATAGCACGTGGGCCAACAAGGAAACCCTGCTGTGGTGCTGGTTTTGCTCTGCTGTGAGAATTTTGGGATCATGGGGACTTTCTCCCAAGGGTTTAGCTGGTGGTGTTGAGGCATTGCTGCGACTGGAAGATGCAGGACATGGATGGGATGGGATGGGATGGGATGGGATGGGATGGGATGGGATGGGATGGGATAGGATGGGATGGGATGGGATGGGAGCCAGTTCCTTCCACTCGAGATGAAACAGGAATGGTGGCAGTGCCGGCGCAATCCCTACCCTGTGGGCAGGTCGGGGGCATGATTCCTCTGGAAACCTCCCTCCCTTTCCTTCCTCATGCTGCCTGCAGCTGCCAGCTCTCTGTTGGGCCTCCTTAAGTCCTGGAAGGCCCCCAGAAGGTCTCCCCTTGGGGAGCCTTCTCCTCTGCAGGCTGAACCCCCCCAGCTCTCCCAGCCTGGCTTCCAGCAGAGGGGTTCCAGCCCTCCCAGCATCGCTGGGGCTCCTCTGGCCCCGCTCCACCAGGTCCCTGTCTCTGCTGTGCTGAGGACTCCAGAGCTGGCCCCAGCACTGCCGGGGTGTCTCCAGAGCAGAGCAGATGCTGGGGATGCAGCCCGGGAATGAGACCGCCCATTGCCAGCTGATGTCCAACTTTCCAGCAGCCCCAAGCCCTTCTCCAGAGGGCTGCTCTCCATCCCTTCATCCCCCAGCCTGTGTTGATGCTGGGAACTGCCAGTGCTCTGGCGTCATCCGTAACCCACTCCCTGCCCTGTTTTCACCCAACGAGCACGATGCCAGGAGGGAGCTGGTGTCTGCGACACATGGGGTTCGCTGAGCCTCCGTGCCCTCATGGGATGCTTCACATCCCCGAGCTCCAGTGGCCCCCGGGCAGCCTGTGCCAGCCCGGGGCTCTGCAGAGATCCCATGCCCATCACCAGGGCTGCTCCAGGATCAAACAGGTACTGGCAGGTTCCTCGGCGTGTTGCGGCACAGCAGCCCGAGCTCTTGCAAGGGCTGTGATAGGGAGCAGTGTTGTCTGTCTGAGATGGTATCTCAGACTCGACACAGACGCAGAAAATGCCAGGCTGGATGTTTGCAGAGACTTGTCAAGCCAAGGGGAGCGTTGCCAATGCGAAACGTTGGGGAAGAGCTTAAAAAGGCAGACAATGGTGTGTTCGCTCGCCGAGCTCGCCCACGGCTCGCGTTCCCCCTTGGCAGAGGTTTCTCAGCCCAGCCATGGCCATGGGGGAAGGCACGGCCCCTGCCAGCCCCATCCGGCCAGAGATGCTGGGAGCACTGCCTGGGATCCCCCCTGTCCCTGTCCCTTCCCAGCCCCAGGGTCCTTTCAGGGCCTCAGCCTGGGGCAGGGACATTACATCTGGAGAGATGCCCAGGATGGCAGATTTCTCACTGAACAGTTTAATTAATCACTGCTTCATATTAATACTTCCTCAAGCCTCTTCCTCCTTCTCTGCTCATAGATGAGACGCTTTCTCGCGTTGCCTTGCAACAAGAAAGGTGGACAGCACCATGGGTCAGGTCTCCTCCACTCTCTTGTGCTTCCTGGAGCATCCTGGTTGTCCTCATGGATAATATATGTAAATGAAATGCAAAGATTAAATTTTTACCATTGGATCCTGCTAGTAGCTCCACCCCTATCTCTGTGACTCTCCCAGGGATGGAGTAACGATGGGGAATGGTGGGAACTTAACTCTGCTTGTCACCCCTCGTGGAGAGCCTCACTCCTGCTGCCATTGGTTTTCCTTCTTCTTTTCCTTACCACCCGGAGTGATCTCAAGTTGCATTTGTGGCAGGGGGATCTTGGTGTGTGGGTGAGAGGCAGCACTTTTAGGAGCAGTGTTCAGGGTGGCACCGAGCTCCCGACAGCAGCATCCCCCCTGCAGCAGTGTCTGGGTGTCCTGCTGATGGAGGTTCCTCTTCTGAAAAAGCCTCTCCTGGTCATTGGCCTCATATTCCTGGCGGTCACTGTGGAGAAACCTCTGGTAAAGCCCCTCTGCCACTTCTTTCCCCCAAAAATCCTGGTATGGGGGGGAAAAAAACAGACAACACCGCAGATCTGAGGCCACCTGGCTCTGACCTTCTGGTTGAATGAACCTGACCAGGGTAAAAAACAAAACAACCCTGCTTTGTCCTCGGTTTCAGTCTTTGGCTTCAGTTTTACAGTTCCCTTTAATTGGCCTTAAAAGGGTCAGTTTTCAGTCTGAACAATGAAAGCATTGACTTTGTGTGGCCAGAGCTCGTCGGAGCCCTCGCTGCAGAAAGCATCCTTGCAAAACTTGTCTCCTTGAACATTTAAACTGTCAGCCCCAATTACCCGCATTGCTTCAGCTCAATGGGTTTCTTTCCTCCCAGCCAGCAGCAATATTTTGTTACTGTCTACGAAACATAAACTGCATCCCGAGGTGGAGGCAGCCGCTTTCGGAATCGCCGCTCTTCCCGGCGCAGCCGATTCGCCTCTCGAGCCTCCCAGCTAAAAAACCCTCCCAGCTAAAAAACCCTCCCCGCGGGCGGATGGGCTCCCGCTCCCCACCTGCATCCATGGCCTCCTCTGCCTTCTGCCTTGCAGAAAAGCCCGAGCTGGATGAGATCACCTTGGAGCGAGTGCTGGAGGAGCTGGAGACCATGTGCTACGAGAACATGAACATCGCCATCGAAACGGAGGAGGGCTTGGGCATCGAGTACGACGAGGACGTGGTGTGCGACGTCTGCCGCTCGCCGGAGGGGGAGGACGGCAACGAGATGGTTTTCTGTGACAAGTGCAACGTCTGCGTGCACCAGGTGAGCCCCGGGGTTTTGGCTGCAGGCTCTTCCTGCTCCTCTGGGTTCCTCCTGTCCCCGAGCAGCTGTAGAGCCCTGTTAGGTTTTTCTGATGGATTCCCAGCGTGGCTCCGGTGGAGCGAGGGTGGTAGGTGGGGGCTGGGATAGCTGGCAGACAGCAGGCTGGTTTGTCTTACTTTCTTAGCCCCAACCCTTCTTCAGGGCCCACGGAAAGAATCATAGAATCACAGAAAGGTAGCAGCTCTCAGCTCAGGCAGAGGCTTTGGGGCACAGACCCACTGCAAACAGCAACCCAGGGCTGGCGTTGGAAAGGGAAGTTTTGGAGAACCACGGAGATGAGCTCTCTGGGCTGGGTGAGAGGCAGGCAGGGCCACGGCAGTGGCAGAGAGAGCTCTGCAAAATGAACCCACCCCTCTCCGTAGGGATGTGACAATAATTGTCATAGAATCACAGAATGGTTTGGGTGGGCAGGGACCTTTCAAGGTCATTGAGTCCAACCCCCTGCAGGGAGCAGGGCCATCTGCAGCTAGAGCAGGGTGCTCAGAGCCCTGGCCAACCTCCCCTGGGATGGTGCCAGGGATGCCCAGACCACCTCTCTGGGCAGCCTGGGCCAGGCTCTCACCACCCTCAAGGTAAAAAATTTCTTCTGAAACCTGAGTTTGAAAAGTTCTGGAAGTCTGAATCTCCCTCTCTTAGTTTCAAACCACCACCCCTTGTCCTGTCCCAACAGGCCTTGCTCAGAAGTCCCTCCCCATCTTCCTGACAGGCCCCTTGAGGGACAGAAGGGCTGCAGTGAGGTCTCCCTACACAACCAGAGGTTGAAAACTGCTTCCTGCCAGCTTCCTTTGCTCCCTCCTCCTTCTTCTCTTAGTATCTCTCTCTTAGTGTCCATGACACTTTATTTTATGCCTCCTTTGCCATGAACGTGCTTATTCCTCTTTCTTTACCCCACTTTGCTCTATTGAACTGCAGTGGTCCCTTCAGCACCCGGAGGTGAGCGGAGCTGCGTGCAGGACTGGCTGGGGGGCTGGGAGGGATGTGGGTCTGCAGCCCTACACTCACCCACCTCTCACTGGGCTTGCATGGACCTCCAGTGTCCTCTGCAGTGCTATCCTGGGGGGTTCCAGGACCTTCCAGCTCCACTAGCACTGTCTCCCATCACAGGGTTTCTGTCCCAGCTTCTCTGCCGTGCGAGTGTAGGATTTCATTTTATTTTGCTGCCTGGAGGAAAATAGTTTTATTTTTAGAATCGAATGCAAATGTTTCAAGCCCTTTCTGGGGGAGTCTGGGCTCCTGCTCTTGGGGAAACCTCGGCAAGGAGAAAGCAGCTGTGAGAGGGTCTCCTGGGTCCCCTGTGAGTGCTTGGAGGGGAAGAGCTGTGCAGAGCTGGGATGGTGGTGGCAGCTCCTGGGCATCACCCTCTGTGTGAAGGGTTTGGTTTAGGGTTTTTTTTTTTTTCTCCTTCCTCTGAAGAGAGCCATTTGCTCAGCTTTTGGGCAGCTTTTCCATCAGTGCTTCCTGGAGGTGGAAGAGCGTTGGAGATATCTATAGTTGCGGGAGGTGGGTGGTTTGAATGGTTTCCATCAGTGAATCAGATTCCACAAAATACCAGGATGACTCGGGGTTGGGGTTTGGCTTTTTTTGTGGTTTGGGGTTTTTTTTTTTTTAACTAGCCCAAGTGACAGTGTCAGGCCGTGAGCTGACACGTACTGGGGTTAAGGGCTCAGGAGGATGCCCAAGGCTGCCATGGGGACATACAGACCCCAGTTGTGCCCACTGTGTGCCATGGCACTCAGCGGGGTGCTGGGAGCAGAGCAGTGCTGCGGAAGGGGACACGGCGGGTTGGATTTCAAAGAAAAGGGAGATTTCCTGTTGTTTTCAGGGAGCAGAGTCCAGCCCATAAGCTCTCTGGGATTTAACCTCTGCCACGATTTAGTCCCCAAGCCACAACACCACGGCACGGGGTGTTACATGGCATGGTGCTTCTTGTCTAACCTGCCCCGTGCCTTTGCCAGCCCCAGGTCCAAAACCTGCTGGGGACGATGCCACGGGCAGCAGCAGAGGGGAGCTGGGGTCCCAAGGGACACGGCCAGAGCCCTGCCTTGTCCTCCTGCATCTGGGATGGGACAGAGTCAGGGTTGTGCTCAGACACACGCTGGAGGGTGCCGGAAGGGATCCTTCTAATCATCTCATCTGCATAACACAAGCCATAAGTCTCGCTGTTAATTAATTCCTATGAAGCGTAGCGTTTAGAACACACATGCAATCTTCATTTTAAAATTTACAGCGAGGGGGAAAATCTTCCCCCTCCCTCCCCTGCTGCTAAATCACTGTGGCTCATCCTTCTCACGGTGGCAACGTCGCGCTTCCAGAACGGGAACGCTCCATCTCCAGCTTCCAGCCACCTGACCATGGTCCCAGTGTTACCCAGTTCCCATTCTGGCTGAGTCTTCCCTCTGTTACATGGACCACACCAACCTCAGCATCCCCCCTGATTTTGCAGTGTCCCCTTCTCAGTGATGTTGAGCCCGTGACAGGCACAGCGATAAAAATAGCTGCTCTGCTTCTACTCAGCTTTGCTCTGTCTCTGTGTTCCTGGAGCATCTTCTGCCTGGTGCTGGACTGGGAGAGTGTGTTTAGCTGACAACCCACCTTGTTTCCAGAGCTGCTTCTTGTCCAGGTCAGCAGCCCCATAGTATTTGCTCCTAGGAGCAGAATTGTACCTTCAGCTGCCCTAAAACCTCTAGGAATTAAATAACTGAGAGCCAAGAAACGCACACTGGTTCTAATTCCTGGTTTCCCCTGGATTTTTTGCTCAGTCTGCTGGTTTATTCTCCTGTAGTACATACCAGGCTGATACCTACCTGCTACTAAATCACATGTTCTATAAAACTCTGTTACAGAACTGGTGTGTCGGTCAGGTTTGGGGGCGCTGTGAAACACACAGGGCAGTCTCTCTGAACCCTGGAGCCTCCCAGCAGTAACATGACCTCTCTTCATTCCATATTATCCCAATAATCTGTTCACCCAGTGGCATTTTCCCCCTTGGAAATCACTATCGGAGTTGATTTTGTGCTTTGGGGCCACCTAAGGTTGTGTTCCAAAGCCCGTTCTTGGCCGGTGCAGACTGAGGTTACGCTTGTGTGTCTCCACATGCCCCCTCTGCCCCTGCCCCCCCCCAGCATTGTCACTCGTGGTGGCCATGCCCTGCCATGGCACGAGGAAAAGCTGGTTCTTTTTTTGGGGTAAACTTCAAGAAAATGGGTTGGCAAATGCCTGGGTTCAGTTTACAGCCCAGGGGGCTGGAGGTCCTTCCCAACGCTGGCCATTTGGCAACTGGAGGGACGTTGGGAGTGGCCAGATCTAGAATGAATGACATCACCCTGCTTAAAACAGTGACAGAGCCCCGTGGCAGTGCCCAAGGCCATCGTTTGCCACTGTCTGAAAACCCTTCAAGTGCGAGTTCTTAGGTCCTGAGGGTTAAAAACTGTCTAGTTTTAGTGGTAGCTGTTTAATCCAGTCAGAAGTTATGGCCACAGCGGGAGGGATTTTATTATCACCGTTGTGTGATAACAGCTTATCATTTGGCTCTTCCCTGCGTACAGGGGAGAAATATTTATGAAAGACTTGGGCTTGTCTGCATCCTGTGCCGTCGCAGCAGGGCAGGGAGCTCCGTGGGTCACCCAGGTCCTTTAGTTCTCACTCTCTTGGCCATAGACTTGTCCTCGCCTCCCTGAGATTTATCATCTCCTCTGGTTCCTCCTGATGTGTATTCATGACTACGGGTTTCCCCTTTTCACCTTTCTGTAGTTCTTTTCGCTTCCCCTTCAGGCTGTGCTGGGTGTGTAACCAGTGTGGTCGTCTTTCTCAATCCTGGGCTTGTGGCTTCTCAAGCCTCAGCTACCTCAGGGGTTTTTTCCACAGGGTTTTATTTGTCTGAGTCACCGTGGGTCTGGTAGCTGTTCAGGAACGGGCAGGAGATGAACAGGCAGATGTCCACACTGCAGAGCTGCTGGTGGGGAGGGCTCTGATGGAGCAGTCTGGTTGCCCACCCCTGACCTGGAGGCTTCTCATAACACACAGCATGTTTTTATCAGAGAATCACAGAACGTTTGGGGTTGGAAGGGGACTCCGAAGATCATCGAGTCCAACCCGCCTTCCAGAGCAGGACACAACTAGAGCAGATCACCCAGAAAGAACAGATGACTCAGAATCAGAGAACTGTCAGGGTTGGAAAGGAACCTTAAAGCTCATCTGGTTCCAACCCCCCTGCCATGGGCAGGGACACCTCCCACCAGAGCAGGTTGCTCACAGCCCCAGCCAGCCTGGGCTTGAAAGCTTCCAAGGATGGGGCTTCCTCCACCTCTCTGGGCAACCTGTGCCAGTGTCTCACCACCCTCCTGGGGAAGAAATTCTTCCTAATGCCTAATCTGAATCTACCCACCTCTAGTTTTGATCCGTTCCCTCTACTCCTGCCACTACCCAACATGCTAAAAAGTCCCTCCCAGGTTTCTTGCAGCCCCCTTCAGATGCTGGGAGGCCACAAGAAGGTCTCCTCGGCGCCTTCTCTTCTCCAGCCTGACCAACCCCAACTCTCTCAGTCTGTCAGTGCTTGGCATTTAATTAAAACCCAGGGCATACTGATCTGGCATGAGCAGCCACGTGAAAATAGGGAAGGTGGCAAGGAAGGAAGAACTTCACCTCAGTGCAGAGCTGCTCTCCATCTCCTCCGCGTGAGGACGCCCAGACGCGGTGGCGATAAGCCAGGGGCAACGAAAAGGGTGGGAGTGAAGGAGAAGATCCAGGATGCTGCTCTTCCTGGGCTGCTGGCACTAACCCTCCTCCCTCGTGTCTGCCCAGGCGTGCTACGGCATCCTGAAGGTCCCCATCGGGAGCTGGCTCTGCAGGACCTGTGCCCTCGGCGTTCAGCCCAAGTGTCTGCTGTGCCCCAAGAGAGGGGGAGCGCTGAAGCCCACCCGGAGCGGGACGAAATGGGTCCACGTTAGCTGTGCCTTATGGATACCTGAAGTAAGATGTTTCCCAGCCTCCTCCGGATGTGGCGGGTGGGCACAGACCCTGGTTTCAGATCTCGGGGAGGTTCATTAATGTTCCAAATAACGAGGCCAGCTTGGGTTTGCCCGGCCGTGCCGAGGTCAGAGGCGCAGAGCCGGTCGGTCATTGGCCTGTGTGTTTAATTAGCAGCCAAGGGGCACCCCATTAAGGGTGGTCACAGAGGTGGGGTGCAGAGGTGGAGGGCACTCACAAGTCCTTGGGGCAGGTTAAAGCTAATTTCCTGTGCCCACCCGAGATACACAGCAATATCCAGCTCAGGAATTGCTTCAGAGGAAACACTGACAATTTTTTTCCTTATATTTCATCCAAAACTGTTTCTGTTTTTTGGGGCTTTGGGTTCTTGGTTTTTTCCCTCAACTATAAGTGACCCTGAAAAATAACAAATCAAAAGTCCCATCTCTCATTCAAACTGCCACAGACATCCCCCCTGGAGACGGCTCAGGATGGTAACCAGTATTCCCACCTTGTCTCCTGTTTTGTGGCCAGGTTAGCATTGGATGTCCTGAAAAAATGGAACCCATTACGAAGATCTCACATATCCCAGCAAGCAGATGGGCTTTGTCCTGCAGCCTCTGCAAGGAGTGCACTGGAACTTGTATTCAGGTACGTAACTGGGGCCCGAAGAAACTCAGATCTCTGGGGTTGTGCCTGTAATAGCCACTGGAGATGCTGAGCACGCTGGTGGACGCAGTCTGGCTGAGACTTCCTCCTGCTCTGAGTAAACCTACCAACGGGGAGCACGAGCACCCATCAGACATCAGCAGAGGTTGTTTGCAATCATGGAATGCATTGAGTGCTCAGAATCTAGATTCACTTTTCTTCGCGTACGACGGTGATGTTGCTGTAGTAATGCTAATTACTGGGCCTGAAGATGACTTTGGTTTGAAATCAGGAACCTCCAGCAGAAGGGCTTGGAGTAGCTGCCAGAAAAACCAGATACTCACGAGATACGTAGCCCGAGCTTTTCACAAACCAGTGAGGGTTGGCTGGGAAGCCTGCCAGTTGGGGGGATGTCAGGAAACCTCGGGATTAGGTAGTGCCCACTAGCCTGCTGCCTTGGCAAATATTTACCTTGTATTCCATTCCCACCTTTTCTCTGCACCTAAGGAACCACTGCAGACACCTGATTGCCTCCTCTCCCCGCAGCAGCAGTGGGATGAGGAGGGCATGAGGTGTTCTCTTTTCAGACCAAAAGCAGGATGCTCTGGGCTTCCCTACGACAGAAGTGGGACAGAGCTTCCCAGGCGATCGTCTCTCTCCCCTCGGGGAGCAAAGAGCGGAAGCTTCCACCCAAAATGCAGCACACTTGGTGTGAGAGCATTTGGGGAGCCTTCCTGCATCCAGATGTCCCTCCTGCTTCTCCTTGCTCAGCCAGTGGAACGTGCCAGGATCCCCGGGGACAGGGATCTGCTGCTCGATGGGGCCGGCTGCTTTCGTTGGCAGACCAGGCATCGGTCTCGGCGTGCAGGGAGGGATGGAAGAACTCTGACATCCTGGGAGAAAGTTTGGGTTGTGCACCAGTCCCTATGGAGCATCTCCTGCATGGCCTCGGGAGGTGGGCGTACGCAGCAGTGACCGCTGGGGACCAGAATAGCCAACTGGTTGCAGAAGGCCAATAGGAACAGGAGGTCTGCAGGTTCTGCTGTCTGTGCAACTGCCTTGGCTTTAACACTTTCAAGGGAGCTGTTTCAAACCCATCCCCTTCTCTCGAAAGGAAATCTCACAGTACTTCTTTAAATCTCAAGCGTTGACTCTTTTTTTTTTTTTTTTTCCTTTTTTTTTTTTTCCTGATGGCTCTGGGTGGATCTGCTTATTCACCCTGCCAGATGGAGATACTGTGTCATAACGGCAACTGCTTTCAAAGAACGGAAGGGCAGGGAAGGAGGCAAACAGGCTTGGCAGCCTCTAAAAGAATTCAGCTTCTCTGAGGCTTCATCCTCTTAGCGCCGGCGTGGCATGGGAGCTGTGAGATCCCGGGGACCGCGTGGCTCTGCATTAAAGGGCACCTGAGATGGAACAGGAGCTTTATTGTCTCACGGCTTAGAAGCCTTCCTGAGATTGTCACCGGGGTGTGAGCTTGTCACACGCTCGGGATGGTTTTGCTTCAAGGAAAAGGGGGAGAAGGGGGGGAAAAAACCCCCCCAAAACTCGGGCAGTGCTTTTATTTAAGGATTTGTGGGGTAAATCAACAAGTTCTATCCACAGCTAAATAAACGCCCTCCACACTCGCCATCGCAGAGCTGTGCTTTGCAAGCTGATGCTTCTGGAGCAGAGTTTTGATGATTGCCTGTTGATACAGGTGGCATTTTAACTACTCTTGTCAGCGTTGTGGGTTTGTGACCCGGCTCTGCAAGGAGGAGGTTGGTTTTTGTTAAAGCACTTGAGCTTTCCTCCTTGGCAGCAGGGATCGGGTGCTCCTGGTGGGGCAGCTCTGGGGAAGGAAGGGGTGTTGCTTCCAGGAGGGGCTTTCCCAGGTGGCTGGTTGGAGCTGGGCTTTGCTGAAAAGAGGGGCAAACTCCAGACAGCAAGCTGGAGGAGCAGAAGATGCATCCCAGAGGGGCCCAGGGATGCTCAGAGGCAGCACCACAGCTTAAGGAAACGCCCAGCTCTACCACATTCGCAGAGCAGAAGGTGAGCTGCTTTTTCACAGGCATCTCTCTGCCTTGAGGTATTTTCCCCCATCCAAATTTGACCATCAAAGGGGAAACAAACCCAAGGAAACCTGAGGAAGAGCTCCCTGCTGCTCTCCAAGCCTTTGACCTTGCTGCGTGGCCATGGAGCTCCCAGATCCTGGGCAGGGATGCAGCGCTTTCCCTGGCTCCTGGTAAGAGGAAGTCATGACTTCATGGTGGTTCTTGTGGTCAGACATCAGGAGATGCCAAAGAGAGCTCAGTATCCAGCAGGAATTTTCTCCTGTGCATTGCTGAGATGGAAAAGAGAGTGCTAGGAGCCTGGCTCTGGCACAGCTCGGGTCCCAACAGCGTTTGCTTGGGACCCAGCTCCTTCCCCACCAGCTGCCTCCTCACTTCTCAGAGAAGAGCTCACCAGGGCCTTTCAACGCAGCACAAAACACCAGGTCTCTGTTAATTGCTGCCGGGCTTCTCCTAAGGGCACGAGCTTTTGCTGTCATCAGCTTCCAGCTTTCTTTTTGTTGTTGTTTTTTGGAGAAAAAGCCCTCAGAAGCATCCTCCTCCACGACCCCTCCTCTGCCCGCTGCTGACCCCTTCCCTTCAGCTGCTTGTGCCACTGCTCCCCATCCACTGGGATAACTGGTGTGGTGGTTCCCAGAGAACCCAGCCTCCGAGGATGTCTGCCATGCTGAAATCTCCAGTTTCAGCTGAGAAGCTCTCCCAGGATGCAGCCCATCTGTGGTCACTGGAAATCCCGTGGTAGTTTCTGGGAGGATGGGGGATTGTTGTGGCTGATGGCTTGGCCGGAGTTCAGCACCGGTAATTAATTTTTCCTTCCTGAGTTCCCTTCGCAAGTCTGTTTGGAGGAGCCTCTTCCTTCCCCTCCAGCCCCAAGCTGCACCACTGGAAGCTGGTAAACTTCTCTTCGAATTCCCTGGGCAAATAAAATCATCCCTCTGTTTCTTCCCAGTAAGAGTGGTTTGAGGACTAATTAATAGCCCACGTTAATCTCTAGGTGCAGTTTTCACCCTCTCTCGCAGAACCGGGGCTTGGCTTTGCCTGGAGAAGCAAAGCGTGCTGAAATGCTGGCAGCAGAGGTGCTGTAAGATCCTAACGAATCCCAGGCTCGCTAACGAAGCGGAGTCGGGGGCTGAGCCAGGCTTTGGGGGCTGAGCCAGGCTTTGGAGCCTGGCTTATTCCGCACGGCGGATCCCTCCATCCTGGGCAGAGCGGCTTCGTTCTGGGATGGATCGCCGTGCTTCGATTGTCATTTTAGGCAAGGTGCTCAGGTAGCTGTGCCCACCGGGCATCTTTGTTGCCCTGTCAGCCGAGCTGCCTAATTATTTTCCATTTGCATTTCGGGCAGGGTTTGTGCCAAGCGCCGCTTGCCATCTGTCGGAGGAGAGCTCCAGGACGGGTGTCGCTCCAGGCGCTTTGTTCCTAAGGTGGAGCGGTCGGGTCGTTCTTCTCAGCAGGACGTTGTCCTGGCAGAAGTCGTAGCCGTGTTGCTGGCACCGTTATGGGCACTGGGGGCAGGAGTGGGAGGCAGGGGACGTCGCTATGTGGCTTTCCTTGGCTCGCGTTGCTCGGTGGAAGCAGCGAGGTCTCGGTGCCCGCTTTGTCCACCGTGGATATTTATGTGCACAGAAGGATGCTGGAGTTGGAAGCACCCCCAAAACAACCAGGATGGAGTATAGCAGGTGTACATCAGGAGTATAGCAGGTGTATGTCAGGAGTATAGCAGGTGTGCATCAGGAGTGTAGCAGGAGTATGCTGGGAGTATATCGGGAGTATAGCAGGTGTATGTCAGGAGTATGCCAGCTGTACATCGGGAGTATAGCAAGAGCATGTTGAGAGTATAGCCGGTGTATGTTGAGAGTATGTCAGGTGTATGTCAGGAGTATAGCAGGA
>JANVCC010000135.1:1830403-1845694 GCA_025345505.1 Todiramphus chloris collaris | reverse complement strand
GAGGATGCAGCTGGAGGATGCAGCTGAAGGATGCAGGCAGAAGATGCAGCCGGAGGATGCAGCTGGAGGATGCATCTCCTGCAGCTCTGGGCAGCCTGGCAGAGGGGAGGGAGCAGCCGCCTCCACGGCAGCTTTTTGGGGTAGAGCAAGTGTAGGTGGAAGAGCGGGGCCAAAACCAGTGCCAGAGCCCCCCGGGCTGCGCTCGCTGCCCCAGCTGCCCGCCCGCCCATCTGGCTGTCGGCGCTGAACGGAGGGGAGGAACAGGGATGGGGCAGAGGCAGGCTGAAGAGGAGGAGGAGCAGCAAAGATGAGAAGCAGCGAGGGGAGGAAGCACAGGACCTGGAGCGAGGTGGCAGAGAGCGGCCAGGTTGGGGACTGGTGCCATGGTGCTGCTGCTGGAGGGGGAACACGGGCACAGCCCGGGGCAAAGATGCCCAGTCTGGCACTCGGGGACCAAGCTCCTTCTCCTCCTGTCCTTCAAACCCAAGCCTTGTGTGGTCCCC
Source organism: Todiramphus chloris collaris (assembly GCA_025345505.1). NCBI lineage: Eukaryota > Metazoa > Chordata > Aves > Coraciiformes > Alcedinidae > Todiramphus > Todiramphus chloris. The sequence continues at coordinate 1,845,191 of JANVCC010000135.1, read as the reverse complement.
CCCTTTTCCTGCTCCTGACAGAAGGCTGAGACTGTGGCCTCTGCTTGGGTCCCCTCCGGACAACCCACCCGGGATGAAAAGCCATGGAAGGGCTCAGGGGGACTCTGGGAGCTGGTTCAGGAGGAGGAAAGCAGGAAAATAGCACTGATTTGATCTGGTGGAGATGGTGCCTTGAGTAGGGAGGGCAGCAGGTGCTGCAGGGGCCATGCTGCTCCCCAGGAGAGGAGGTGAAGGTGGAGGTGATGATGCCCTTCCAGTGATGCTGTCCCTGCATAACCCTCTCTCCAAGCTGCTGTGGGTCTACATCATAATTTAACCCATGGGGAGAAGAAAGACAGTGCAGGTGAACACAGCATTCATGCCCAGTGAGGTTTCAGCTCTGGACGAGTCCATCCTGGTCTCTCACTGCACTACCCCATGTGTATCAGGGCCTGAGAGCCTCCTCCTGTGTAACACCAGTTGGATTTCAAGCTATTGATCTATGATCTATTGATCTATTGATCTATTGAGCTATTATTCTATGGCCCTATCAGCCTTCGTCCCTGGGAACATCACTGCCACCACTCTACCAGGCTGTCCCTCCTTTCCTCCTGCCTTTGCTGCATCATGTTTCCTTCTTGGTGTCTGGCTGGCTTGGTGCCACCAGCACCAGGCTGTAGACAACAGGCTGCAGGTGCTGGATCCAGGGGTGACAAGCTCAACTCACTTTTTCCCCCCCCTCATCTGCTTCCCAGTGTGCATCTCTGGGTACAGCACTTGGCTCCAGGAGCTGCCATAGTCACAGACAGGGCAGGGCATCTTCTCGTTGTGTCCAAAGGGCACACTTCACCATATTTCTCACTTTTCCAGAGCTGGGCTCATTCCCCATTGGTGTTCAGCCTCTGCTTAGCAACTCCCTGCCAGCTCTGGCTGCTGAGCCCTGGAAGAGCTGTTTGGTTGCTCTTCTTCCGCAGAGGAGGAACAGCAAACACTGGTTGGATCAAAGTCCAGTGCTCAGATGGGTGATAGGGATTTAAATCCCACTGCTACCAGCACACCCCAGGTATCTGATGCTGTCAGCACCCCTCAGTCACCCCGTTCCGCTTGCAAATACTGAAGCACCACATGAAATCGGGTCAGAGAAATGCAGCCTGGAGGTGGGTGGCTTTCAGAGGGTGTCCACGGGGGCATCAGGGCACTATTCCAGGGTTTTCAGCGATGAATCTGGCAAAACATGGCTGTGATCTGGGGGCTGTTGATGGCACCTGGGTCAGAAGCAGCAGGACAGGTGATGTGGGGGCAGCCAGGGTGATGGTGTTTCCTTCTGCCATCTCCTAACCACTGCCTTACCTGAACTTCACAGACTCACCAAATAAAAGCTAGGAATCCTACTACATCCTAATCCTAATAATCCTAATCCCCCCTCAGTTTTCTTCCTAGCTTTTTCTACCCCTCCTTGCCTCCTTTCCCCCCCAAGCTTTTTCCAAAGCCTGATTGTTTCTAGTTCTAACCAAAACCTATAGTTCCCAGTTTCAGACCAGCATCTCAGCTTGGCGTGGGGAAGCGGTGCTGGGTGGTGTTTGGCTGTGTAAAGTGTGTGTAAATACCAGCAGTCTCTAAGCAGAGCAGCAGGAATGTTTTCTTGCGGGAATATCAAATCATAGAGAAGAGATATCACCAAACACTTGGAGATGCAGGTTGCCAGAGGCAGTTGTTTTCCTCATAAAGGAATTTCAGTTGGATGTTTTCTCCAATCCAGAAGAAGAAAGGAAAAAAAAAAACCCCCACAAAACAGAGGATGTGGTAAAATACAAAATACCCAGCGTATAGTTCACTGGGTTCTAGTGACAGGGGATTTACCTTTACAGTTACATTTACAGGGGATTCAACAGGAAAAAGAGCAGTTTATTTCTCCTGCATCCTGCAGCATTTCCAGATTGTCCCTGGGTAGGACCAGTGCCACCAGGGGATGGCCACGCTTGTCCTGCTGCCTTCGGTGGCAGCGTCAGAGTGGGACAGGGTCGTGTGTGTGGCTGTGAGAGGCACAGAGGGACACCCCCCAGGGACAGTCCCCTGGAAACAGCCCAGCCTTCCTCTGCAGAGATGGGGAGGCATCGGGGTCACGTGTGAGCGCGGACAGACCCGCAGCCATCACCAGTGCCAACCTCAGGCCACCTCCTCCTTACCTCACGCCAGGCAGTTTGGGTTCTTCGCAGCATCGGGAAGCTGAGTAAACGCTGTCAAATCCTGTTAGCTGCCATTAGCATTTTCCTCTCCGCAGCCAAAACCCTCTTGTTCCCTCCCAAGCCGTGATGCCATGGTGACAGAGCCCTGCTCTCCAGCCAGCAGCGGGGCTGGCAGGAAGGGTGACACTGGAATTCATCCCCGGGAGAGTGCCAGCGGGCGTCACACGGTAGCTCTTGTCATCAGGGGGAGTTCAGCAGCAGCCCCCTGTGAGGAGCAGGCTTGGTCACGAGATCTTTTGCCGTTTGCCTTCGGGGCTTCCCTCCCAGTGAATAAAATGTCTTGAACTGGGACAAAGCGCGCCGGTGGTTTGCAGGTGGATGTGGATGGAGCGAGTGGGAGCGACCATGCGGAGGGGCTGGATGTCAGGCTGGATATTAGGAAGCAGTTCCAGAGGGGATTGTCAGGCACTGGAATGGGCTGCCCAGGGAGGTGCTGGGGTCACCATCCCTGGAGGGGTTTAAGAGCCGGGTGGGTGTTGTGCTGAGGGACAGGGTTTAGTGGGTTTGATAGGGCTGGGAGTAAGGTTGGACCTGATGCTCTTGAAGGTCTCTTCCAGCCCAAACTATTCTTTGATTCTGTGATTGATTCTATGATGCAGGGCAGGGGAGCTGCTGCCCTGGCCAGGCTGCTGCCCTGGGCCAGCATCACCTCGGTATTTTGCCATATTTTCTGTGCTCTCCCCTGGCATTTGCTTTAGGGCAGCAGGCAGGTGGGTGCAGCTCTGCCATTCAGCGCATCGTCAGCCTCGACGCCGTCCCAGCCGTGCCCCTTCCCGGCACCGGCTGTGAGAGGAGGGTCCTTCCCTCCCTGCAGAAGGAGTGCTTGGTGGGTGAGACCTGAAGGAGTGACCCGGGGCACCGCTGACCATTTGGCATCTCCTCGGGCAGGTTTCTGTGGCGGGTGTGAGCGGGCCCCGTGTGCGATGCAGCTGCTGGGGGGGGGGGGGATGCTCAGGGCTCTCTGTGTATCTGCTGGACCTTTGCCTAACTGCATCGTGATGCTCCTTCTACAGCATCTTCCCTTCCCAGATGTCCCAAATCCTTTTGAGGCATCGACTTCTTCAGTAGGTCTGAGAACAATTCACGAGAGGTGAGGAGATCACTAAATAATTGACCTGCTTCTCCTGGCTCCATTGCCTTTCCGTGGGTCTCAGTGCCTTCCTGCGCTGATGGGTATCGACGGCAGAGTTAAAGGTCGTGCTGCACCAACTGCTGGAGTTAATCCTGACTGATGGGAGCAGATTAGCAGCACGCTCAGCCCCATTTGACTCCCTCTGTGCTCCAGTACCCGCTGCTGCCCCGAGCACTGGGAGCAGTGGTGGCCGAGCTGTCCCTCATGCCAGGGCAGAGGCTGGTGGAGCTGCGCTTGGGGGTTCTCAGGTGGCTGCTCTGGGCTTGGTGCCCCAGGCACATGGGCAATTATCTGCAGGGCTTTGCAGGCAGACTCAGTACTACAAGAGGGACGTGCTGTTGGGCTCAGCAAAGCTGTATCTCTGGAGGTACCGCGTTTCCTTATGGCTTTTGGATGCCCAGTGCGTGTGCTGGAGAAGCTGGTCAGCCCTCATCATCCCTGCTGTGGGGTCCTGGCTGTTGGAGACAGAAGAGAGACATTCAGGCTTTGAACATCTTACCCATCATCCTGTACATCCTGTACATCTCACCCAGTGTGGATCAAGAGCCCTCACCTCTAGTCCTGGCACAGCCAAAGAGCCCTGGCAGGAGTGTTGGTGCTGTGCAGGTGATGGTGAGATGAAGAGGACTGATTCCCCGGGAGCAGAAGTTCCCCTGGGCAGCAGAGATGGCAGCACAGCTTGAGGGGACCCACTTGGGCTCTGCCTAAACCGGACACTGTTTCTTGTGTTTCTGTAGGTTAGAAATCTCTGTTACATGGTGACGAGACGGGAGAAAATGAAACACACCATCTGTAAACTCCAGGAGCAGATCTTCCATCTCCAGATGAAGCTTATTGAGAAAGATCTTTACCCAGGTCAGTACCACTTACCAGTACTTGTTGTCGCAGGTTCTGTCCCTGCTGTCCTCCAAAGCCACAGACTTGTGCCCAAGCCTCAACTCCCCCACCCCAACGAACCCAGAGCTGCCCCCTCCCCTGCGGTGTTAACGAAGCACGGTTCGTACGTTGACTCTTCACCCATCTCTGGTTTTGTTCGGAGAAACACAGCAAAGCCCTGCCCTGGCTGACAGGAGGGGCAGAGCTCCTTGCTTTCACAGATCCCTCTCAATCCTCCCCTTCCTGGAACCGGTCAGAAAGACCAAGCATTTGGTTAGGTGGTGATGCTGAGGCAGCTTCTGTGGAGCTGGAGCTGTCTGGGAGGAGATGGCAAAGCCCGGGCACGGGGCTGCTGGTGTTGGGGCTGGTCCACGGCAGCTGGCTCCCTGGCACGGGTCAGCATCCCTGGCTTGGGGCTCTTTGCAGATGCCTTTGTCAAGAGTCGCCGGGTAAGCTGTTGGTGGGATGGCTGTTGCTCCTGGAGACCAGCTCTTTCAGCTCCAGTCAGCTGCAGTTCTCTGCTCCACAGACCTGTTTAGTGGAGAACATCACGCTGCTGCCTGCAAAGCCCCTGGCAGTTTTTATTAAGGAATTGAAGTAAAGCTGGTTTCCTCCTGTCCTTTTTTTTTTTTTTTTCCCTTTTGCCCACAGCTCCCTCTCCCTCCTCCTTTCCCTTCGGTGGCAGGGCAGACCAAAGCCCGTGGCTGTAGAAGAGTTTTTCCAGCAGCAGCATCTGGCTCTTTGGCAGATTCTGCCGACGGTTGTTGTGTTTGTGGCTTTGGAGTTGCGTTTGAAGTCATCACATGGTTGGGGTTTCTTCAGGAACTGTCTGGGCTGAGCTTCCTAGACAAAAGTTTCCTTTGAGTGAAGTTTTGGAGGCTGAGAAATGTGTCCGTTGAGATGTTTATTGATGGGGAGCCTTGCAAATTCCTCCCGATGGCCAGAGCCGGGTGGCGATGCGAGGCAGGGGTGGCCAGGACCCCGGGGTGTGCTCCAGGAGGGGGATGGGGCTGCTCACATCTCAGTCCCTGTGACACACAGTGACACTGTGTGTTGCTCCCTGCATCCCTGCTGAACCAGCACGAGGGGGTCCCCATCCTGGACACCCACAAAATGGTCTTCCCAGCTGTTCCCACCAACTGGAGACCCCACGCTGCGCATCCCAAGAGCCCCTCCCTGGCTCCTGGGGCAGGGAAATGGGGAGGTCCAGCTCGGGAATAACAGGTGAGGAAAAGAGCAGCCAAGTCCCATCCTGGAGGCAGATGCCACGTGCTGCTGCCCCCGGACTCTGCTGGTCTTGGGGGGGATCGCAGGGGACCTTGTGCCGCTCTTCAGTTCCTCTGGGCGAACCCCGTTTAGCACTTGGAGCTCTCAGAAGGGGCCGGGCAGGGGGTAGTTTGCCAGGAAGGCTTTTTGAGCTCTCCTCCCTTGCAAAGGGGGTGTTGGATGTCTGGAAATGCTCTTGGGAACCTGCGCTCCCCAAAGCTCCTTGGAGAATCCCACCTCCGGTGCGCGCCCGACGCGGCGACGGGCTGGCAGTCGGCAGCTCCTCCCAGTGAGGGCTGGGATGGGCGATCCAGGACCCTCCCCAGCAGGGTGCAGATGCCCACTGGTGAGGACTGGCTGGGTCTGGGCTCTGCTGCTCGCCTGTCAGGGCTGTCAGTTGAGAAGGAGTCCCCGGGGAGGAGCACAAGTGCCATTGCCCTGAGGTTTGTCCTGCCTGAAGGTGAGTGACCAGAGACAAGCCCCCGGGGAGGGCAGTGGCTGGAGTGCAGGCTCGGGGGTTGCTTCGTCCATTCTGATTGCAAACGTTCTGCTCTCCTGCCCCAAACGCTTGGCGATGGCTAATCCCTTTCCCTCTCTGAACTGACCCGGCCGAGCTGCTCATCTCTCCGGGATGGGCTCTTTGGTTGAGCCTGAGCAGGGGCTGCTGCCTCTGGGACCTGGCTCCTGCAAGTCACTGCTGCAGGGAGGAGTCCCAAGTACAGGGATTTGGTGCTGGGATCTCCAGGTAGTTTTGGGCACTTGAGTCCTTCCACGCCAGACGTTAGGGACCCGAGTGCCTCGTGGAGCGTGCGGTCTCCTTGGCCCGGGAGGCGTTCCCTTGCCGGGATGTAGCATCAGGCCAGAAGTTGGAATCCCAGTTCTTTCCTCCCCAGTGAGGGGAGTGCTCACCCCCTCCTCACACTGCCCTCCAGGTCCTGCCCCAGCACAGGAGTGAGCGCTGGGGCCGGCAGCAGCGTGGGCATGAAAGGGATGGTGGGTGTAAAGGAGATCAGAGATCCAGCTGCCCTTCCCGTGGCAGCTACACGGCCCTGCCCACACATGGCATCGCTTGGCAGAGCCGCGGAAAGCTGTCTGGTGCTTCTTTTCTGCTTCAGCTCCAAGCTGTCCCATCCCAGTCCCATTCCAACCGTTACAGACCCCAATCCTGCCAGCACCCACGTGTTTGCTGAGCCTCCTCCGTGCCAGTTGGCGATGCTTAGAGCTAAAGATACTCAGCACCCTGTGGGACCAAAGCTGTGGGCACCTCACTGCTGCTTTTGCCATCATTGTTTAAGCACTGACTGGTTTGAAAGTGGCGGGGGGAGGAATGGTTCTGGAAGCATCCCCTCTGCACAGCTCCTGACCAGGCTGCTCTTCGAGCCTAGGGTTTGTCGGAGAAAAGAAAAAGTCTGTGTTATTTTGCCTGGATGAGGGCAGTTTTCAGCTGCTGTTCCGGTAGCTATCGACCAAAATCTGCTGGAATTCTTCCAAAGATGGGTTTGGCACAAAGGCTTTGTTGGAATGGCTCCCTCCTAAAACTCAAAACTGGAGGGGTTTATTTCTCTCGCTGACAAATGATCATTTAAGCAGGAGATTTTTAATCAAACGAGGGTGTAAAACGAGCCCACCTCTCTCCCTTGTATTTTCCTTGCACGGAGTGGAAAGTAAAACACCGTCTGGCTCGGAAACACGGCTACTATTTTGACAGGTTTCTCTTCAAAAAGTACTGCTCAGGTTTCTCTTTGGCCCCACTGTGCTGTCTGAACAAAGATCTGCCTTTGGTTATTAGTCAGGGGTGGAGCAAATGCCACTTTTGCTTTTGCTTTTCTTCCTTGCAGGGAGTCCTTCGGTCAGGAGGGGTTCCTGGAAATCCTTTTGCTAAACCAGACCCAGGCAGGTGCAATGCCCATCCCCTCCCCTGCTCCCCCAGTACGTTTCCAGTGCCGTGACAAGGGGAGGCTGGAGGTTATTCCCTCTGACCCGGGTTCTGTTCTGAGGCTGTTGGCAGGTTCTGCTGCTGGCCAACCTAAGAAAACTGCTTTCTTTCTTAAAGTCATCGCTCCGATAGCTGCACAGCTCGGGCAGGGTCAAGCTGTGGGTCAGACTCTGAAAAACTGCATCCCTCTCTGCTTCCATCAGCCACCCACATTTTGGTTTAAGGGCAATATCCTTCCCCCTGCTAAAAATTAGGAGAAGTTTTAGCCTGGGCTTCTGTGGGAGAATGACGTGTAAGGGAGTGAGTAAAAACCGTTGCAGTATTTTGCTTGGCAATACAAGTTGTACTTTTATAGGGTGCTTGTCCTGTTTACCCAAGAGGAATAAATCCAGTAGAAGCTCAAAGTCATGTAGAAAATACTGAGTTTTAGCTGGATGCCTGTGTAGCAGACTTACACCGCTGGCTTTCCACGGACCGTGCTGCTCTTCTTTCCTCCTCCTTTTACTCAGGCTCAGCACACTGCTTAAGTCTGACAGCTTTGGGGGTTTTTTCCAGTGTAAGTGTGAGCAATTACTGTTGTGAAAGGTCAAATGAAATCAAGGTCTGCTTTAAAACGCTGCTGGTACCACAGCAGATGGGCTTTGCAGCTGAAAGCCCCCAGGAGATGCTCCTGTCGGTGATGGGTGACGCGCTGTCCGGTTTGGAGGTCCCCACGTTTCCTGAAGGTGTCTGAGCAGGGTATGGGGTTCCTCCCCTCTGCTGGTCCCACGGGTCCTCACCCCAAAACCCCCGTCCAGGAGGGCACGTTGGTGGCTGTAGGGTCTCCAGCAAGTCCCCTGTCTTCAGCTGGGTGGCTCCTGTGGCCACACCAAGTTCACGTCCAAGGCCCAACTCAATTTTGTATACAACCTACAGGATCCAGTTTTTCTTACTGGGCAGAGACCTTTGCCCTGCAGTTGGCCAACAAGTGGCTGCTGTCCTCCCTTTGGCTTGGAGTTGTTTGCAGGTCTGGTCCAGGTCTCCACTGCCGGGGTGTGCCCCAGGGGAACTTGCTCACCGCAGCATCCCTGATGCCTCGTCTCACACGGAGTTTTCCTTTCTTTCTAAAAAATGCCAGAACAAACTGGAAAGAAGACAAAGGGTAAGAAAAGTGACCCAAGAAGGAAAGGAAGAGATGGTAGAAAAAATAGTCCCGAGAAGAAAGAGAAAAGGAAATCAGTCAACGAAACTGTATTGGGACAACTGGGTAAGTCTGATTTTACGGGCGCAGAGTTGACCCGTGCTGCTGGAGGTTAAGAGTCCCAACCCCTGATCCCTCCTGCACGTACACGATGGAGTTACACCCGAGGCCGGGGAAGCCTCTTCCACCTCTCCCTTGTGAGCATCAGCCCAAGTTACCGAGGTCCTATGGGAGAGGGCACGTCGGGAACACGGTCCCCGTGCGAGGTGTAAAATCCACCCTGCAGCCCCAGGGCTCGTGCCCGGCTTGGGAGAAGGCGTTAGAAAAGCTGTGCCGTGCTGCTGAAGCACCGTTTCTCTCCCCGGTGATAAAATCAGACTTACCCACCCCGTAGCAGGGCTGATCCCCCACTTCTCCCCTGCTGTGAACCGACGGCGACCGCGGCACGTGGGCTGTGCGCTGCCCGGGACTGTGAGGTCGTGCTGGTTGTGCCAGGAGCATCCCAGGAGGTGGGCACGAAGCGCAACCGCTCTCTTCAGTTTGCTCGAGGGCTGAGGAGACGCAAGCCTGGCTCTGCTGATGCTTCCCCCCCCACCTCCAGCTCTTCCCCATCAGCTGCTCGGCTGGGGAGGGAGTGAAAAAAAGCCAGAACAAAAAAAAGGCTTTTTTTTGACGAGATCCTTGACAACTGCGTATGATTTTCGCACGGAATGGGGTTTTTGGTGGAATTCCTCCAGCGCTGTCACCTCTGCCAGCATGTGGGGCAGGAGGTGAGGAGTTCCTGCGTGCTCAGCTGCCCCGTGTGACCAGTGCACCAGTCCCGTGGGGCTCTCGAGCAGTTGCAGAGTGCTGTCAAACCCTCCCGGGGCTGCAGGGAGTTCCTGGGGGTCTGGGCCACCCTGCCTTGCTCTGCTTTGCCCGTTGCTCGCCCCGACTCCGCTGCTTTCTGTTCATCTCAGAGCTCTTTGGGTTTGGGCAGGATGCCCTTTGGAAATGGGGCTTTTGCGCTCATCCTGTCTCTGTGACAGAAACTTTGAATTTTCCGGGACAAATTCCATCAAATGATGGAGGGCTGGGGTGTCTCTGAGAAAAGCTGCACCACTGTGAGCCTGGGAAAGCCAGCAGCACACCAAAAGCTTCACCAGGATCTTGTAACCTCTTGGATTTTGTTAAGGGCTTGAAGCATCACTTGGGGCTGCAGTCAGCAGAGAAGGGCCGGGGCAAGGTGGGCTTGGCAAGACCTTGGGCTGTTCGGCGCCCGGGTACCACGCGATGCTCTGAGATCATCCCTGCTCCTGCTTCTCCACCCCTGCATTGGGCTGGTGCCAGGATCAGGGGCTGGACCACGGTGATCTGCTGGGAGTTGCAGAGCTGCCACCTTGACAGCGTCACCTCTGAGATGGAATCTGACCTGATTTACATCTCACCCAGTGCTGCCCTTAGCAGCCCTGGCATTGCACAGGGTGTTCTGTTTGTCCCCACTGTGGTGGTCGCTTGCTCCTGCTCTCAGAGATAATTATGAGGAAGTTTTACAGCTTTTTCCATCCCAACCTCTCATCTCTGCTCATCTCCTTTTGTGTTCACACCTCTCAAGTATTCAGAGATGTTCTCAGACCTGCCTCCCACCCTTGCTGCCTTTGCACGCAGCTTTGGCACGGGTCCCATCACCCCACTGACCATCCAGCTTGGGTGTTTTCCAGGGTTTTGGCAGCATGTGGTGGCCCGGCTGCAGCTGCTCCCTGGGGAACCTTGTCACCCCTCTCCTGGGCACAAGTCCCACTCCAGTAGCAGTCACCAAATTCTTAGGTTTACACCTGGATTGTTTGTCTGCCACCTTTGCACCGGAATGTATTTCCCAGCCGTGCTGGGCTGGGTTGGGGCTTGACATCTTGGCTGTAGGAAGATGCTCCGGGAGGCTGGTGGAGTGTTGGATGTGGGGACCACTTAAGCTGTTGTGCCGTGACCTCCGTGAAGCCCAAACTCAGTGCTAGTGCTGGAGTAAACTCTTCTCTGTGCCGGTGTGGTGCGTTAAACTCTTCTCTGTCCCGGTGTGGTGTGTTACCGTTGACCTTCTGTATGTTCCTCTGGTGCCGGGAAGTTCTGGTGGAGCTGGTGGTGGTGTCAGAGGGCAGCGTGGCTTTTCCTGGCTTCTGAGGTGCTCTTCTCCCCCTTTTGTTTTCATTCCAGGCTTGTCAACCTCCTTCCCCATCGACGGGACGTTCTTCAACAGCTGGTTGGCGCAGTCGGTCCAGATCACCGCTGAGAACATGGCGATGAGCGAGTGGTCCCTCAACAACGCCCACCACGAGGACAGCACCCCCGGCCTCTCCGAGGAGCTCCTCCAGGACGAGGAGACCTTGCTGAGCTTCATGATGGACCATTCCCTCAGGTCCCCCTTCAAGCAGAGCGAGGCCACGAAGAAAGTGAAAAGCAAACCGAGAACGAACACTAAGAAAAAGCTGCCCAGGAGCAGCCCCCCCGCCACGGGCGGGAGCCACCCGGAGAGCTCGGAGCCCTGGACTAACGACGGCAGCGACCTGTCCGACGACGCCGCCCAGCCCGGATTCGCTCCCGATTCCAGAGCCAGCAAGGCGGAGAAAGGGGCGGCGAAGCTCCCCGCCGACCGCCGAGGGACGGCCGAGGCCAAGAAGGCGGCCAAGAAAGGCTCCCTCCCCAAAGCCGGCGAGCCTCACCCCCCGGCCGGGGCCAGGGGCTGCCTTGGCGAGGAGGAAGAGGAGGAGGAGGAGCCGCCACGCCGCGCTCAGCCCGAGCCCAGCCCCGCGGCCAAAGTGCCTGACTCCGTAGGTAGCCCCAAAACCGTCGTGCGGTTCAAATTACCAAAGGAGAGCCGAGGGACTCGGAGGTCGCAGCCCCCCAAGGCCGACGGTGCCGGCGGAGCTCCCTTGCGTCGTTTCGAGGCGGAGACGGACGGCTACTTCTCCGACGCGGAGATGAGCGACTCGGACGGGGAGTCCCGCGGCGGGCGGGCGCAGCGGGGCCAGCTGGACGCCGCCGGCGAGGACATCGTCAGGATGAGCATCCTGGCGTCCTAACTCCTCCCGACGGAGCCTCGACCCAGTTCCAACTGCCATGTCCAGTTTCTGCCTGGTATCATAGCGAGGGGGATTTTTACTCTGTGTATATAGTTGGAAATTCGGCACTGTTGTCTTTTCTCTTCTCTATCCGCCTGAGATCCAGCTTCAGCTTCACCCACATCGATGACCGTGACCGTCGTGGTCCCTCCCCCCGGCTCCCTGCCAGACCCCGCGAGCCGGCGCCCGGCGGGACCGATGCCGAGGGTGCCGGGAGCCGTGCTTTCTGCAGGGATGCCAGGTTAATTAATGGGCATTATTTAACGAGGGGCAGATTCCTGCCCGGGACGGTTGGCACCCCACGCGCACGCCCTCCCGGCCCCGGAGCAGGGAGCGGGTGCGGGATGGGGCAGACCCGCCGGTGTGCGCGTAGGCGAGGAAGCGAATTAAGCGATGCGAAAATAAATCGTGACTAAAGCACAAAAAAAGCTTGTTGGAGGAAAGCGCTTGGGGTGGAGGAGAGCAAGGTTACATTTCTATTTTTTTGGGGGGAAAAAACAAAAAAGAAAACGAAACAAAAAAAACAAACCCAACAAAAACCAAACCCCCGGGTGTTATTTTTAATCCTCACTTTTCCACCAGGTTGGGATCTGTCCGGGGGTCAGGATGCAAACTTTTCTCCCCATCCCTGCCCCCGTGGGTCAACCCCCATCGAGGTCGTTAGGAAAACTGAAGGGATTTACTCAGGTGAAGCAGAACAATAGAAACGGGGGTGACGGGGTGAGGCTGGAGGAGAAAAGCATCCTTTCAAAGGACTCGGGGTTGGTTTGAGCCCCGAGGTCGAGCGAGGTTTTTCTGCCCGTGTTCCTCTCCCAGTGGCTCCCCAGTGGTCCCACTGGAACCCCCTTTGCACAGGGAAAAGCTCGGGGCTGAGGTGCCATCACCGAGGGGAGATGGAAACTCTTGCCTTCACCAGTTTGCTTTCCTACTAAACGCTACAACGGCAACGGTGAATTTATCCCTTCCCATCCTTTGTTTCTTGTTTCGTCGTCGTTTTTTTTTCTGTTTGTTTGGGGTTTGTTTCTTTTTTTCCTTTTAATTCCTTCAATCCTGGTTCCAAGCTGTTGACTCGTGGGAGGGTGATTCACAGAAGCTGACGTTATAAATATTACAATAATTTAATGCATAAAAATGTCCCCAATAAGCCTTAAATGTTGTTGAAAAGCCCATGTTACCTACCAAGTCAGGCGAATTTCCATGTTTGCACTTAATTGCACCATTACTTCGGTTTTGGCTTCAAAGGTCACGGTTCAGTCGTGCTACGTGTTTTATCGGAGTGACCCCAGTGTGAGCTCAGGGAACAAAAAAAAAAAAAAAACAAAAAAAAAAAAAAAAAAAGGACAAAAAAAAATAACAAACCATAAACCACAAAACAACCAAAACCAAAACCTGGGACACTTCTGCAACCGGTTAAAGCCACCAGTGAACAAACAAAAGCAAACAGACAAAAGAAATAACCTTGCAATTGTCAAACCGATCAGTCGACTAATTTTTTGTGGATGCCAAAGAATATTTTGACAGTCAAGCAGCACAGCCAGAAACCGGACACTTGTCATTAGGAAAAAAAAAAACCAACCCAATTGGAAGTTATTTAAGCACCAGAGGACTAAAGACACAACTCATACCACACTGCTGCAGCGTTAGGTTCCGAGCTTGCTCCCCAGGGATGCTGCTGCTCCCAGACCGCATCCCTCCCTTTTGATTTCTGATGCTTTTTTTTGCTCATCTCTCACTGTGAGCTTTCTTTTGAAACTCCGGAGACTCTTTCAGTCGGTGTTTTAGAGTAGATCATCTTTTCTCAGCCTTCCAAAGTCCTTCTTAGCGATACAATTGCAGCAGAGCTAAGCGCTGACGGCCTTAGCTCATCCCAGGCTCTGGGTCGGATCCCTGCACCCAGCCCTGGCTAAGCCCGACACTAACCAGGCTGAGCCTGACCGTGCCTGGGGAGGAGTCTTCCTCAGATGGGAAGAAGACACGAGTTATTAGCAGGGAGGGAAAAAAAAAAAAAGAAAAAAACACAAAAAAAAAAGAAAAAACAACAAAAAAAAGAAACGAGAAAAAAAATACACGCAAAAAAAAAAATCCACCACACACAAAACCCAGCAAATCAAAATGAGAACCACCTTTGTTATAAATTAGTGTAATCCGTTGAGGTTGGAAATGAAAATCTGCTCATTAATTAAGGCTCAGTACGTTCAGATAAATGTTAAGTACAGTAAATAGGACTTAGTTTATCTTATCAGGCTTGCTAGCTTTAGCTACAGTATCCTAGTATAAGAGTCATAACAATAATCAATATGCTGCCTTTTAATGAATCTTGCTTCCGTGTGCTTCACTCAATTATGGTTCAAAAAAAGAAAAAAAAAACAAGAAAAAAAAAAAAAAAACCCAAAATTTCACTGTACACAGCTCCATTCATCAGCTTCTGCACTACTTGTCTTCTCAGTACAGGAACGCAAAACGGGGGGGGGGGGGGGGGATGCTTTAAAGAACAACCAACCCGGCACCACCAGCACCAGGCAATAAACCAGTTGGAAACAACTCCCCAGAAGCCTTTTGCCATCGGGAGAAGGCGTTTAGGTGGGGAAAGCTAAAGGGGCAGGTGAAGCCCGGGGTGAGGAATGAGTTGGGGGGGGGGGGAGGGGAGAAGAGCAAAGGGGCTGGCAGAGCTGGACCGCAGCGGGACGGCCACCCCAATGCATCCCCTGCCCGGTGCATCCTCGGCGTTCAGGGGAGAAAAAAATGCACAAGGAAAAAAAAATATTTTTTTGATGTTGCTGTAGATGTATTTTGAAATGAATAGAAAGAAAAAAAAAATAATAATAAAAAAAGGTATATTTTAGTAGAGAAATGTTGTCTTTTAAGATGTATAAACTGCAGGAATGGACATTTGCACTGTTAAGAGCACCCGGTTCCTTGGAGAAGCCGCGGCTGTCGTAGGCGAGCCGAGGATGCAGCTCACGCCCTGCTCGTGGAGAGGACCCCCCAACAGCAACCCCCAGCCCCGATGGCCACGGGACCTCCCTGATCCCACACACCCATTTTCCCCGTGCCCGGTTTGCTTTTTTAGATTATTTTTCC
>JANVCC010000135.1:1785061-1830303 GCA_025345505.1 Todiramphus chloris collaris | reverse complement strand
AACCCCCCGGCAGTTTGCGCCATTCCACATCCGAACCAGACCCACTTCACATCAGTTACAGGAAACGATATGAATGTCGCAGGAGGAGGAAACCCTCCTGTTTTTCTTTGTTTCAAAGAACGTGATGTGCCATTTGTTAATATAAAAGAGAAATATTGAAAATATATTGAAAAGAGCAATTTTAAATTATTTTTGGCTTATGTTGCAATATTTATTTTCTTGTATTAGAAATTCCTTTGTAGAGAAAAAAAAAATGTATTTTTCATTAATGCGAAAACCTATTTCTCCTTTTTGTACATTTTCCATGTTAGTTAATCCTTAAAGCAATATAATGTTATCAAACTCGTTCTGTGTGAGACTGTATTATGCATGCTATTTGTGTTGCCTTGGAATAGCTCTGTCTGCCATTATTTTCATCCTGTTTAGATACAGTGTATGCTTTAATACACATTGGGACCATGGCCCATTGCTTATGGAAAGAAAACCCAACAAAACCCAACAAACCACCAACCAACCCTTTGCATTCCTCGATGTGTTGGCAAATGCAGTCAATAAAGCAGTGTTTTCTGTGTAACCCCGTGTCGGTCTAAGTCAGCACGGTCACACGGAGCCAATTTACCTGAGGATCAGAGGTCGGAGCATCCCTGGGGACGCAGCTCTCCGCGTGGGGATGCGGAGCTGGGCCAGTCCCGGATGCAGCCACCATCTCAACAGTGAATTTTCCCCTATTTCCATTGCATTTCCATTGCCAGACCTCAGCCAGCCCTTGGGGCAGTGCTGCTGGAGACACTTGCCACTGCTGGAGGGGAGAGCCCGAGCAAAAAGGGTGCTCACAAAGTGTCCCCCTTCCCCGTACCTGCACGTTCCTGTCGTTCAAGGCAAGCAGCTTTCTCATGGAGATTGAAATCTTGGTTTGCACACTGGGAGCAAAACCCACAGGGGGAGCCCCATCATGAGCTGGGGCATTTCCTGGCATATTTTTCCTTTTCCACTTGAGTTGACCCAAACTGCTGGAGGAAAACGAGATATTTCCTAGACCTGATTTACTCAATTTATTACCAACGTGAACAATCAGGGAAATCACAGAGCAGTTGGCACTAAAACCATCCGTCTGAGATGGGGCTTCTCAGGGGGGTGGGGGGAAGAAGAGAAGGAAAGCTACCTTTAAACCACTATGGCCACAGGGTTTGCTCAGATGAAAAGGCAAAGGATCAGTGGATTGCCAACTGAAGATTTTATTACTGGGCAACGTTGCTGCTTGCCGCTCTTGAGTGAGGAAATCCAACTCCTGGCTGGTCCATGGAGCCCCACGGTGCAGATACAGTGCCTGCAGCATCCTGCATAAACCACTCTGTCCAAAGCTGGTTCAAAAGTCATCTTCTGTAATGAGCTTTTCACTTGTTCTGGGCAGGGAGATATTAAAGAGTTTGATTTCATTCAGTAGGGAGCAGAGTCCGACCCACTGTGCTACTGGTTAGAGAAAATCCTTTTGGTTTGACCCCCCCCCCCAACCATTTACTTCTCAAGCCCTGGTGGTGCCCCTGATCCTGGGATGCTCCCATGATGTCAAAGAGGGATGACGGACAGCACAGAGATCTGATGCTGGGGGAGGTGGGGCAACGTCCTTACAAACAGGCAAGGATTTTGTCTCCAAAATACCTGAGCCTCATGGAAGGCAGACATTGAGGGGCTGGAGTGTGTCCAGAGGTGGGCAATGAAGCTGGGAAAGGGTCTAGAGCACAAGCCACTCTGGCTGAAGGACCAAGGCTTGTTCAGCCAGGAGAAAAGGAAGGCACAGGAGAGACCTTCTGGCTCTCAACAGCTCCCTGACCCTGACAGGAGGTTGGAGCCAAGTGAGGTCAGGCTCTGCTCCCAAGGAACAAGAGACAAGACAAGAGGAAACAGCCTCAGGTTGCACCAGGGGAGGTTTAGGTTGGAGATGAGGAACAATTCCTTCCCCTCCAGGGTTGTCCAGGGCTGTCCCAGGCTGCCCAGGGCAGGGATGGAGTCCCCCTGATCCCTGGAGGGGTTTCCAAGCCATGGAGCTGTGGTGCTGAGGGACAGGGGTGGTAGAGTTTGCAGCACGGGCTTATTGGTTGGACTCAATGATCTTAATGATCTTCTCCAAGCCAAACAATTCTAGAGAGGGAGAGCCAGCCGAATTCCTGGGTGTGTGCATCCCTGCCTCTGGCACCTGCGTTAGACCAGTGATGGCTGGGATGGGCCTGGTAAATGGATCGTGGGAATGGGCACGGGGAATGGAACCCAAATGCCGGGAAGTAAAGGAAGAAAGAAACTTTCGAGCAGTCAAAAAGCTGCCTCTGTACAGCCCCTCCAGTCCCAGAGAGCCCATTTCCCAGGAGAGACACTAACTGAGATAACAACCAACCCAACCCACCAAGAACATCTTGGCTCCTTATTTCTGGCATCCTCCTGTTTGGGCAAACACCTTCTAAAGCACCAGCTGGCTCTTCAGGTGCAGCAGGGAGCTCCGCGAGGACAGGATCCAAACCCTGGGTACCCTCGTTAAGATATATAGATATTTATAGACACTTGTAGCACACAGGGTTTCCCTGTGTCGCTTGCTTGGGGTTTGTCTGCAGTACCCTCATCCCAGACGGTGCTGAACGCTCGCCGGGGAGCGGGCAGGAGAAGAAACGTTCCTGTTTAATTGCAAAATAAATGTTAGGCTCTCCCCCTCGACGTTTTGCATCAGAATTTCAAGGGTCACCATAAATATTAATGGGAACAAATACACCTCGGTGTCAGCAACTCATCAGCAACGGATGTGCAAATGAATTCTTTTCCCTTCAACCCACCCAGAAAGAATTGCAGGGAGACCTTGGTTTATAGTGGTGGATTAAATGCTGGTGTTAGAACATCATTTCCCCCGGCCGTTAACAACGCTGGCGCTGGACTTGTGTGTAAACAAATGCCTCTGATGTGCTAAAAATCTATTGAAATTTACTCCTCCAAAGTTCATACGTTTAGGGGAGACGTTTCACGTGCTAAAAATAGGTCCCTGGACTTGGATTTCCATGTAGGGCTGTGAAATGATGTGTCTGCTGTGATTGCAACAGATGAATAAGAAAAAAACAAACCGAGCCTTCTAAAAAAAAATAAACAAAGCCATGACTAACCCACGAAACAAAGGAAAGGAAAAAAATCCCACTCCGGCCAGTGCTGGCCCTGGCTGACCCAGCTGGGTGCCACAAGTGCTGCCTCTGCCTTGATGTCTTGCCTGTCCCAGACTCCACTTGACCAACTCCTTCCCCAACCATTTGATGCACGGGTTTAAAGCGGGTTTCACCCGGCACCTTTCTTGTGGAGCATTAGCCCGGGGGAGTAGGAGTGAGGAGATGGGGCTGGTTTTGCTTTGGAGAAGTTCTTTCTGCTTCTGTGATGGCCCCGTGTGCTGGAGATCATCCCCAGAGTCAGAGGGAGGAGGTGCTGGGCCCTCAACCTGGGGGACAGGCTGAGCCCACGGCTTTGCCCATATCCATCCCTCAGCCCCGAGAGGCTGCTGTGGGTGCTGATCGTGGGATCACAGACTGGTTTGAGTGGGAGGGGACATTTAAAGGCCATCGAGTCCAACCCCCCTGCAGGGAGCAGGGCCATCTGCAGCTAGAGCAGGGTGCTCAGAGCCCCGGGCAACCTCCCCTGGGATGGTGCCAGGGATGGGGCAGCCACCACCTCTCTGGGCAGCCTGGTACAGGCTCTCCCCACCCTCAGCACCAACAATTTCTCCCTTCTCTCCAGTCTGAATCTCCCTCTTTGAGTTTCAAACCATCACCCCTTGTCCTGTCCCAACAGGTCCTGCTCAAAAGTCCATCCCCATCTCCCCATCTCTGAGTGTCCCCTGAGCTCTACATACTTCCCAGCACTTTAAAAGACAGTTTAATCAGTTTTTCTATCTCAGGCCATTCCGAACTCCCCGGGTTGAGAGGGGAATGCAAACACTACACTGTGTTGTTCTTGTTCTTGCAGATTTTGTTGCCTTTTACCTAAGATTTAGATGTCGAGCGATTCCACATTGAACCACATCATTTTATCTGAGCCATAGAAATCTGCAGCTGCGACACTGCAGGGTTGGTGTCTCTGCAGCAGCATCTGTAACAGCAGAAGGATGGAAACCATCAACATGTGGAGGGGACAAGGCAAATACGCAGCGAGTACTCAGGGTAGTTCTGCAACGGAGAGAAACGATAACCGCTCGCTTCCCATGTGATGAGTGCAACGCTTACAAGAGGAGGGGGGAAAATAAAGGTTGGCTCTGGGTGTTTTTCTTGCTCTAGCCCTCCCGGCTGGGTTTCGGCAGCATCTCAGCAGGAAAGCTGGAAGAGAGCCCGTGAAATGCAGAGCACAATATGTCAAAGCATCAGGAAACCCGGCACGGTCTGCGTCAGAGCATCCTTTTTGCAGCTCGGCTCACAAGGTCTCCTTTGGCTTTGGTGGGAAATAACTGGAGAGTGAAGGTAAACTGCTCCGGTTTCATGGTGGTTTTCTCTGAACTTCTTCAAAGAGAAGGCAGATGTAGGCTCAGGTGCCTTAGGAAGGAAATGAAAGGTACTTTGGAAGGCTGTAAAACTTCACCGAGGGGATTGCTCTGGGCTGGGAGAGGGTGGGCAGTGGCAGGGGAACTCTGGGGGCAGAAACACCCCATGCCCCAACAGTCAGCAGAACTAAAGCAGAGTGTGGACAAGGTGAGAAAAATGCCTGTTCCTTCATCTGGGGGGAAACAGCCTGGCTAAATCAATGGATTTATCCCCCCCCCCCCCCCCCACCTTTCTTTCCTCTGTGTTTTTTCTGCCAGGTTTCTGCCAGGGGCTCTGCTTGCCCTTCGGGGTGCAGAAGGAAGAGGCCACCACACCCCATGGGAAAGCATCTCACCTTCAGCATAATTCATCACCATCTGCACTGTAAAGCCCAGCCCAGCTCCTCCAGGACCATGCACAAGTAAAGACCATAAAATCATGGGATCATAGAATGCCCTGGGTTGGAAGAGACCCCCAAAGGTCACCGAGTCCAACCCCCCTGCAGTCAGCAGAGCCATCCTCAACTAGAGCAGGTTTCTCAGAGCCTCATCCAGCCTGACCTGGAATGTCTCCAGGGATGGGGCCTCCACCACCTCCCTGGGCAACCTGTTCCAGTGTTCCACCACCCTCAGAGTGAAGAACTTCTTCCTAAAGTCCAATCTAAATCCACCTTGCTCTGGTTTAAAACCATAGCCCCTCGTCCTATTGCTAGAAGAAGGAGGAGCATGGTGCACTCTTGTGCTCATAGCAGTGGGACACTGGGGTTTTTTCCAGACTCTGGGCACGTGGGGACTGCAAATCTCTGGGGAGCACCTATGGACTGCTTAGAGTAAGAGCAGAGTTATTTCCTGAATGAAAGAATCACCTTGGTGTAACTCTGCTTTCTAACAGGGGGATGTAAGACACCAGACACTGCTCGCTGGGTAGTTTTTATACTTCCATAAAACCTTTTAGCACAGCTCAGGATTCCCATCTCCTTGCTATTCAATGGGCAACCCCTCCTGCTTGAGCAAACAGAATTAATTACCTTATGCTAACGAATGCACGGCCGGGCCAGCCCAGCCTGTTAGCCAGAGGGAAATGCCCTCGGACCCTAAAAAAATCCCATTTTGAGGCATTTCCCACTCTGAAGGCAGTGTTTGCTGGCTGCTGAAGAAGCAATGGGATGCCGGGGGCCGGCAGCAGTGAACTTGTCGTGCATTTACAAGCTCACTGTGCGTGTTTGGTTTCTGCTGTCTCAGTGGGAAGGATTTGCTGGAAAGGAGGGAACTGGGGCACAGGGAAAGGTTTGCTGACTGGGGCTGGCATGCATTTGAAGGGCTGTACCACTGGGGTAAACAAGCAAGGAATTAGCTCACTCCTGAAGGGCAGGGAAGAACCAGAAGCCAGTTCCCAGCAGCAACTGAAAGATCTCCCAGACCCGGGCAGTGACTAAAGCCAGCTCGGACGAGCTTCCGCAGCTCTCTGAAGACACGTGGCAGGAGCTGAGTTCTCATAGCCCAAACAGCTCCATCCTCTTCACTTTGCTCTTTGCCTCTCCCAAGAAGGCAGATGGGGCTGGGGCTGTGTCCCAGCCGTGGGACGTGGCGCTCAGTGCAGGGCTGTGCCCCCCTCGAGATGCTACAAGCAGAAGCCCTGCCACAGGCAGCAGCTGCAGCTACGCTTGGCTCGGAGATTTTGACTCATCCCATCCCAAAAGTCAGAATGAAACTCTCAGCAGGGCAGGGGGAACAACCTGAGACACCAAAACCCAGGGCAGGTTTGTGCCCGTGCCCAGGAGCAGGAGGCAGCGGGGAGGCTGCCAAGGGCTGGCACCAGCTCACTGCCTGGGACCCGTCAGGCAGTCCCCTCTGCTCCCATGCCTGGCATCCCATGGGTGCTGCAGCCCCTTTTAGGATGCTCTTGGACCTGGCCTAAGCCAGAGGACCGACAGGCTGAGCTCATCTGCAGCGGAATGTGATCTTCATCCTCTGACTCTGTCAAATACAAACCAAAAGGAAAAGCCCAGACTGAAACACTGACCCAGCCCCAGCTCTGCTCCTCCAATGACTGGCCCAAAATCCCCAGCCCCTGTGCTGGCTTTGAGCCCTGTCTCTGCTCCAGCACGTACCATTATGGCCTCAAATGATCGGGGCAGTGGCAGGTGACATCTCCTTCCCAACGGAGCCCAGGAGCCCAGGGTGCTGCCCGGTCCCTTCCCCGGGGCCGTCGTCTCCCCTCGCCGTGGTTTTGGCACCGGGGGAACCGGGGCACAGGGGTCAGTGGTGGACTTTGCAGCACTGGCTTAATGTCTGGATTCAATGATCTTAAGGGTCTTTTCCAACTGAAACAATGCTGTGATTCTTAGAAGAGCATCTTCCAAGCACAGCTGGATTGAGTATCTTATAGGAAAAGCTACATCCATAGAAATTAAGGCTGAAAAATCCAGTGAGAGAGGCCCTGGCTCACAACCTTTACAGTCACAATGTGGGACTTAAGTCCTGACCAAGGCTTAGCCTTGGGGTGCTTATCCCTGTACCCCTGCAGCAGGTGCCCATCCTGGACATGGACCATCCTCTGGAGGATTTCAGAAGGCTACTGAGAAGCTGGGGTACACATCTGTGGTTTGAATAGCACCTTTTTGCAACTATTTTGGCTTTTTGCTGGTATTCCTGGGTACTGGGAGCCATCCTGCTGTGTGCTCAGGACCAGCGAGGGTGATGCAGGCAGAGGGTTCCCCACCTTCTCACCTTGAGGCAGGCAGGACCGCAGCAAGCACAGCTCCAAGGACAATGATTTTCACAGTTCTCTGACATGAACATTATTTCCTGGAGTGAAAAAGCCACCCAACTGTGGGCAGAAGACCAAAGAAGGCCAAAGGACAGAAGAAGGACATCTCTCCTTGACTTCTCCCTGGGATGCCAGCTCCCACTCCCATCCCACACGCTGCTGGTTTCTAAGCAAAGACCACTGTAAACTAGACCGAGATCACCAGCTCATTTTATGTTAGACACTAAACAGGCATCAGATGAACACTTCAACTTAATTATATAATAATTAAGCCCTCATATTCCTGTCATCTGGAACTGTCAGCGGCAGTCTGAGTGGAGCTGCTGCTCCTCTAGAAGAGCCATCACTCATCGCTCTGAGCTTCTGAGAGGTGTCAAAATAGGGGTAATTTTGCCTCCAACGCCAGCTAACGGCTGTAAACAAGGGATCGTGCTTTGCTTCAGAGCTCTGCTGAAGAGCTAGTGGGGACCAGCAGCCTAAAACTACCGTGGGTAGACACAGCTTGGTGCTGACCTTCATCCTTCATCTGCTCCATCCTCAGAAGGGCATTTGGGACCGGGTGGAAGGCTGGAGGAGGGCTGGCTCCCAGCACTGCTGAGCCCAGGGCAGCACTGCGTGATGCTGCTGGAGGTGGAGGCACTGGGACCAAGATCCCAAGTGCTGGAGAAACTGAGCATCCCTCCCTCAAACCAACCCTGGCTCTGTGTCCCCACCACGCTGAGCCTGCTCATTTGGTGATGCCACCCACAGCAGAACCCAGCCAGGCATCCCCATGGGAGAGAGGAGAGCTCCCCAAATGCAGGCAGAGGCAGGAAAGGGAAAAGCAAATCTGAGCAAAGCAGCTTAAACCACAGGCACGAGTCTCTGCATAGAACCATAGCATGGCCAGGGTTGGAAGGGACCTTAAAACTCATCTGGTTCCAACCCCCCTGCCATGGGCAGGGACACCTCCCACTAGAGCAGGTTGCTCACAGCCCCAGCCAGCCTGGGCTTCAAAACTTCCAAGGATGGGGCTTCCCCCACCTCTCTGGGCAACCTGTGCCAGTGTCTCACCAACCTGTGCCAGTGTCTCACCACCCTCACGGGGAAGAAATTCTTCCTAATGTCCAGCCTGAATTGACCTATCTCTAGTTTTAATCCATTCCCTCCAGTCCTGTCACTGCCCCACAGCCTAAAAAGTCCCTCCCAGGTTTCTTGTAGCCCCTTCAGATGCTGGAAGGCCACAATAAGGTCTCCCCAGAGCCTTCTCTTCTCCAGGCTGACCAACCCCAACTCTCTCAGTCTGTCCCCATAGCAGAGGTGCTCCAGCCTCTTCTCATCCTGGTGGCCCTGCTCTGGACACGTTCCAGCACAGCCACAGCCTTCCTGTGACAGGGGCTCCAGAACTGGACGCCGTGCTGCAGGTGAGGTCTCACCAGAGTGGAGCAGAGGGGGAGAATCCCCTCCCTTGCCCTGCTGGCCATGCTTCTGTTGATGCAGCCCAGGACACGCTTGGCCTCCTTCCTTCGTGGATTGGCATCCACGTGCTTTTGCAAGGGGAGCCTCTTAACCACATTCATTTTCCTGGGTGACTTATCAGACAAAATTGCTGCTCTTTGCAAAGGTGTTTTGGCCTGAAAATAGGTGCTCACCTGCCCTGCCTTCCTCCCGAGGATGACTTTGTGCTGGTTGTCTTCAGAGAGCAGCTCAGCGACCAGCTGCCAAGGGTGTTTCCTTCCTGGAAAAGAATCCATTCCTCTCCCACCAGCTCCTCTCCCCGGAGTGCTGGTGAGGATTGCACAGCCAAGCCAGCGATGGAGGGAGGTTAAGGATTTTAAAGCCTGCTGCCATCTACGGATGGAAAGCAGGGAGAGCAGGAAACTTGAATCCGGAATAAAACCGGTTGGTAGTGGGGAGATGCAGCAGCCCTGGGCAAGACCTGAGCGTTCTTCTTGTCACACAAACTCAGCAAGGTGCAGGGCACGGAGGGCTGGGGGAGAGCTTTGGGGAACTCACCACCCAGCACAAGCACGTGTAACATGAGAATAGAAATAAGCCCCTTTTTTTTGGCTTGCTGGATTAATGGGATTATGGAGCTTTTGTTGGCAGAGCGTAGCTTGCCCGCTCCTTTACCTAATTGTTCTGATTTAATTAAATCCTAAAAAAACCCCAAATAAATCCAGTACCTCTTTGCTTTCGGATTGCTAAGGTGGTATTTTCTCTGATAAAACTCTACAGAGTACCTGAAATGGATACTCATGGGGCACAGAAAGCTCAGGGCAGCCTCGTTGGAAGAAACTGGGTTATCTCTAGTAGAGAGGACACGTCCTTTGGACAGCATCGTACCCAGCACAGCTTCCAGGTGGAAGAGGCTGTTTGGTCTGTGGCAGGGCGAGGGGAGAGGCCAGGCAGTATTTTCTACAGATGTGGAACAGCAGCTCCAGTCACTTTCAACCACGAAGGGACTGAGACAGGTCCCACCCCAAGAGCATCCCACCTGAGAGCTGGACCTCACGGGGAGCTGTAATGCCCTTGGTTCCATGGGACCAACCTTTCGTCTTGAAGAGGACAGGGAGGATGATGCAGACACGTTGACCACGATCACGAGACATTGCTACACACATCAGATTTAACGCTCATACTCATGGCATTCATCTTTCTTTTGGTTTTATTGCTCTGGTGGTCTGTAGGCACGCTCCGAAAGTGGAAAGTTAGCCGAAAGCTGGTACAGCCTAATCCACTGAGCTTAGGCACCCACTTTCTTTAGAAAAAGATTTAGTAGCTCCACCACAGGGTTAAAGATGCCCTATTATTTTCTTCCGTTTCGTAATTCCACCAAGCTTCAGCTTCTTGGAAAACCTGTTTTGTTTGGGTTTGGGGTTTTTTTTTTTTTATCCCGAATAATTTCACATGAAGAAACTATTGTTCTGAAGGCTGACTCATCAGTTTGCATCACCACTTTCCAAGCCCCTCAGGGGCATGGGCAGCTTCGAAGCAGGCAATGGGAGCCAGCTTTTATTTACCAATAAATAGGCACTTCATCGCCGCGCTGACTCATCGCTAGCGAAGCCTCAATTTTGTTCCTCCTTCCCCACGGTGAGCCCGGAGCCGTCGGTCTCGTTTGCTTTTGCAGTCATCTTTTATGGAGAGACTTCACGTGAGCTACAGCTGCCTGCTCTTGAAATACAGAAAGCTCCTGAGGAGCCACACGAGCATCTAAATCTCTCTGTATCTGCTGGAAAGAGTCCAACGGAGGCTCCGAGGGTGGTTAAGGGACTTGAGCATCTCTCCCATGAAGAAAGGCTGAGGGAACTGGGGCTGTTCAGTCTGAAGAGGAGACTGAGAGGGGATCTTATTCATGTCTATAAATATCTGAGGGGTGGGTGTCAAATGGAAGGGGCCAATCCCTTTTCTCTGGTGTCCAGCAACAGGACAAGTTTATGGGTATAAACTTGAGCATAGAAGGTTCCACCTCAACATGAGGAAAAACTTCTTCACTGTCAGAGTGCCAGAGCCTGGCCCAGGCTGCCCAGAGAGGCTGTGGAGTCTCCTTCTCTGGAAACTTCCCAGACCCCCCTGGCTCTGTTCCTGTGTGGGCTGCCCTGGGTGACCCTGCTCTGGCAGGGGGGTTGGACTCGATCTCTAGAGATCCCTTCCAACCCCTGCCATTCTATGATTCTGCATGTGAGTGCTGAAATACCTGGAAGCATCAACCTTCCAGAAAACACAACTGCACATTACTGAGACCTCATACACTAAAATTCATGGGGGTTGTGGAAGGGCCACCACGTGAGTTATCCACTTCAGTGAAGTTCTTCCACAGATTGTAACTCTACCTTTTTGGAATCCAAATCAAAAGGAGCTCTTTTGGAGGTCGGCTCTGCCACTCAGAGACACATCACCCCTGCCCAGCGAATGCAACGTCAGCAGCAGCGTGAGAGGGGTGAGGAAACCAAACCTTCAGAGTTTAAAGGTGCAAAATGATGGGCTTGATCCTGCTTTTCTTGTGCAGCTAGACCCCAGTAATTCTCCTCGTGTACCTCTGCTACTGAACAGGCATCAGTACAGCAAAAGAAACTAAGAAGTTTGGATGTGTTATCTCTTTAGGAAGAATTTCTTCCCCAGGAGGGTGGTGAGACACTGGCACAGGTTGGTGAGACACTGGCACAGGTTGGTGAGACACTGGCACAGGGTGGTGAGACACTGGCACAGGTTGCCCAGAGAGATGGGGGAAGCCCCATCCTTGTAAGTTTTGAAGCCCAGGCTGGCTGGGGCTGTGAGCAACCTGCTCTAGTGGGAGGTGTCCCTGCCCATGGCAGGGGGGTTGGAACCAAATGCTCTTTAAGGTCCCTTCCAACCCTATGATTCTAGGATTCTGAATCCCACAGCTGTCGAGAGTGACTGACTCTGTGTCTTACCCCAAACATATGATGCTGCACTTCCTCGTGTGACATAAATCCCACCTCAAATCTCCCGCAGCCATAGTGCTGACTGGAGTCAGTGGGAGCTGTGCTGACTGGAGTCAGTGGGAGCTGTGCTGACAGGGAGCCAACTGTGAGCTCAGGCAGTGCCCAGGCAGTGTCTGCCCCAGCAGACCTGCCACGGCTCCGTTGGGTTGAGACTCATCTCAAGGGCAGGAGGATTGACTGCACAAGGCAGAGCATCCTTCGCACCCACAGTCGTGTCTGAAGCAGAGAAAAGCAAGGACATCACCTGAAAACCAGTGGAGACAATAAAAAGAATGCCTGGACCTATGATTATGCTGATTTCTAAGTACCCCAAAAGTGGGTTGCACACCATAAGAATCTTAAACTGGGGCATAAATTCCTGGTTTTCTCCAACAGCAAATAGCCCATTGATGTGAAATTGTACATAGGGTTTTTTTTTTCTCACCTTCTAGGCCAGTTGTTTCTTGGTTCACCTTCAGAAGGCTAATAGGAAGTCCATTTGAAGTCATCTCTGGCTGAAATTTCCCCCGCAGTCGCCAACACTTCGCTGCTGGCAGAGCTGCCCAGCCACGCAGCGTGAGGCACGAAGGTACTTTTAGGTGGGAACGAGCTGAATTTGGGGCTTGGGTTTTATTTTGGCTCTTGAACAGCGACATGCCAGCCCGGGCTCTCGGTTGAAACCTCCCCATCTGGCAGAGCTTTCCACCACCAGTCTCTCCTGTACCACAGTGAGCTTTGTTAGGGGATGTTGCCCCTTTCCCCTCACCTGATTTTTTCAGTCTTAGCACAAAACCCCCCCCAAAATTTTCCAAGACTGTCTCTGAGAGATGAATCCCGAGGGAGATACGGAAATGCAGAGGAAAGGGAGCGAGCACAGGGTTGCAGTACCTGCCCATAGGCCACATTACAGAGGAGAGAGGTGAAGGCAGAGGCTGCTCGGGGAGGTTTGGGGATGTTGTGTGTGGATGGAGGGCCACCAGCTGCTGTTGAAAGCACTGTCTGCTCCAGCCCTTGTGCTTCTGTGAGATAAGAAAACCAGGAATGAAGTCAATCCAGGGTCCCACTGAGGTTTTTCTGTTTCCCCTTCCCTGTTTCCAGTCTCCCTCCTTGCATGACATCCCCCCTAGTGCCCAGGTTCTGGTTCTCCTCCCACCAGCCTGCACAGGCAGAGACAGGCAGGCTGCTGCTTGTCCCACTGAGCTCCTCGCCTGGTGCAACCCAGTGCCCAGCCCACTCCCTGCCCTCTCCCCCCCTCTGGCAACGGGCTCTGGAACCCAAGGAGCCTCCCTGCAGCAGGGAGCTACACTGGGTATGGGTGCTGGAGATGGAGACACTACCCTCGGGCAGAACGATGGTGGCCCTTGAGTAGGGAGGAAGGAATTAAGCATCTGGGGTGGGGAACATCACAGACCTTCAAAGCTGGAATGCAGGCTCAGCTGCCACAGGGCAGATGGTCCCAGCAGCTGGAGGTGGGACACATCTCCTGGAGAGCAGCGGGGAGGGCACAGCCCAGGTAGGCTCCAGCAGAGAACTCAGGGCAGGACCATTTCCTTCCCCACCACACTCGTGCACCATGCAGGTCACCATGGGTAGCCCCTGACAAGTGCCAGAGCAGAGCACGAATGGCCCATTTCTCCCACATCCTTTTTCCCCTGCCTTCTTTCGCAATCTTGAGACACGCTTTCCTTGAACCTTGCAGAAAGGATCCAAACCTCAGCTGCACAGCTATTTTAACAAGATTCTATTTCAAATCTGGACTGTACAAAAAGAAAACTTTTTTTTTGGGTGTGTTTGTGTGGTTTTTTTTACCTCTAGCCACCTTGTGCTCTGTGTCCACAAGCTGTGTAAGATGCTACCACAAAAACTCACAGCATCTTCCCTCTTACCTCTCAACGTACTGGGTGGCTTCTTTGCTTGACCTACTTCCCTTTCCATAAACATCTTCCAGCAGCACGATGTTCTGCAGCAAGCTCAAATTCACTCTGTGCCCCCAGAGAGGTGTAAGCCCACCAGGTCAGACAAGGACTTCACCAGCGCCATCTCCACGGCCGGGATGTCATCATTTCATGTTTACGGAGACATAAATAGACCCCATCCCACAGTCACATGCATGAGGATCTGTTACACATTCTTTGCTCGAGTCAGACTCGCAGCAGCTCTCTCAACTCCAACCAGCCACAGCGACTGCAGCTTTTTTGGTTTCCCCCATTTGTCCCAAAAGAATGGCAAAAATCACGTGTAAATCTTTTCCTGACTCTCCCTCTCACACTCTGCCTGACAATGGCTCAGAAAACACAAGCAGAATTTCTTCTGGGATAGAGGACCTGCTTGAAAATTTCTTCCCTGGGAGTTTAAGCATCCGACTATTGAAGAAAAGCTCTCCCCAAACCAGCCTGAGGGAAAAAAAAAAAAAAGTCCTATTTTTAAACTTAGGAGGTAATTCAAATTCTAGATTAGGAAGCAAAAGGGTATTGCAGAAGTGGTAATAGCAGATAGGAGGACTAGAAAAAAAAAAAAAAGATTAAAATAATACTGCAAATCAAAAGGAAGTTCTCTTTAGAGACAAATTTTCAGGTACAAACATCAACATACTCTTCTTTTGGGGATGCTCCTTGGAGCTCTTCAGAGTCAGCTGCCAGAAACAGGGA
The DNA here is from genome assembly GCA_025345505.1 of Todiramphus chloris collaris. NCBI lineage: Eukaryota > Metazoa > Chordata > Aves > Coraciiformes > Alcedinidae > Todiramphus > Todiramphus chloris. The sequence continues at coordinate 1,815,924 of JANVCC010000135.1, read as the reverse complement.
CCAGTGAGGAGGAGCAAGTGAATGGGGGCAGTAAAAGAGGCTCAAGTAAACCACCTCCTTTTGTAGGAACACCCAGACTTCTTGATACCAACGCTGAAAGTGTCTCAGATGCCAGGCACAAAGCACACGCTCTGGAAACAAAAGGCAAACTGAATTACAACTGAATCACAGCTGAGCTTCTCCCAGTTCTGCAATGGTTTATGCACCAGTAAAGCAAAAGCTTTTTATTTGCTCTACTGTGAACTCCTGAGTTGGGGTTTTTTTAGCCTTTAAAACCTCTACAAGAGCAGACTTTCACGAGATGTCCTCTGCAATCTCATGCTAATGCATCTCAGTAACGTTTTGAAGAGATGTATGTTAAACCTCCTGTGTGTATATATATATGCATACATATATATTTACATATTTTATCCATGCACACACGTAACAAGGAACAGAAGAGTGAAGTGGCACAGACAGGAGTCTTCCTTTCACAGTTCCAGCTTATTTGAACCTAACCCAAAATCCTGCTCTAAGAAAGCAGGGAGAAAACGGGCACGGGGGCTGGAACTGATAGTCCAGGCTGAGCTCAAACTCCAGTTCCGAGCGCCAACAGGCACTAGAGAGCTTAAAATACAGGTTTAAGTTTTGCAGCTTGTGCTTATCACTGGTCAGAAGTCAAGTGCATTAAATAAGCGACCTCAGCTTTGTCCTTGGGAAAGGGTCGGCCACGGGATCAGCAGTTTTCAGGGACTTGGAAAAAAACCAGTTCAATTGTAGGCTACTGGATGCATTTCAAAAGCACCTGAGAAATGCAGGAGGCACAGACTGAAACACAGCTCCTGTCCCTGGCTCTTTTCTCTGTCTCCCCTCTGCTTTCACAAGCAGCAGCATTGACAAACACCAGCCCCGGGGTCAGCCCACAAACAAGCTGTGGCAGGGCATTAGCAGCCCTCTTCAGAACTCTTCTTCCCCCTGCCTCCCTGACAAGAGGACATTTTCCAACCCAATTAATTTTTCCCTTCCACCACTGCCCAGGCAGGAACTTGGTCGAGCGTTTTCTAGAGATGCTCACACAAGGTGCAAGGCAGCCCCTGTGCCGTGGTCCCCGACGCTGACTCCCTCCTCCTGCTGCTGCTGGCAAAGCTTTTAGCTTTCAACAAACCTTTACCAGAACTTAAAAACAAACTCTGACCTTCCTCTCAAGAGCCACATTCTCCCTGAAAAGCAGCTGCCTTGGCTCAGAAACCCCATGTGCTACAAAACCCAAACCACCTGGGAACCTCTGGACAGGGTAAGGTTGGGTTCCCCACCTTAGCCCAGCTCCCCCATCTGCACTTATGAGCACAAGCACCAGTCCCACCCCTTCCCAGACCAGTAGCTTGGCACAGTACACCCCTCGTCAACAAACCAGGCACATCCACCGCTGCTCTGAGGACTCAGATATCACCACGGTGCTAAGATCAGGTCTCCGACAGCTCATCTCTACCCCAAGCTGCTGCCAGGGTTTTGCTCCAGCTTGTGCTGCTCTTGGGAGCGAAATCAAACCCCTCTGACAGTAAAGGACCGTCTTTGTGGAGGCAAAATTGAATCAAACAGTAGAGATTCTTAATTACCTGTGCCAAACCCAGGCATTTAGACCCAATACTGAAAGCCTGCCTTTAAATTCCCCTTTTACAAGGCTAGCATTTATTTACGTGGCTCATTTTGGAAGGAGAACCAGAAATCACAAGGAGATCCCAGCTTTGCACCCACTCTACACCTCGCAAGTTTTTTGTGCTGTTCTTTTGACTTATCTACTACCTGTTGTCATAGTTGGGTGCCACGCAGCTGCCAGAGAACAGTACGGGCTGGGAGGTGGTGACCTCAACTGCCATCGATCTACACGTGGTTCCAGCAGTACCTTCAGTAGCTTGCATGTGATAAAAGCTTCTGCAATCAGTCTAGGACATGAGCAAACAGGGCCCGGGTGAAGGGAGGCATTGCTTCATTTGCTGTGGCTCTGAGAGCTGCTCTTGTTCAGGCAGTGAGCAAGCAGGACCTGATCCCTCCGGACCTCACCTTGATCACAGGTTGAATGAGGACAACACGAGCCCTTCACCTCCCGAGGGATGTTGAGGCAGCATCAGCAGCTAGAAAGGTCTGAGATCCTTGAATGAAAGGCATCAAAGGCTCTAAAATATAAGTGTTATAAGTTGCTTGCTGCTAGGCCAGATGCTGCAAGAACTGGGGGCAGGTGAAAACCAAGAGGTACCATTTTTCATGATTATTTTACAGTAACTGCTCACACCAAACTAACTCTAGTCCAAAAGCACTCAAGTAAGCTTGATAAATTTTTCAATTTATTTCTAAGGGGAACTTACACTTGGGAGTGGAAAACAGTTCTCTACCACAGCAGGTTACCAGGCTCTCTCAGGGGCTGTGTCCAAGAGGATTGAGAGGCCTCAGTTCAACAAGCACCTAAACTCCATGACAGAGCCCGCTCGATGCGGTCCCAGCCCCAGCACAGGTCCCAGAGGGCAGCTGGATTCGATGGCAGCATCATTCTCCTTTAAGAGTGGATCTTTCCATCTCTTTTTAAAATTTTAACCCAGGCAATGCCATTTCTTCCGTGCTCCAAGAGTCTTCAGAGTGGAGGACTCGCTGCCACGCACACATGAACAGAAACCTTTGCAGAGGCTCAATTATTCTTATCCCCACCTGAAGAAAAACCCCAAACTCACTCCTAGACCCTGGTTTTGATAGTTTAACAGAAACTACCCGCTTAAAACTCCTTTTCTTCAAGTTGCAAGTCCCAATTTTATTTTCTATTCCAAAGACTTCCGTTCCAAGCAGGGGCTGAGACAACATCATGATACACAGCACATTAAAATCACGTTTAAGAACACTTGAGCTTTTCTTCTGCAGTTTATTATATAAATTATGCTTTTTCTTTTTTTTTTTAAACACTGGGAGCACTCGCATTTGAAAACCAGAAAATGTTCAGTTCCACACTTGAGCTGGTAGTGCAAAGAGAGGTTTGTCTAAGTGCAGACAGGTTCTAGGGCCCCGCTGAGAGTCAGGGGGCTCAGGCTGGTTTTAACTCAAGTCCATACCTGATCATGGTACACACATTAAATCTGAGCACGCTGTAGTCAATAGAAACGTGGGATTCTGGCACTAACTGAATACTGACAGCACAAACAAGAGGAGGACAACTGGACTTCAGGCAGACCTGTGAGCTCCCTGGGATGGGAGACAACCACGGTGGTTTTTCTGCCCTGATTTTAGTTCTTAAGTGGATGCCAAGTGTTCTGTTTGCTGTCCAGTTCCCAGTGTTACAGCCCAACCAAGCTCACCCGCAGCTATTGCATTCCAGTCAATGCCACGGGTCATCTTTGGCACATCAGACAGCACCTGAACACTGAACACAGAAACGTTAATGAAATCATTTTGATCTGGCAAGAGGATAAATGAGAAAGCTCAGAAGATCCTTCTCACCTCCCGTGGCAATAACTGTGGCTGAAAAACGTATTAAACCAAGACTGAAACACGGCAGTGCCTCTCAGTTACATAATACGGACTAAACCTCAAGTTTAATTAAATCCAAGCAAAATAAATCTTATCCAAGCCATAGATTCTTGTGTACGGGGTCACTGCAGTGCAACTGGGACCTTAGAAATCCACACTGGTCTCTCTTAAAGAACTGTTGCAACGTAAAAACCAAAGTGAGCCGCGTCATAAATAACATCTTTATTAATGACTTTTCTTTTTCACATTCTTTAAAGTGATGTTGAATTGGAGTCTGCATAGTCAAGGAGGGGAGGAAGAAAAGTTCAGAGAAGTCAAACCCAAATGTGAATGTTGCTTTTTTCTTTTTAAGACTGGTCACAACCATAGGAATAAACAACCTCCAGAAATAAATGAGCGGGGGGGATAGGGAAGGGGTGGGGATGAAAAGCACCAGAAACACTCCCATCAGTACATTTGTCTATTAATGAAGCCTTCCCACAAAGACACACAACACCCAGTCACGTCCATCTGCACCACGGAACGTAAGCTACAGAAGAAAGAGGCTTCCTCCACTGAATGAAATGAAACAGAGCCAGGCTGGTTGTGTACTTGAGTGTGGATCTGCTGTTCCCACTGCAGGAACCATCACAATGCCCAGGTGGATAAACACAAGGTCCAGACTTCTTCATGCCCTGATTACAACCACATTTAAACTTAGCACCCTACAGTCGGGCACAGGGAAGCTGAATACATCCATAATACTAAGAATCACTCTTAAAGCAGTATCACTTTTTTTTTCCCTTAATACTACCATCCCTTTCCTTACTGCTGATGTCATTCCCAGTTGGCTGAAAGAGGAGGTGAAGAGGACCTCTTGGTGCCCACGTAATGGCTCAGCCTGGGGAAGAGGTCTGCAGCAGAACACCTCCACCTCCAGCTTCATTTCCATCAGCACAGGCAACACAGTCCCAAGCCTCCCACACCAACGCCACAACGGGACTCTGAAAGTAGGATTTTTGATATTTACACCATTTAGTGAGTTCACTGCTGTCCTCTGCTTTATAACCACCACCGTGGGGGAAAAAGGGCAGATTCCCTGTGTAAGAGCTGCAGGTAGCAAAGAGTCACACAGTGTCCACACCCTGGCATCAGGCCATTTCTTACCTCCAGTTTTGATTTATCCAACAGAACCACTACTCTACAGATGAGTTTAAATGCTGAATTCTCTTATGTTGGTCGTTTGGAAAAGCCATCTGATACCAGCACTCAACTTCACCGTGCGCAGACGAGGCTTAACACTTTGCAGGATTGTGCAGTAACAAAACCTCAGCTACAATTTACTTTAGTTAGGTTCTGAATTATTCATCCTACTCAGATGCACAGTCTAGGGCTGTGGGGAACTGATCATCAATAATTGATGACACAGGTTCAGATCTGGGCAAGGAGTAAGTCTGATTTATTTGCTATGAGCTTACCGGCTTTAAACCTGAGATTCAAGCCCAGCAGGTCAAGAGAGAAAGTTATTTATGAAACCAAACCAGAAATACATTTGCTGCCATGGATATTGGCAACAACAAGCTTAAAGTATTTTGGAGAAGCCCTGCAACTGCGAGTGAAAGGGATTCAGCAAAAACACTTGTGGCAGTTTGTGCTTGTACAAAGAGAAAGCAAACTAGAGAGCAAAGCTCAAACAGAGCACAGAGAAATGGTGACTCCAGGGTTGAAACTCTACCTTCACTTGACAGATCTGAGTGAAACATCCCCAGCCCACAGCAGCACGACTTGCAGAAGACACATGGACTTCAACAGCCTTTCTTTGAAAAGAACCTGTCCTCTCCTGGGGGAACTAGACAGGGAAAACCAGTGAGAACTCTGGAAACAAGATCTCTGGGTAACCCCCAAAACAAGCCAGGTTTCAGGGGAGAACCATGGAAAACAACCCAGTTTGTGCCAGCTCAAAACACCAAAGGTAAAACTGGCCAATTGAGCTTTCAGCAGTTTATCAGTTTTCACAAGCAGAATCGGCAACATGGTTTTTATTTTCTTTCCCCTCCCGCCCTGGCAGGTTCACTATTTCACTTCTGGCAGACCCCAAATCTAATTAAATTAGGAATACTGTATTTAGTGTAATGGTTTCTTCAGAAAAACACCTGTATTTCTTGTGTCGCTTCAAGGGTTTGATTCCAGAGACCAGCAGAGTAAGACCACTTCTGACATTAGTTGAGGATTAACATTGGCACCACTTTTTAAAGGTGGTGGTTCTCAGGGCATCGGATTAGATTTTGCTTTTACTGCTGCAAGATCCTAAAGAGACCTGCAATTTGGTAGTCTGAAAAAAAGAAACAAACCAAACCAAACAAAAAAAAACCCCACCTTACTCTAAAAATGAAACTACTTTGTGGCCTTCTGTGCTTCAGGAAAATATCCCACATGTTCAGATCATCAGGCAGCCTCACTAATTAAGACACATTAAAATGAAACATTTCCCATTAAAGTTGCCAAAAAACTGGATTTCAATTTATTGCATGACGTTGCATAAGAAAGTATAGTATTGAAAACCGTAAGGCATCATGCAATTTATCCATCAGCTTATTATTTATTATTATTCCTTGAAAGATGGTTATATACTCTAAAGTTATAAAACCAGTTTCAAAAAAGTACATAAAAAAATTTAACACAAGCATTAAATATTCTTTTTTTTTTTTTTTTTTTCACATGTTTGTAGTTGTTTAGCTGTTTAAAAAGTGCATTCAAACATACTGTTCTGGAAAGTTGCTCTGACCAAAAAAAAAACCAACCAAAAAAGAAATGGTGCTGGAGACTTGTTAAATTAAAAGCTGCAAAAGAATGTTGCACGGGATTAGAAAGCTCACAGGTTGTGGTACTTCAACTTTACAAACTCGCTGGAAATTATTTGTTCAATCCTCACGCTCTACAATTTAGCGTACATGATATAATCAGCTAAAAATGGTCAGATGAGTTCAAGTTACGTACACTGAGCGATCAAATAAGGAGGAGACTTAATATTGGGAGGTGGGACAGAAGGGACCGGGCTGAGTTTGGTGTTAATCGATGTACTGGGCCATCCAACGGAAGCCTTCTCCGTAGCCTTGCCTCTTTAGCACGCTGCACATGAAGACTTCGAGCGGCCTCGCGTTCAGCTCTTTCAGCGGCACGCTGCCCTGCGGAGAGACACGGCCAGCCCCACTTACACCACGGCTCTGGTTTCTGGGGGATGCCTTTACGGAGGGTGTGCCGGGTACCGGAGTCGTTGAAAATAAGTTAGTCTAGTCCTAAAGGCAGGGTGGGGTGAGAAGTGAAGTGTGGTTGCACGCTCCACTTGGAGAGGGGGGAGAGTGTGAAATCAGAATCATAGAATGGCTGGGGCTGGAAGGGACCTTAGATCAGCTAATCCAACCTCCCCATCTCAGGCAGGGACACCTCTCAGCCAGAGCAGGTTGCTCAAGGCCTCATCCAACCTGGCCATGAACACCTCCAGGGAGGGGCATCCACAGCCCCTCTGGGCAATCTACTCCAGAGTCCCACCACCCTCTTTCTGAAGAGCTTTTTCCTAAGATCCCATCTAAACCTATTATTCCTCAGTTTAAAACCATTCCCCCTCGTCCTATCGCTGGACACTCTTGTGAAGAGTCCCTCCCCAGCCTTCCTGTAGGATCCCTTCAGCTATTGGAAGGCAGCTATAAGGTCCCCCCCTCAGAGTCTTCTCCTCTCTGGGATGAACAATCCCAGCTCCCTCAGCCTATCCTCATAGCAGAGGTGCTCCAGCCCCTGGATCATTGTTGTGGCCTCCTCTGGACTCGTTCCAACAGATCTATGTCCCTCTTATGGTGGGGACACCAGAACTGGATGCAGTGTTCAAGGTGGGGGTCTCATGAGAGCAGAGTAAAGAGGGAGAATCACCTCTCTTGATCTGCTGGCCACACTCCTCTTGATGCATCCCAGGACACAGTTGGCCTTCTGAGCCTCATGAGCACACCGCCAGCTCATGTTGAGCTTCTCATCTATCAACACCCCCAAGTCCTTCTCTTTGGGGCTACTCTCAACCCACTCTGTACCCAGAATACAACAGCAAATACGCACACAGAGGAGGATTTGAGAGCTCCCACTTGGTTTGCAGTGGCAGTTCCCCACTGTGTTTTTGACAGCCCCAACCAGCTAAAACCAGCATTTGCTACCAGTTGTAGGACCGACCACCACGAAAGCACGAGTTGCTCGCTTGCCAAGGTCAGCACAGTGCGATGAAGCTGTTGCTCAGCTGGAGACTGACACTGGTATTCCTACTTCAGACTATGTGCAGTGGTGTAAAAACCAAGGGAAGATACATAAAAACCCAGTAAGAGTTGGTAGTAACTGTTTATAGCCCGTTACTCCCGTTCTACAACCAACCTGCACAATTCTCTTCCACAGAGAAAACAAGAAGGTAGAGATTGGTCCTGCTCAGCCTAAACTCTGACTGGCACTGAACTTTAAGGGAAGCATCTAAGAGTGAATAAGCCAAGAGGAATTACAAGCCCAGGTAGCCACCTCAGCAGAGCCCCACTGCTGGGCATCTAACAGGAACTGGGACAGAAGCCACACTGGAACAGCTTTGTCAGCTCCAGGGAGGTGTCCTTCCAAGGGCAAAGGGCAACACAGCAACTTGTTTCTAGTTCCCTGTATCTACAAGTAGTATCCTGTACTTAAGCTGAGTTGAATTATCACAAAGATCCATAATAAAAACCTGCCTTGTTGCTACAGATGCCAGCAGGAAGGGGTTCCCCCCCCCCCCCAACCTACAAGCTCAGACCTCTGCAATGGTTTAAATCTCTTTCTAAGCTTTAGGTAAACATGTTAAATTTGTACTCAGTCTGCACTCAATACAAGAAAAGTCACTTACTGAAAGAGCTTATCCAGTTTTCTCTTTTAGCTCTTACTAGAAACTACAACCTCTGAAGACTTGCTCATCTTTTAAAAGTACTGTATAGGAAAGTTGAAGTATTAAAAATTATCCTAAGTACAATGAAGTTTTCTCTGTGACATCGAATCCGATGTAAAAGCCTTGTAGTAGAGCTGCATCTGATGTGCAGAGACTCCAGAATCCATGTTATATATACAGTTCTATACTTTAGAAATTAAACCCCATTTATTTTGTATACTGAACGACAGTCCCCACACAACTGCAAACAGACTGCCTAACAAAAAACCCAAAACAGAACAAACAAACCCCAAATGAGCACAATAAATAAAAAGGAGCTTTACCTTTCCTGTTGTCTGGCCATACAGACCAAACATCTCTCGTAACCTCTCTTCACTGATGGCTTCAGGTCTGTCAATCTTGTTACCAAGAATTAGGATAGGCACATTAGCAATAGTTTCATCTGTCATTAGTGACTACAAAGGAAAGGAGAAGAGTGTATTTAGAACATAGGAGGTCAAATCGCTACTCCTTATGCCCAGGTGGCAGCAGAGCTCTGCTGGATATGGGGAATTTCAGCTCGTTTCATCAAAAGTTAAAACCTGCCAAAACTTCTTTAAACTTACATCAAGTTCTTCTTTTGATTCGAGCAATCTTTCGTGATCCGCACAGTCCACCAAGAACACAATGCCATTAATTGCAGGCAGGTAGTTTTTCCACACTCTGCGAGCTGCAGGGAAGATGTGAATTCAAGACAAAAGGCAATTATCCCCAAATTCAGTGACGAACGCGAGTAATCAAGAAACAACAGGGCTGGGTTGGTTTTTCTTTTGAAGTCTTGGCTTATGTTGCCACTCTTCGGGATGGAATTTCATGTTTAACAAAGCTTGAAAGACTGGGGCAGAAATATCATCACCACGACTATCCCACACGCACTGATGGGCTGAAACTTTCTCTGTTTCCTCAAGGATTACGTCAACAAAGGTTAAGTTTGAAGCATAAAGCTTGAAAGTAAATGGAAACAATTCCAAGTACAGAATCCTCTTCCAAACACAGGTATCAGCCAAACGTTTTGGCTCTACTGCAGCTCCTGCCAAATGGTGTTTGGGATTTGTGAGAAGCGGTGGAGACAAACAAAAGAGCAGCAAGCGTTTTTTAGGCTGTCAGAGAGGGTGTGGGAAGCCAATCCCTGCAGCACGGTGGTATTTCTGACCCAAACCAAAAGGACTGTACACAACTTGAACCGAGTCTGGTGGAGTTAAGAGAGTCAATGTATTCTCTTACCTTGAGCATGTCCCCCCAGATCGAAGGTAGTGAAAGTCATGCCCGCAATTGTCAGCTCTTCTGAAGCTGGAAATACAGAGAATTAGCATCCCCTGTGAAGATGATGCAGTGCCTTGGAACAGCCTAACCTCCTACATGTAGATTTTGCTGTCTCTCTTGGGTTTTTTTCAGTATTTTGTTATTCAAGAAGCAAATCAGAGTAATACATTTTTCTCTCAAGAACCAACGACACATTTGTTTAACAGCAAAATGTCATTAACCGTTCAAACACGTGAAATATCCACAGAGCTAAGAACAGCAGAGAGTATTTGTACGTTATTTATCCCCACACATTACACAAACAACAGCTGGCTCTGGCATCTGCTTTGCCACAGAGATGGCATTTCATGTACGACACTCTTCAAGGTTTGTCTTCTTCACATCCTTTCCCAATCTCTCACCTCCTTTCCCAATCTCTCACCTCCTTCCTGGACTTCACCAATCCACATTTTCATCCCATGCTGAATTTTTTCCCCCTGAGAGGCTACAAGGATGACAACTACACAGCAACTTCCAAGTCAAAAAAAAAAAAAAACCAATCCCAAGACTGTAAATAAATGCTAAATTTCCAGCTACACAGAGAAGGTTCTCCCAAACACTGCAAGCCCCAGTTTCCCACAGCTTCTGCACTCTAGACTCTCAGGCCCATCATTCTGCTTGTTACTCACCTCTTAATTATAAATACACCACGTTGAATTATCCTACATACATCTTTTGCTTTTTTAATATTACTTCAATTATCTACAGATCACAATCCCAGAAACTCCTTTTCTTCTCCCCGGTTACACCGTTGGTCTTACAAAGTATAATCAGATTCCTGCAACACTTGAAATCCTTTCTAGCTATGGAACCAGCAAGATTTACTTACTGGGGTGTAACGTGGGGACATGTTGTCCCAATCTGTCATCTTTGAGCATGTGCAGCAGCGTAGTTTTCCCAGCATTGTCCAGTCCAAGAAACACTAGTTTGCCTGATTTCTTGTACAGTCCTAGAACAAAGCAGGAGAGAGCAAAGAGTTAAATCAGGGGGAGGTTCCTTTCTAGCACTAGAGATGATTTTGCTCCCAGGAAGAAAGGGTTTACAGTCATGGTACAAAATACAGAGCAGCCAAGTTCCACTGTGCACTTTATCAATGCCCTTTATCCACATTCTCCTACTGGTACAAACTACACTCACTGGCTCGTGTGCCTGCTGCACTCTATGTCCCACGGGCAGCTTATGGGATGCTGAGTGAGAGAGGGACAAAACTGATGCAAATGTGTCACTCACATAAACAAATTTACATTATCTCAGAAAAACCACAGCAAAACAGGACTCCTTTTGCCAGCGTAGCTTCCTCTGCCCCAGGAAAAGGGCAGAGTCAGTGGAAAGGAGGGTACAGCACTAACAGGTTCTAAAACCTGCACCTGAACAGAGGAGGTTTTGTTCCTGCTTCCTATTAGGACAAAAAAAGACCCCCCACTTGTTCAAGGCAAAAAAAAGCAAGTTCAGACCTCAATCAGTATATTACTGAGAAATTGGTTTGTGTCATAACAATTACTCCATGTAGGAATTCTTTACTACTGGTTCATGTGTTATTTTGACAACGAGTAACTTCACCCACAGCCCCAGCTCCGTCCTGGATGGCATCATCAGGGCAATCCTGACAAGCTTGCTGTCACCTGCCAGTGCTGTCCTAACAGGGATAAGAAATCTTATTTTCACTGATTGCCATCTTCAGAAAAATGCCTTCCCCCCCTCTTATTCCCCCCCCCCCACTTTGTAACCTCAGGAGATGCAACAGTTGCTGCGAAGGAGAGGAAGGATGTTTAAAATCTGAACACCATGTTTTCTGAAGTTTCAGATTATCCAAGGGCAATAACTCTTCTAACTTGCCAACACCACGTCCTGTGCCAGGAGGAGTTTTCACTGCTTCAAACTGATCGACGTTCAAAGTAAAACATTTTAAAGGCAAATTTCTATACTGAATTTCTATTGAAAAAAAAAAAATGAAGAAAGTCTCTTAACTTTGCCTTTTTTAAGCAGAACGTCTTCTCTTACTCCCTCTTCAAAGACCTGTGGCTGGATACTACACCCTGGACCTCTCCTTAGGAACTGCTACTGACCCCAGAGCACCGCAGAGAGCTGAACAGCAAAGTGAGGAAATGTACATACTGAAATCATTTCTTCAAAAGCAAACCTCAGCTGTGTTCCTACCAGAATTCTCTCTTTCTGTGTGGGGGGAAAAAAAATGGCAAAATGCAGCCAAACATTGCAGTGGGGGAGGTTTTGATATCACCAGGATCTTTCACTATAAAATATCAGCTACTACTGACTGAGAGGGGAGCCGATCAAGAGTTAAAGGGGCCCTCAGGGGTCAAGAGGATGTGGCCAGACTCTTGTCAGTGGTGCCCAGGGACAGGACAAGGGGCAACGGGCACAAATGGGAACCCAGGAGGTTCCATCTGAGCAGGGAGAGAAAGTTCTTTGGTGTGAGGGTTTTGGAGCCTGTGCCAGGCTGCCCAGAGAGGCTGTGGAGTCTCCTTGTCTGGAGAGATTCCCAACCCAGCTGGACCCTGTGCTGCTGGGCCCCTGCTCTGGGTGACCCTGCAGGCACCAGATCATCTCCAGAGGGCCCTTCCAACCCCTACCAGTCTGTGATTCTGGTACTTTGCAATATGCTGAAGTTTGTTTTGCCACCACAGGAGCCTGGCAGGCATCCAAAGGGTGGATTAACAGCTGGCCTGGGTCTCCCTACCGGGAGGGCAGTGGGCAGCATCAGCAAGTAACACCAGTTTCTGGAGCTCTCATTTTTTTTCTTCTTATCCAACGTGTTCTGCTGATGCAGATTTTGTTTGGTGGGATTTGAAGTGATGCTGTTGCACAGGTAGCTGCTCAAGCAGCCCCAGGGATGCTGCAGCATTTCAGGGGCATACGTGCCTCTGCCTGGGTGACCTTTACACCGCCGCTGTTTGCTCACCTCTCCCTCTGCCTTTAAGCTAATCTCTGGGATCACCTTCCAGCAGGAGATGGTTTGTAACTCAGGGCAGTGAATATTCTGATTCCTCAGCTTGTTTCATCAATGAATCTTTCTTACGACAGGTACTGCAGTGCCTTCACAGTGCTTTCCAATACAGCAGCTCTTACTTCCCAAACTCACCTTCTCACGTGCCCAAATATCAACTATTAAACTACAGAGTGGAGGATAAAGTCATAATATTTACAGAGAAAAAAAACAAGTGGGCAACATTTTCATACATTAATTTATGTCACGGGAGAAATTCCAGTTCACACCTTACCAGTTAAACAAAAATTCTACTGAACCAGTGACACAAAAACATTTTTTTGCCACTCTAAGCCTGGCCATTCAGGAGCCTTTGCCCCTAGGTCAGGTGCTGCTGCTGCTTTCTCAGGAACATTTCATGCTTCCCAAGTGTCTTTCATAGAAACACAAGATGAAACAAGCAACAATACTTCAGCTATTAGCTACACCAAGACCAGAGTTCACATATATAGAACAGAAATATCAGTTCTTCATGCGTGACAGGATGTACTTCATTAAGTGATCTTATCAGCCTGCTGACAGGACAGCCAAGGGAACTGCAGGGAGTTTCCCAAATCAGTCATCTGCAGATGCAAATGAGACTGAAGAAAGGGTTTCTTTTAGCATATGAGGGACAAGTTGAAAGGAATTCTCCTTCCTACTCCAAGCTCCAGTGTCTTTCACTGGCATGAGATTTTACGTGCAGAGGAATGGGAGAGCGGGCTGAGGTGCAGTGACTGCTGCTCAGCTAAGAGGAGATAAGGAAGATTAGTCAACTTAGTTAAAATTTCACTGGCTGATATTTCAGTGGTAGGCCAAGGGTCTAACATCCAGCAAAAAAAAAAAAAAAAGAAGAAAAAAAGTTGAAAGTTTAAACTGATAAGAGGCAGGTGGCACCTTGCCAGGATTCCTTCATCTCAAATGCTTTTTATCCTCTTCAATAAAATCCCTCAAAATTGTCCATTGTGCCTTTTACCTCTGGGATCTGCAATTTTTCTTCCTTTTTGGTTTAATCTCCTAACATTTCTTCCCTCCCCACTGCTGGTGTTTGGGGTTTTTTTTCTGGGTTCTACCCCCCCTGTCCTGTTTTGCACAAGCTCATGTTTCACCTTGGCTTGACAGGGATTGCAGACTTTTGGCCAGGGAACCCTTTCCTGAGGCTCTTCAGCAGATGCCAGTGAAGTTTCACTGTGACATCAGTCACAGACTAACGTGCTGCTGAACATGAGCAGGGGCCTCAATAACCAGCACCAATTTTTTTTGTAGACAGTCCCACTTCTTTGGATTCTCAAGTGACATCCTCACACGCAAAAGAAATGAAAATAACTGACTTCAGTTCTTTCCAGCAGGTAAAAATCAGGAGAAAAATCTACAAAAGCCAACTGAATTACAACAGTCTAAACGTAGAAGGCTTAGAAAATAATCAAACCTATTACCCTCATGAAAGGAAATGTAATTTTTTTTTTCCCCAACAGGTTAAAGGATTAATGTAAGATTGAGTGGAGAGCAAGCTCTGGAAACACTCACTATAGATAAGTGAAACTTTTGTTTGAGTATTACTGAATATCCACTAGACCAAATATTATTATTTAACCAGCGGCTATGTTTGAAGATAACAGAGGTGAATAGACACTTCATCCAAGAATAGAAGAAATGAGAAACCACAGACAATAAAAACTTACCTAAAAACTGTAGTACACTACTAAAACCACTGTATATCCAATTAAATATGAAGGACATATCTGAATCTTCTAGTCTGAAACAAACAGAAAACATAATGCATTTAGGATCTGGCAGAACAGCACATGAAACACTGAATATCACTCAGGACTCTAAATAAATCTTACAGAGTCCTGAGTGAAAACTGAAAACAATTTAGTTTTGAGAAACTGTTTCGTGGACCAATTAAGTGACTCCAGAAGGCACTGAAAAATTCAGTGTAAAAACTTGTGATCCAACAGCAAAGACCTTCCCCCCGCCCCCCCCTTGGAAAACGTAACGCGGAGAGAAGTCTTTGTGAGAAGCAAAAGCAATTTTATCCATTTAGGATAATATTTAATGCTTTGGTGGAGGTGTGTGATGTTCCACTGCAGATTTCAAATGGGATCTTCACCTAGACTTTCCAACTGGGAAAAAGTGGCACTCTTGAGAGGGTAATAAAAGTCAGCACAGAGTCAGTGCTCCAGCTGCCACTGGGGTTTAAAGCAGAGGCAATGAGAAGAGAAGTTTGAATGCAGAGCAGCTTGATGCCAAAGAAATCCCTGATGTCCCCACAGAACCTGTCTGGCTTCCAATGGGAAACAGCTACTTAGCACAAAGCACTGGACTGGCCAGTGACCATGACCTGCTCTACTGTCCTGCATGGGCTGCCACAATTTAAACCCTAAATGCAAAACTTACCTTTCAGGAGGACCCCAGACCACCCTGTTTCCCACTAAATCCCTTCAGCTGCAGGCCAAGAACGGAAGGTTGAGCTGAGAGCAGCTGGGATGACTACGGCCACCACTCCAGTTGTGCCACACCACCATCAGCCAGCTTCAGTGAGGATAACCACACTGAAAGCACTGGTTTGATGCACTGAGTGTCTAGTGTGAAAACCCCTGGAAAGCCTAAAGGGAACAACCTTAGAAGCATTGAGCCAGCTAAATCCTACCAGAGCACATCACCTCTGCTAATGTCGGGGGCCACTGGAGTCCAAGTGTCCTGGCTGAACTGGACTGCACTGGTAAGCACGGCTGGCAGAGGCACCACGCTGCTGGAGGCTGTCCTGCCACACTCCTTTCCACACCGCAGCGATGCCTCGAGGGGGTCACAAGATGATTTTAGGGCGGTTCTGACCCTGAGGCACAGCACCCAGGACTCAAAACACAGGTCAGAACCAGACCAGAAGGCATCTGCCACACCAACTAGACTAGTGACAGCGAAGGGAGTTTCTCCACTCCCCAGCAGCAGGCATAGCATTGAAAGAGAGTACGGGAAGTGGAGGAAATATCTTAGTTACATCTGCTTGCACTGGAACAAAATCTGCTCAGATGATGAAGCACTAGGAGCCTCGGTTTCGCCATGAGTAACCCTGAAACCCTTACCCACATCCAACATTACTGGAAACAGCTCATCAGCTGCCACGGGCACTGGTTTTCAGAACACAAATCAGAAACTTGTCAATGCACGAGCACCCGGTTACACAACGTCACGACAGAAACCGGCCCTTGCACGGCTGAAAAGCAAAGGTCAAGAATAAGCAAACAGGACAGGACACGTCAGCGGATTTATTTATTGCTTGTGCAAAATACCAATCGA
This sequence comes from Todiramphus chloris collaris, assembly GCA_025345505.1. NCBI lineage: Eukaryota > Metazoa > Chordata > Aves > Coraciiformes > Alcedinidae > Todiramphus > Todiramphus chloris. Next base: position 1,799,893 of record JANVCC010000135.1, on the reverse strand, counting down.
GAAAAGCCTCTACGGGGCTTAGAAAAATGATCGACTCAAATAACCTGCAAAGCAGGGCAAACAGTGTGATGTAAGAGGAGGGCTCAGGTTCCCGAGGTGAGAATAACTTCGCGGCGTTCCGCTGTATTAACCTTTTCCATCTATTAAGCTGATGGATAAAGAACCAAAATAAAAGCCTCATCTTTATGCGTTACAGAAAAGCCTGTAAGGGCCAAGAGTCGAACGATTCCAGCAGGACCAGGATTACACTGCACACAGCTGCAGCAGCATTACTACAGGTTAGAGTTCCCCCCTCCCAGCACCACGAAAAGCGGTGCTGGAAGCAGCGCTATCCAAACACACTCAGCACAGCCTCCCTATCAGCTGGCAGCACTTGAAGGAAAATACTTCTCAAATGAGGGGAAATAAAAAAAAAATGGGCAGCTAATTGTAAAGGCACACTGGTAATGTTTGAAGAGAGAGAGTCAATCTACTCTTTATCACGCAGGAAAAGTAACTACATCGCTCCCAGCAGCGTCAAAAGGAAGCATGGAGAAGCCACGGAGGCTCTGCACCGCTATCAAGACTTGTTTTGGTCAACAGACATGGACTTGAACCTTCAGGCTCACGTTGAAAACACCACAAAAGCAGAACAATGGAAACTCTGGCAATCACCTTTCGCAAGCCAGCATGAAGACAAAAGTAGGATTTTAAGTTATCTCGAAGGTTCCTTTGAAAAGAATCATCTGCAGGCAGGCATAAGTCTTTAGTGAGAAATGGAACTGGACACTACACAATCTTCTGGTAGCAGCTCTTTTTACAGACATCAACTCGCTTCTGCCTCCTTGAAAATATGCAAGCTAATTTTCCAGCACCGCACGAACAACAGCCAGCCGTGACTGCCAAACATCTCCAGCAACCCTGGCTACCATTATTTATCAGCAAAGCATCAGGAAGTTCCACCTCAACGTGAGGAAAATCTTCTTTCCTGTGAGAGTGACAGAGCCTGGCCCAGGCTGCTCAGAAAGGCTGTGGAGTCTCCTTCTCTGGAGACTTTCAAGACCCACCTGGATCTGTTCCTGTGTGGGCTGCCCTGGGTGACCCTGCTCTGGCAGGGGGGTTGGACTCTATCTCCAGAGCTCCCTTCCAACCCCTAACAATTCTGTGATCATTCAGTACCTCCTGTGGAGCCCTGTAAGCCTCTCTGAAGAGCAAGATGGGTTTGCTTCCTGGAGAGCACTTCTGACTGTGGGGATTCAGAATTCCCACCCAGTGGTTTTAGCAACATCTTGAGCCAGCCTCCTGAAGGGAACGTAGCTGGCAGCAAGGATGAGCAAACTTACTCACCATTCTTTTATATCCTGAAAAAAAGCAACTTTTTTTTCCTCCTACTCTCAACCCATAATCTTCTAGCTAAAAATTCATCTCTTCACTTCTGAATCGGTTAGAATGGCACTTACTTCCAAAGCCTGAAACGTTAGGTAAGAGAGGATATGAGGCTTTTCAAGACAGTTTTAAATACCTTTATGGAGTAATTAGGAAACAGAAATCAGAGACACCCGAGCTTGAGAGCTCTTGCAGTAACTGGAAACACACCGGGCTGTGCCTGAGGGACACACACACACACAAAACTGTCACCCAGGAAAGAAACCTCTGTCCACCCCAACTGCACCAACCCCACGCCACAGGTATTTCAATCAGTTTTCTGATAGCAAGTCATCTTTGAGATTTCAGAAAGCGTAAACATCATACTGGTCCCCGACCAAGTGGGTTGAAAACCAGAAAGATTATATGGCAGGCAACCTAAATTTAGCTGCTTCATATCTTTTCCTCTGAGACAGCCTGCTTAAATTTAGCAAAGATCTTAAGCACACCTGAAGCAGAGAGTTTCTCTGTGAAGACGGCATCTCAACACGCATGCTGGCTCTTAACATAGTGGTTCAGCTGCAGCCTGGCTCACAAAAACCAGTTGTCAGAGCCCGCTCTGAGTGTAGGGCCTACTGCAGCAGTTTACTTACCAAGAGAAAAATTAAATCTTGAAAGGCATAACTTCTGAAGAAATAATGACACTTGGAATAAGCCTTTACAGACCGGTATAACGAGACAAAGAGCTGCCCGAGAAGGCTGAAGAGCACCTGGGGGTTACAGAATCATAGAACTGTCAGGGTTGGAAGGGACCTTAAAGCTCATCTGGTCCCAACCCCCCTGCCATGGGCAGGGACACCTCCCACTAGAGCAGGGTGCTCACAGCCCCAGCCAGCCTGGGCTTCAAAACTTCCAAGGATGGGGCTTCCACCACCTCTCTGGGCAACCTGTGCCAGTGTCTCACCAACCTGTGCCAGTGTCTCACCACCCTCATGGGGAAGAAATTCTTCCTAATGTCCAGCCTGAATCAACCTATCTCTAGTTTTAATCCATTCCCTCCAGTCCTGTCACTGACCAATAGTCTAAAAAGTCCCTCCCAGGTTTCCTGTAGCCCCTTCAGATGCTGGGAGGCCACAAGAAGGTCTCCCCGGAGCCTTCTCCTCTCCAGCCTGACCAACCCCAACTCTCTCAGTGTGTCCCCATAGCAGAGGTGCTCCAGCCCTCTGCTCAGCCTGGTGGCCCTTCTCTGGACACGTTCCAGCACAGCCACAGCCTTCCTGTGACAGGGGCTCCAGGCTGCGGGGAATACAGACAACAGGCTCCTTAGTGAGGCCGAGCCACGGCTCCAACGGGACCCTCAAGGACCCGTCAATAGTTCACGTACCGGAGAGGGCGGCACACGGACCAGTGCCCCCGGCCCCGGAGACTCGATGAGCCGGTGCGAGCGAGGAGAGAGGGGTGAAGAGAAAAGAAGCGAAAGAGAATGAAGGGAGGGGAGCGCTCGCATCCCCCCCCCCCCTGGCAGCGGCCCCACACAGGCCGCGGCCTCCCCGGGCGCGCATGGACCCCCGGCCAGACCCAGCTACGGGCCCGAGGCCTCTCCCAGCCGCACACGAGGCCGGCCCAGCGCCCTGCGGAGCCCCCCCGGCCCCCACCGACAGCCCTCCCCTCCCCAACGCTCACCCGCCGCCGCCGAGCCTGAGGTGCGGGCGCTGCGCTCCGCCGGCTCCGACACGTCCCCTCCGCGGCTGCTGCTGCGCCCCGCTCCGCCCCCGCGCAACTCCTTCCGGGCCCCGGCGCTTCGCTTCAGCTCCGCCGGCACCGACACGCGAGTCCCGTCCGGTCCGGTTCGGTGCCGCTCTGCTCTCCGCCCGGCCCCCAGGGCCCTGCCGGCACCGCCTCTTTTCCCCACCCTCCCCGCGGGCCCACCCGCGGCCGGGCCTGCGCCTGCCCCTACCCCTGCCCCCTGCCCCCTTAAGGAGGCAGGCCCCGCCCACTGCCGCAGCGCGCGGCTCCCGGAAGTGCCACGTGTACGCCGTGCGCCTGCGCGCCGCCGCCCGGTAGTTCCGGTGCGGGGCCCGGCCCTTTCCCCTCCTTCCCCCTCAGCTGGGCCGGGCGCCGCCAGACGGGCGGCAGCGCTGAGCCGGCCGAGACCAGCCCAGCCCAGCCCGCCGCCATGGCCCAGCCCGCCAGGCCCCCCCTCGGCTACCCCAGCCAGAACGGTGCCGGCCAGCAGCCCTACAGCAACGGTGAGCGCCGGGCTGCGTCCCCCCGGTAGCGGTGGAGGGCCGCAGGGCCCGGCCGTGGGGGGCAGTGGTGGGGGAGGCCTGGGTGACTCCCGCCCCGCCGCGCTTCTCTCAGCCCTGGGCCTCTGCTGCTGTGGCAGGGCCCGCGGCGCGGGGGAGAGGGCCGGTGCCCGCGGGGAGCGGGGGGTCCGGGTGACGGAACGGGGGAGCTGGGTATGTGTGGGGGTGTCCCGGTGTGTGACCCGCTCGGCTCGCCTGGAGCAGCGGGGAGGGCTCCGGGGACAGGTTTGTGTCCGGTTCCAGGTCCGTGTCTGGCTCCAGCGGCCCCTCGCTGCATCTCGCACAGCCGGTGGCCCGAGGGGGAGCGGGGCCGAATGACGGGGAAAATAGAGAAAAGCGGGGAGCGGTGACTGGCTCCTTCTGTCCGGGCTCCTTCTGTCCGGGCCCCCGGGGCCGTGCGAGGACACGGCGGCAGCCCCGGCCGGGAAGCGCAAGGTGCCGGGGATCCCCGTGTGCGGGGCTCGTGGGCAGCCGCGGGTTGGGCGCGTGTCCCGCTGAGGTGTTCCCGCCAGCACCGCCCGGCTCTCGCAGGATAAACCTTCACTCCAGTCTTTTTTTTAACAACAAAACTATCCCGGAGTGTTATTTTTTTAATAAACCGACAAAAAGCTCCGTTCAGAAAACCACTGTGTACGCTGCTGAGAGAAAAGAGCCGCTCTGGGCCGCTCTGGACGCCGCTCGAACCCATCTGCTGCCGGTGAGACGCAGCCCGGGGCCGCGGTGTGAGCCTCTGACCCTTTGGAACGCAGCTGTAGATGTGGCACTGTGGTTATCGCGGGCGGGGGGAGGACCCGGCTGAGCGCAGCGGGATGCCTTTTATCTTGTCATTCCCCGACAAGCGGGGTTGCCTTGTTCCCTCTGCTGCGATCTGCCTCGGTGACTTTCTTCTCCTCAAAATAGATTTGATTTATTTTTTTTTCTTTTTATTAAAAGGAGATGCTGAAGGTGACACCGAGTAACTTAGTAGCCAGCCTTTGGAGCTAGGAGGCAAGAAACACAAAGCAAACCTTGCCTCTGTGGCCGTTTTCTTTGCAAACCCGTGCCATTTAAAAATATTTCTTGATTTCACGTGGACAAGCAGCATCCTCTGTGCTTGGTTCCTTAATTATACACTTCTGTGTTTCGGTGGCTTGTGCTGCACCATAAGCAGTAAAGTTCTAATGAGATCTTTTGTTTCTCTCTTTGTTTTTTCTTCATCTTTCTGCCTGAACCATTAAACAGTTTGACTGGGCTTTCCCCCCTCCTCCTTCACCACGCACTTATTGCTTTTCCCCAGTGACATTTTGCAAACAACTGTGGAGTTGCTCCTAGGGTCAAGAAAGTGGGAAGCGTAGGAATAGAGGCTGAAGAGAGAGCCACTCTTCTGGCGAGCAGAGGCTGTGCCGAGAGAACATTAGCTCACGGAGCCATGGAGTGGGATGGTTTACAGACTGGCGTCGCTTTCTGTTTGCTGATTTCCCTGTAAGTTGGATTAAGCAGGCAATGGAAGTTCTGGGAGTGCAGCCGGAGGGGGAACGTCAGGCTACCTGGCTGTCAGGTGCATGTCAAATAAAGAACTGAAATTTGGAGCTATGCAAATGCAAGGTAATGGAATTAGATAGTCGTTGTGGTATTTTGGAGATAAGGGTCGAGTTGCCAGCCTTTTGAATAGATTTGATTATTCAAGTGTGGATTGCTACCATTGCCTCTTGTCCTACCACAGGGCACCACTGACAAGAGCCTGGCCCTGTCTGCTTGCCCCCCACCCTGCAGATATTTGTAACCATTCATCAGATCCCCTCTCAGGCTTCTCTTCTCCAGGCTAAACAACCCCAGGGCTCTCAGCCTTTCCTCACAAGAGAGATGTTCCTGTCTCCTCAGCATCTTTGTAACTCTCAGTTGGACTCTCTCCAGTATTTCCCTGTCCCTCTTGAACTGGGGAGCCCAGAACTGGGCACAATACTCCAGATGTGGCCTCACTGGGGCAAAGGAGATGGGGAGGAGAACCTCCCTTGACCTGCTGGCCATGCTCTTCTGCATGCCCTCCAGGAGACCAGTGGCTTTCCTGGCCTCAAGGACACATGGCTGTCCCCTGGAGAACTTATTGTCCCCCAGGACTCCAAGATCCTTCTCCATGGGGCTGCTTTCCATCAGGTGACCCCCTAACCTGTACTGGTGCATGGGGTTACTCCTCCCAGGTGCAGGGCTCTACGCTTACCCTCACCGAACTTTGCGGTTTTTAAAATACACGTTGAGAAGGTGCTGCCATCCTTGGCCTTTACAATAAAAACAAAGCTTTTTCAAACAGCCTGGCTGGTGCTGAGAGTGCTGGTGTGGTACTTCCAGTGATCTGTGGGGAAGGAGAGCTGGCAGCAGAATGGGAAATGGTTACGGAGCTTCCAGCCCTTCCTCTCCACTTGTCGCTTGCTTTACTGTGTTCAGGTAACTCCTCGAGCTCTCGTGTCCAGCGCCATGTGCTGACTGGGGAATTGTTTAGCAGGGAGCATTGGGTTGCTAAGCAACAACCTTCCTCTACTTCAGTTGTCTTTTTCTTATAATAGGTCCAGTATCCTGTATTCATTTACCTGCCAGTTGCTAATTTGCATTCCAGTTACTGGTGCACACAAGGAAGAGAAACAATTCTTTTTGGGACTGTCGTGCTCTCCTCTTGTGCTGTCTTGGAGTGGCACTTCAGATGCTGCTGGGTTTGAGGACCAGTGGGTCAAAGCCAGCTGAAGTGGGCACTTGTGGTGGCCAATCCTGTGGCAGTTTGGCTGGGATGCAGCTTTTCAGTGTGTTCATCCTTGCACCTGCCTGATGGCTGGTCAAAGTGTTGTCCTAAACAACTGGCTTGGAGTAGGTGGTGCTGAAATTCTGGGTGGAAGAAAATATGACTTGAATCTTAGCTCCCCATGCTAATATTTTGACCCTTCGTTTTATAAAACCATCAGACAACAACCTTTGTATCAACTCTGGTACCATCCCTGAGCTCTTAGAGATGTTAAATGACCTTGTGTTCCTGCTGAGGTGGCTTTGACTGTGAAGTGGGTGGCCTTTCTTGTATTACTGACTGATTTCTGCCATGCAGGTGATCATAGAATAGTTTTATCTGCAAGAGGCCTTCAAGATCATCAAGTCCAACCTTGCTCCTAGATCTAGCTCTTCAGTCCACGCTGAATTCCTTCTTGGTTCTTGTCGTTGCAGAACAGCACAGAAAACCATCAGCAGCATCTGGGGAAAGGATGGAGAGTCTATGTGCTCTCTGAGAGGCCTCAGCACAGGTCAGGTCGAGATGGGCACCTGGGAGCAGCACAACAGCAACTCCTGAGAAGCTTTTTGTGCTTTTTGTGAAGCCCTTTGGAAAGGGTTTGTGCCCCTCGGCTATGTTGCTTTAGCTTTGTTGGCAGCTTGGAAATGTGAGCTGCGTGTGGGCTGTTGAGATCTTGCGTTGGGCTTCTGACTTTGAAAATAAAAATTAACATTTGGAACATCGTGCTAGGGTGAATTTGCTTTTTGAAAGCCAAATGCCATAGAAAATACTAGGTTGGTCAGGTCTGGGTTTCACTGCTCTTCCTTTGCTTTATCCTCAAACCAATCCCTCAAGCAGGGGGAAAAAACCAGCACCTAAGAGAGCAATCCAAGTACCTGATTCCTGCCTGGGCTGGAAGGGGAATAATCAACTTGTGACATTAATTTGTAGTTGCTGTCTCTTTTTGATCCAGCTCATAGCAATATTGGTCCAGCAGCTCCCGTGCTGACGCAGCCAGAGGCCTGGCATCATCTAAGGATTCCTCATCATTTTTACAGTTAGCAAGTTTCATTTACAGTGGATTTTGTACATCGATTGTTGAAAACCCACTCGAGACACTGCAGGGTAATTTCCGAAGGCGAGTTGTAACTGTCAGCATTCCCATCTCTGGGAGCTTTTTTTGGTTTAAACACCATTGATTTTAGGGAATTATTAATTACCAAGACTTCCGAGCAGCGTTGTCAGGACAGCAGGTTATAACTGGGCTGCCTAACTGAACCATGAGTGGCATTTAGAGATTAATGGGTGGAGAAATACTATGGTATGTAATTTTACACAGGAATAGCAGAGGCAGTGAGGATGAGGTCACTGGTGCTGCCTTGGCTGGGTACTCAGTGAGGATCTGAAGGATGCTCAGGGAAGGAACAGCTGGCTGTGAACCCTTGCCCCGAGGCTTTCTAGGGAATGAGCTAAATGACTGGTGCAGGATTTGTCCTCAGTATTTCAGTGTGTTTTGGTTTGCTTTTTTAATTTAGCTTAATTTCTTGTCAGAAATGCCCAAGTTCAAAGTTGCTTTCACTTGGAGATGTGAACTTCCTCACCTTTTGACATGTAACTAGAATGGTTCAATTTTAACGGTCAGAGAAATTCTGGGACTTCATTCTGGTGGCAGCTGTTTCTAGTACTTGTATGGTAAATATATATCCACTCTCCAAGCTAATATCTTTGGCATGGTTTTGAAAACTGGAAGTGTTGAATCTCAGTGGCATTGCTGGTGTGGGAAATGAAGAGCTTTTGTTTATCTAGGTTCAAAGAAATTGTCCAAATCTTAACTAATTCTGGAAATGTTGAGAGTAGTGCAGCGTTGTGAAGAAAAGAATCATAGTTGTAACATGTGAAGAGGATCTTTTTTGCTTTCAGGTGTTTAACTGTGTCTGTGGAATGTCTCTGATACTTCAGCTGTGTCTGGGAAGGGGAGAACCACAATGTGACTGGCTTAAGAAACGCTGCACCACTGGGAAGTGGTTCAGTGCTTTCTAAGAAGTCGTGGCTGGCTGTGGCACGTGTTATCTAGGGGATTTCACTTAAAAATTGATGGTATCCCTCTGGAATGTCCATTTTGTGGCAGTGGTGTGAGCAACCTGTAGTAGTGGCTTCCTAGATGGAGCTCTTATGGCACTGGAAATCTCATGGTGTTCTCTCTCTTTGTGCTTCCGTGTAAAGCAGAAATCTGATGATGCTCTTGCTGGTGTTGTTTATTTACTCTTTGGAAAGCTTTTTCTTCACAAGAGTAGAACTTCTTTCAGCTATAACACCCAACAAATGCCTCAAAAGCCCCATTAACCTATCAAGTTTTATTTTTCTGCATGGCACATTATTTTCTGATAAAATTACCCTTCATTCCATCTTGGTGACCAGCTGGCAGCTCACATGAGCGGTATGTGTATGGATAGATCTCTTACTAAAATTAACAGCAGAAGCTTTCATAGATTAACTCTGTCACTTGAGAAATAGCACGGTGACCTGTGCTGGAGCTGGCTGGCCATGTCTTTGTGGTAAGGTAAGGTTTAAGTTGGTGTCAGTCGTCAAGTGAAGCTGAGTTGTTACGTGACGGATGCTTCTGCTTTCAGTCTGCTCTGCCCACGCTACTGCCAGCGGTGTGGGAGAGGGCTCCTCTTTGGTCAGCTTGCTTTGGGGTGCTTCTGAAGATGGAAATAGGATTGTGTGTGAATCTCAGCCCGGGAGGATGGGTTGTGCTCGGGCACTGCCATGCTTAGTGGTTGTGAGATGAAACAAAGATGGAAGTGTTGATAGCAAAATACAGCCACGTCAGTGTTCCCTGCAGTACTGCTTCTGTCACTTGCACCTGGTGGTTTAAAAAAGAAAAAAGAGGTTCCCAGGAACATCTCTTATTTTCAGGAGTGATAAACACTTCCTAAAGTTGTGGTTTTTCTTTTGTTTTCTACCAGGTCCTGTTCAAAATCAGCTGATGCATTCATCAGATGGGCAGAGATCCAGCCCTTTGGTCCCAGGATCGTATTCGCATCAGATGCCGGCGAAGGTTCCTCCCCATCAGTCTTCTGGACAGTACAACTATAGTGGTTCTCAGAATGTTTCTCAATTAAACAGTTATCAAGGACCTGGGCAGACACTTAACAGGCCACCAGTGGCACCTTTCTCCGGGTCACCAGTACAACAGACAGGTCCTGTTCCTCAAGTGCTGCTGCCTGCATCCCAAAACTCAGCTGCTGTATCATCTGCTGGGAGCTTTCCTCCTGGAGCTAGCCCACCAGTGCTTTCAAACTGGCAGTACAGCCAGACTCCTGTGAGTCAGCCCATTGGGTCTCAAACAAGCCATCTGGCTCACGTGACGGGGACGGGGTCAGCTCAGCCGCCGTCATCGTTATCAGGAAATACAAATCCTCCAGGAAATTATCAATATGCTGCTTCTCCGGGAGGTCCTCTGCTTCACAACAGCTATATGAAGCCAGGTAACCAGAACTTTTTGATTTTTTTTTTTTCCAATGCCTGCTCGTTTCTCAGCATTCTTTGAAAATAAAATAAAATGCTATAGAATTGACTCAACAGCAGCATCATTTTGCTTGTGGAACGAGGTTGTCAAAGCAGATACTTTGAGAAAATGCACATGACAAATACTGGGGTGGTTACCTTGGGTTTGAAATGGAAGTTCTGGGTACAGGTCAGGCATTTCAGTTGGCTGAAGCAGGTCACTCCTGAGTGGTGGCTCATTCTGGGGTGCTGTGTGTGGGTCACGGTGTTTCTGTGACCTTTGCTGTTGCATGGGCTGGCTGATGGAGCGTTGGCGTCTCTCAGTTGAGCGAGGACTTTGGGACTTCACAGTGGAAAAGAGTAGTCCTGTTTACTGAATGGGGTCTTTTGCAGTTTAGAACTCTGTAGCCTTAATCACTGGATTCAGGCAGTTCTCTCAACAGCCTCGGTCAGTTGGGTGCAAACAACTTGAGCACATCCTGGAAAGAAAACAGGAAAGCTTTCAGTGCTGTTGGAACAGAAGCCATAGAATCATAGAATGGTTGGGGTTGGAAAGGACCTCTGGAGATCGAGTCCAGAGCAGGAACACCCAGGGCAGGCCACACAGGAACAGATCCAGGTGGGTCTGGGAAGTCTCCAGAGGAGACTCCACGACCTCTCTGAGCAACCTCTTCCAGGCTCTGTCATCCTCACAGTAAAAAAGCTTTTCCTCACATTGAGGTGGAACTTTCTGTGTTGCAGTTTGTGCCCATTGCCCCTCATCCTATCCCAGAGCACCACTGACAAGAGCCTAGCCCCTTCTGCTTGCCCCCCACCCTGCAGATATTTGTAACCATTCATCAGATCCCCTCTCAAGGCTTCTCTTCTCCAGACTAAACAGCCCCAGGGCTCTCAGCCTTTCCTCACAAGAGAGATTTTCCTGTCTCCTCAGCATCTTTGTAGCCTCCCTTGGACTCTCTCCAGTATTTCCCTGTCCCTCTCAAACTGGGGAGCCCAGAACTGGGCACAGTACTCCAGATGTGGTGTCACTCGTGCAGAGTAGATGGGGAGGAGAACCTCCCTTGACCTGCTGGCCACACTCTTCTGCATGCCCTCCAGGAGACCAGTGGCTTTCCTGGGCACAAGGACACATGGCTGTCCCCTGGAGATCTTATTGTCCCCCAGGACTCCAAGAGCCTTCTCCATGGGGCTGCTTTCCATCAGGTGACCCCCTAACCTGTACTGGTGCATGGGGTTACTCCTCCCAGGTGCAGGGCTCTACGCTTACCCTTGTTGAACTAAGGCCAGGTGAATGGAAAGCTTCCTTCCTCCAAAGCTGAAATATTCACTCTCTAATAATAATCGTCAGTCTTTAGAAAGCTCTCTGGAAGCACAAGCCTCAAAGAATTACCACTTCTGCTCCTGCTGCCTGCACGCTGGTCTGGGCAGTGGTGGAAGGCTGTTGCAAGGCTGAATAGCTCCTGCAGAACTTGTGATTATTATGGAAACAAAGTTAATACTCAGGTTTGTCTGTGCCAAGCTGCTGTTTGTTGTTACAGAGGTTGTTCTAATGAGCATGGTAATGTACAGAAACATTGTACGTGTTAAAGCAAATATTGTTTCCTTGGGAAGTGCTTTTAGACTCTTGCTATTTTCCTTGATGCTGGGTTCTTTCTTATCTGCCTGCCTAATTTTGTTGGGATGTTCAAACTGCCTTAAGCTCCCAGAATTTATGAAACTATTTCTAGCACTTTTATTGGAAGAAACAATTAGTACTTTGGAGTTAGAAAAAGCTGAGGAATGTTGGAAAGTGGCCTTGTGTCTGCAAGAAGAGAATTCTCATATCTGTTTGATGGTGAAGCCTCCTGAGCAATTTCCCTGGTAGTTTTTTGTAGAACAGTGATCACTTTTAAATGAACTGAGCTCATTTGGTGATCACACTCATTATTAGGACAAAGCTCTGCCAGCTCCCTGCTTGCACAGCCAACTTTGGACAGCCTCTCAGGTACAGAATCTCCTCGGAGTTCTGTGATGGTGCTGCCAGCATACAGCAATTATTAATTAGCTTTGCAGTATCAAACACAAAGTGAACAAACAGAGGACTTCACTGGATGGGATTTCCTCCTTCTCTCCTCTCCACTGCACCCCACTCCACTGGGTTGAGACCTGGTGATACTGGACACTTTGGCCTTATCTTATCAAAGGCTGACTCTCTATTAAGATACACTGGTTTCTTCCTAGAGTTAAAGGGTGGTCACACTGGCCTCTGGAATAAGAAGGAACAAAGGGATGGAAGTGCTCATAGGATCTGGCATTATTTGAAGGGAAGAAAAGCAAATGGGTTTCTAAATGTCTTGGATTGAGAAAGTCCTTGAATTTTAAAATAGAAGTGATTAAAAACCTTCCTGTGACTCTTAACGTGGAAGGTTGAATGTTTTGGAGGAAAACACCTTGCACTCAAACAGCAAGTTTATTCAAACTGCACACTGCTGGTGCTTTGCTAAGTGAAGTCTTTTTCTTAAATCATTCTAGTAGCTATAGAATCTGTATGCTGCTGCTTGCATCAGATGACTGAAGAGGAAGACAAGCAGCTGGGCAGAAGGAATCTCTTTAGGCTTTTCCTAGTTCATTATTCTCTCTCTAATATGGGGCTGTCCTATAACTTTATAAAGTTCCAACTTAGTAATTGAAGCTGGGATGCTTTCTGTACCTCTGGAAATTCTTACCAATAAAAAACCTGAAAGTGAGAGTGGATGACAACCCCAGGAACCCAGTACGAGGAGAGCATGGCAGAACAAATCTGAAACTGAGAAGTCTCCTACACATGTTAGGATTTATGTCTCTCCTGCTGCTTAGCAGTCGAATAAGAGGAATATTTAGAGTTCAGCTGTGTGTTTTCATAACAAAACTTCTGTGACTTTCTCAGCTGGGTTAAACTCCTACAAAAATTAATCTCTTTACAGGATCTGCACCTCCACCAGTAACTCAGCCTTTAACTCCACTCCACCCCCCTGCAAGGCCACCTTTAGGACCTCCACCAGTTGGTGGGCCACCTTTGATTAGGCCATCAACACTGGGAGCAGGACCACCTAATACACAGCCTCTGCTAAATGCAGCTTCAAATCCAGAGGGTAAGAAATAATTTGCTCTTTTTGTTGAATTTGAACACGACAGCTCCCTCTAAGATGCAACCGTTAAAGTCAGCTACGCTGTGCTAACGGAGCATCCAGCATTCTGATAGACACTCGAGTAGTAAAAGTGATACTAATGCAGCATAATTTTATCAGAAGAGAGCAGGTAAGGTTCTGGAAGTAAAATATTTGTCAGTTGTTAATAAAATAATTAACACTTTGGAATAGATTTCTAAGTGCTGTTTGACACGTTCATGTCTCCCATGGTTGCTATTTATTTTTTTAATTATTATTTTATTTATAGTGCTCTGAGTTGATACTGAAATTCTGATTTCTCTGCATCCTTGACTGCTGTAGAGGACATAATCTGTGTGTAACTTCTTGTACAGTTTCATTCTGTAGGGAAAGCTAAAATGTGGACCCTGCAATTCCTCACCTGTTTATGGAGCTGTACCTTAGCCTTTCTCTCCGTGTAAAATCACTGATTTGTTCATTTTCTGAAGGCTGTCACTAGAGGCTGTTAAGCATCAGCTGTTGAAGACATATCTTGACTTTCTCTGTCTCCTGTGGGCCCTGCACAAATGTGCCATTGTTTAGGAATTCCTCAGGGCTCTGGATCACACAGACCTGCAGTTGTATTGCATTTTTAGTGCCCGTGGTAGCTGGTGGTTTTACTTCTACATCTGTAGTTTGTTCTGTCAAAGCTGTTGGTTCCTCACATGTTCAGATTGACAATTTCCTGTACGTGGTACCTGTGTGAGTACAAGAATAATATATTTGGGGTTAGCTTCCTTTTGAACATACAAAATGCATTAAACTGTTTTTGGCATAGAAAATCTTTTCTTTGTAATGAAGAGGAAACATTCCAGGGCTCTGAAAGGACAGAAACATTTAGCCTGTGAAGTAGGTTGACTGCTGTGTGCTAATAAGGTTCAGGGGGTAATGCAAGGTTCTTTCTTTGGGTCATTTGTGCAGATTTTAATGATAATAAAAAGTAAATTGAGTACCTAGTTCTCCTTAGCCACAGGCAATTGGGTTTGTATGTTTAGACATAGTTGTCTTACAAAAAGCTGTGCTTTGGGAGTGCTCTCTTCATTTCAAGCTTTTGACCATAAAAGAACTGCTGGTGTTTGGTAAGCAGTGCTGGACTAAGGCTGTAAGTGAAGGGATTTTTTTCTGTGAATTATCAGTGGAAAAAAATTCTTCAGGGAACTCGGAACACGTTCCAAGGTGCTTTGAAAACTGCAGGTAGCCTCTGATCAGGAGGAAGCATCCCCTGACACTTTACTGCACACCAGCTTGGAGGTTATGGTGAATACCCCATCTAAAGTAATCACAAAAGATCATTGGGGTTCTAATAGACAGGCAAATGAACATGAGCCAGCAGTGTGCCCAAACAGCAGAGAAGGCCAATGGCATCCTGGTCTGGGTTAGAAACAGTGTGAGCAGCAGAAGCAGGGAAGTGATTGTCCCCCTGTGCTCAGCACTGGTGAGTCTTCACCTCGAGTACTGTGTCCAGTTTTGGGCACCTCAGTACAAGAGAAAAATCGAGGTGTTGGAGCGGGTGCAGAGGAGGCAACGAAGCTGTCAAGGGATTGGAGAATAGATCGTATGAGGAGCGTTTGAAGGAGCTGGGGCTGTTTAGTTTGAGGAAGAGGAGGCTGAGGGGAGCCCTCATCACTCTCTACAGCTCCCTGAAAGGACATTGTAGAGAGGCTGGTGCTGGGCTCTTCTCTCAGGTAATTAGGGACAGAACCAGAGGGAATGGCCTCAAGCTGAAACAAGGTAGGTTTAGACTGGACACTAGGAAAAAATTCTTCACGGAAAGGGCAGT
>JANVCC010000135.1:1732660-1784961 GCA_025345505.1 Todiramphus chloris collaris | reverse complement strand
AGACTGGACACTAGGAAAAAATTCTTCATGGAAAGGGCAGTGAAATACTGGAATGGGCTGCCCAGGCAGGGGGTTGAGTCTCCATCCCTGGATGTGTTTAAACATCACTTGGATGTGGTGTTGGGGGACATGGTCTAGGGGTGAACTTGTAGAGTAGGGTTAATGGTTGGACACGATGATCCCAAGGGGCTTTTCCAACCTGAGTGATTCTGTGATTCACCCAGAAATGTAGGGGCTTTTGTTTCCCTTGGAAAAAAGAATTCTGAAGTTTTATGAATGGCCTTTGTTGAGGTCAGGTCAGCAGGGGAAATGTGTGTGAGGAAGAGGCTCAGGTGTGTATTTAATTCAGTTCCATTCCTGGGACAGAAACAAAGTAGATCCAAACTGTGCTAATCTTCATACTCATCCAGTGAGTCGGATTTCTGTGCAGCTACCTCATGACAACTTCTTAGTAACTTGTGATTTATTTTGTTTTCCTGGGGCTGTCTTTCTTAACAGGCAATGCTACATCTGCTGCCAGTGATGGACCTGCAGTGCAAAACAGCTATGATGCAATAGAAGGTGGTGGCCTCATGGGTAAGGCTTTGGGATTAAAACAGTCTACTATTACATGACTCTTTTTCTTTTTAAAAGGCAGAAGTTCAGGTGTTTATGTACAAACACATACACTTGGTTCAACGTCTGTCTTGAAACTCAATATGAAATTTGAAGCCTTGGCAATAGGCCTGGGTTTGCCTGGCTGTGGTAAAAGCAGTTGAGAGCTTTTTGCAGAACTGTAGTTGTCAGTTGGTTTGCACATAAAAAACTAAACAAGAAGCAGCAGCCCTCCTGCTGTATGGATCCACTGAGCAAGCTGCTGCTCTTCAGGAATTAACCATAAGTCTTTGTCTTCTCTGTCTTTAGCAACTCCACATCCTTCTGCACCCCCAAATCTTAAGGTGAACAGAAGTGTTGGGTATTCCTACCCCACCTTACCTCCAGGCTACCAAAATACTTCCCCACCCGGAGCACCAGCAATGCCAGCGTCTGCTTTGCAATATCCGGATGGATCAAAACATTTCCACCAGGTAAAGGTGGTCTGGTTTTCCCCTGGGGACTACGTGTGTGGGTAAAACAGAGTGATGGTTGGTGTGTGTCCTGCCTCTGTGGGGTTCACTGTTTGGTGCAGTGGGTTCACTGGGGCAGACATAGGCAGGAACTATCAGCTTCTGCTGATGCCTTGGTGTTGGGTCTGGAAAAGCTGTGTGCCAGCTCTTTCTGAAGTGTTCTATCCTTGAATCACTTCAGAATATTTCTCTTAAAACTTTCAGCTGTTTCTGGCATGTTTTTCTTCCCTCGGGTTGCTGTTGTTAGCTGAAGTATTGGTTGGTTGGGTTTTTCCCTGAAATTTCAAAGCAAACTGGCCAATGCTTTTGGCAGCTAAGCCTCTGCATTGCAAGCTTTGTAGCAAATGTGTGCTAATTTTTACCTCTGTTACACTGCATGCCTGAGTCCACGTTTATGTAACAAGTGGTATTTCTAAATATGTAATTTTAATACAGTGGCAGTTAATACACAAACAAAAAGGAAGTATGTTTGCTTTTTAAATGAACTGCGGGTTTCATCCAAATATTTGGAGTTAATTTCTGAAATTTTATTTAACTCTAGCCTGCCCTGGGCTCTAATCACTTAACTGCATCTATGGGTGCCCTGAGTCTACATCAAGAAGGATTAAGACCTGTGAATCTTCTTCAAGAAAGAAATATTCTTCCTACCACCCTCTTGAAGCCTCCTGTCCCAAACTTGCATGAAGACATCCAGAAGCTCAACTGTAACCCTGAGTAAGATTATCCATTTGCTATAATTCATCAAAATAAACAGAAGTATAACTCTTCACAAAATATGTCCTTAATTTTATGAGTAGAAAACATTGAAAATGGGTTTCACTGTGTTATGATAAAGGCAGTAAGTGGTTTAGGCTCTGAAGTGAGGAAGATGATCTGTGTAGAAAGTATGGGGGGAAAATATATTTCCTTGAAGGTAGCCATGGTTAGTACAATAAAATACTTTACAATGCAGCTGGCAATGAGTAGGACTGAGAAAAGATGTAAAATAGGAGGTAATTCACTTGAGTGAGGTGCACTGAAGAGATTGTGAATGCAAAAACATGAATGACCTCTGGATGGAAGTAACTGTTTGAAACAATGGAGTAAATGGAATGTCAGACAAGGGGCTGGCAGTTGGTTACTGAAGTCATCTCTTGAGGACACCAACCAAAATGCATAACCAGGTACTCCTGTGTTGCAAGTCTTTTAGATAAAGTCAACAACAGCTGGACTGGATTTGCAGAAGGACTGTGCACATCTGCACTTTGTAGTAAGTCCTGAGTTCTGAAGTGACTGGAGTTCTTTCTAGGGTGTTTTTTTTGTGTGGTTTTAAGACAACTTTTGAAACTTCGGTGTAGATTTGTATATAAGGCTACCTAAAAATGGTATTCCAAAATAAGCATATAAAGATTTGGTGCAACTTTGACCACTCTTAGGCTTAACTTTGACTTGAGTGACTAAAGTGGCACTCAGCTTTGTGTGTATAAAATACTGTAAGAACTCAGTGTACTGTGGGTCCAACTCGGACTAAACCAGGACGATTTGGCAGAGTTGGAGAAGATCCTTTATCTGGAAATGTCAATTCACCATCACCACCTCTAGAGAAATATAAAGGATGCTTTGTACGACTGCAATCATCATTTTATTATCTGAAAAACCTCTGAAAATAACCCTTTGTCCTCCATGTAGGTTGTTCCGCTGTACCCTGACTAACATTCCTCAAACTCAGGCCTTACTGAATAAAGCCAAACTTCCTTTGGGGCTCCTGCTTCATCCTTTCAAAGACTTATCGGTATGACAAGTGTTCAAAACTTTAAATGCTGAAATACCCACTATGCCTGTATTAAAGTCCTGAGCTGGACAATGAATTCTAAAAGAAGGGCAAGTATGTTGGCTAATCTTGGCCCAGAAAAATTCCCTTAGTAACTGATATTTTCGTGTTCCATGCAGATCATTGTAATTTTTCTGAGGGTTTTTTTTTCCCTACCTACTATTTTTGAACTTCTAAGCCTCACTTCTTAACCAAAAAACCTCCTAAACTTCAAAAACCCAGAAGCTTAGAGGCAGCACAGCTCTTAGACTGTGGCAGAAGGCAACGCCTCTAAATTCCATTATGGTTTAAATAGCTTTATCTTGTCACCTATCAGTTGTAGTTACTGATTTCCTGGACCAAACCAAAACTTAATTAAGAATTAACAAAGTTAAAGGGGTTTAGGGAGCAGAGGCTAGGTCGTGTTGTTATCAGTGATGAAGAACTCTAGTGGTGATGCTTTTCTTTTCCAGCAACTGCCAGTGGTGACTTCCAGTACTATCGTGAGGTGCCGTTCCTGCCGGACGTACATTAACCCTTTTGTCAGCTTTCTAGACCAAAGGAGATGGAAATGCAATTTGTGCTATAGAGTGAACGATGGTAGGTTTTCAAGGTGCTCATCACTTCCAACTGTTTAAACCTTTCCCACTGTGGCCTTTGAGGCTGTAGTGTTGTTGGCTGTATCGGTGCTGGGGGTTGTTGTCAATTGTGCTGGAGCTGTGAGACGTGAGAAACGCTTCCCATGGGCAAAGATGGTGGTGTCACTAATCATAGAAGGTTTGAAGGGACCTTTAAAGGTCATCTGTGAAGCACAGGAAGTCTGATGTGGTCTCCCAAGGTACCCTAGCAGGTGTCAAAGTAGTTTCCCTAGTGTAGTTCTCCAGGAAACATTGCTCAGCAGGCTCAAAAGAGTTGCTGTATAAATGCAGCACTGCTAAGACTGGTGTGAAATAATAATGTCTAAACTTATCTGCACAGTTCCTGAAGAATTCATGTATAATCCTGTGACAAGAGTTTATGGAGAACCTCATAAAAGACCTGAAGTCCAGAATGCCACTATTGAGTTCATGGCTCCATCTGAATACATGGTAAGGATTTATTTTCTTACTTTTAGTTACTCTCCCCCTTTGTTTTATTAGCAGAGGGCTGTTGGAAGAAGCTTTGGTATAGAGGATGCTTTCTAGCTCTCGGTGTTACCTGAGAATTCTTGGGAAGAACTTCACACAGTTCTTCATGTCTAAACATTTATGATGCCAGAGTTCTGTATTTAGGATTTGTCAATCTTTGTCAGTCTTCTGGAAGAAAACTATACTTCCAGAATGAGCCAGTAAGAGACAAACGAGGTCAAAAGTTTGAGCTGTCATCTGTGTGCTGTTTGAATAGAGTCTAAACTTGCAGTGGAATGAATCTAATAAATGCCATTTTGAAAATTAAAGGCAATCTTTTCTTTGCTCAGCTACGTCCACCTCAACCCCCCGTGTACCTCTTTGTGTTCGACGTCTCTCATAACGCAGTAGAGACAGGATACTTGAATACAGTCTGCCAGACCTTGTTAGACAATCTGGACTTGTAAGTAGTCTCCTAATTTAATTCTTCTTGTGAAACTTGTGGTAGACATCAATGTGCCAGCACTTCTGGCTTGAAGAGAAATTCCTCAGCATTGGCTCACAGTGGCCAACGTTGTATTCAAATGTAGAGTCTCCCATCATAGCTGCACTGGTAAAAAAAGGTAATTTTGAGGCTTGTTCCTCAGGCTGCTTCTTTCCTGTCTGCTTCACCAATCCCAAAGAGGAATAAACATCATGGTTTTGATGTCTTATGACTTGTATTTTTCAAAAGTTGACATTTAGAGAAGCGTTTGATGAAAGGAACGCGTACGTCTTCATAAACTTCTCATAAAATGCATGCTGCTTGAATGTATATAAATGCTGCCTGGTATTTTGCAGCTTGTTTCTTCCTTTTCTTCCAGTCCTTATTACTCTCTTAAAAAAAATTCCTTGAGTGTCTGCTAAGTGACTCTACTATGAGCTCCTTTTTGCCTTTGCTTATTTTTTTACTCCAAAGAGACTTAATCAAGCTGTTGCAGTGTAGCTGTTAAGCTAACTACGTGGTAAGAACCTTGGACAGCTGCAGTGGATGTTAAAAAAGCCTACAGAAATGAAATTTCATCTCGCTGAATGCCATATGTCTCATTTTTAGGCTTCCTGGGAACACTAGAACAAAAATAGGCTTCATAACGTTTGACAGCACAATCCATTTCTACAGTCTTCAGGAAGGTCTCTCTCAGCCTCAGATGCTTATAGTTTCAGATATTGAAGGTAGGCAGAGATAAATTCTGTGAGTAGTACCTACTAGTGCCTGCTGGTTTGGACAGCCTTCTTGAACAGTCCATCTGGGGGGAGTTTTTAGGTCAGTCTCTCCAGTAATGGCTTGAGAAGTGGGAGTATTTCTGTGTTTGGTGATGAAGCCCCTGATGTCTGAGCAGAGCTGTGGCTGTTCGTGACTTAAAACATAAAGGCAGCCCTCCTAACTTCTAATTTATTTTGTACAATCATCTACATTCCTCTTATGATCCCAGATACTTGGTAAGTGCTTGATAAACAGCTGTAGATTCTGTGGTGACTGGTGCTTGGTGCTCCTTCCTTTGCCTTTAGTTTCAAGTCACCTTTCCCTGGCTGTGATTGGGCAGAACAAACACTAGAAAATCTTCACTCTGTGTTTTTACTGAATAGTCTTAATTATCCTTTGACCCTGTGGATTGCTACTCTAGCACCTGAGGAAAAAAGCAAGCCCCATGGTTGTGTTTAAATGGGTTTACACGCTGATATTCTCTTCCCAGTAGTGGTTGGCAAGTACAGTTGGGGGAGGCTTGATGTGTTTTTAGAAAATAACTTAAGTACTTTTCTTTTCTTCCAGATGTATTTATACCGATGCCTGAGAACTTACTAGTAAATTTAAATGAAAATAAAGAGGTAAGAGCTACCTTAAGTAACTGGTGACATTCACATAGTTTGAGATATGCTTGATAATTTCTGGATTATTTGATGCTCTTTAACATCTACGGTTTAAATGCCAAGTTTGAGGTGTTAAAAAGAAAAAGTCTTTTATGTGACTGTAAACTTTTGCCAACCTGAAACAAGACAATACTTTTTCTAGGGCTTTTTCTTTACTACCTTAATACTGGAAGTGTTAATACATGTTTATTCATGTTCAGCAATCAGTTTTGTAAAGAACAAAACTCTGAAGAATCCGAGTCTTAATACTTTTGTTTCCTCAATTGTAGCTAATTCAAGATCTGTTGAAGTCCTTACCACAGATGTTTACCAAGTCCCTGGAAACTCAGAGTGCTCTGGGACCTGCATTACAAGCAGCCTTTAAACTGATGTCCCCCACTGGAGGGAGAATCTCTGTCTTCCAGACACAGCTCCCATCTGTGGGAATGGGAGCGCTGAAGTCACGAGAAGAACCAAACCAAAGATCGACTGCAAAGGTTAGAAAAGCAGAATGGTCGAGAGCACTGCCTGCCCTGTTCTCTACATGTGGATGGTTCTGGAATTGCCTGTTCTGGGTTAAGCTTGTGGTTCTCTTCTTGGGTTCACTTTCTGTTAAAGCAGCAGGAAGAACAACAATCAAAAATAAACCCCCAAAAAAATCAAGCAAGCACTATAAACAGATGAATGGTCTGATTTTTTTTGGCTTTTTAAGATAGCACTGTATTCAGGGATGGAGAATCAATGATTAGTGTCCCTGAAAACAGGCAATAAATGTGCTAATCTGTTCAAATTTCCTTTCTCTTCTGTAATACTCCCTTGCATTAACAGGACATACATCTGACACCGTCGACTGACTTTTACAAGAAGTTAGCCTTGGACTGCTCAGGGCAGCAGGTTGCAGTGGATTTATTTCTTCTTAGTGGACAATATTCTGACTTGGCTTCTCTAGGTAAGTCATATTAAGTGGTTTTGGGGGTGTGTAACTCTTGTACTTCTGGCAAGTACTAAATATTAATGTAAATTCTACGTATATGAACCCGATTTGAATGAACTTAGTGTGTCGAGATGCAAATTCATCCTTGATGAGCTGTGGCAGTGAATCCTGATTTAACCTGGCTGGTTTGTATCCTCCCTCAGTGACTCATGATTCTTGTGATTCTGGTATAAGTGGCTGAAATACTTTTCCTTCTTTTATGCCTTTTACCCATCAGTGTAAACATCTTTAGATTAAACTTCATTAGCATTTTAACTATTTTTTTTTTCTCCATTTAACCAAACCTTTAAATGATGAAGTGCTTGCAATTTCAGGCCTATGGGAAATTATTTCACACCCAAAACTACACACATACTTGAACACACAGTTGTTACACCTATGGCTCTGTACACAGGTCTAATTGTGTAACAGAGCTATTTGCAAGTGTGAGCAGTTTCCTAATTAAAGGGAATATTTCATTTGACTGGAATATTTCAAGACCACAGCAGCAACTACCTCAGCTCTGTGTTGGTTTTGTTTCAGGTTGTATATCAAGGTATTCTGCAGGTAGTATCTATTACTACCAGTCTTACCACCATCAACACAACCCTGTCCAGGTGGAGAAGCTGCAGAAAGAACTGAAACGCTATTTAACCAGGAAGATTGGGTTTGAGGCTGTCATGAGGATAAGATGCACAAAAGGTTTGATCACGGTTTTTTGGGGATTTTGAGGGGAGTGTGTGTGTGCAGTGGGCTGGAAGTGAGTATTTGCTGTGATTTGGGAGTGCTTTGATTGGTGTTTTGGCTGTTAAGCTTAAATGGCTCCAAGACAAGGATCAGAAGAGTGAAATTGAGTACCAGGATGAGACCATTTATTAAAGATGGTATTTACAGTAGCTTTACGAGCATCCAGTTTCCATTTTACAATGGCTGAAACTGGAAATTATGTTGGACTGCTATTTCAAAGGGACTGGTTTTATAGTCTAGAGACTTGCTGTTATTCTGCATTGATCTGACTTCCAAATTCCTGCTTTCTGCAACGCTTTGTGGGTTCTATGGATTAGTTGTCTGCCTGGGATAGTTCCCTCTCCTGAAGATACTTCATTTCACTGGGGAGGATCATTGTGATCCAGAGCCATCTAACAGCAATGGCAGATGTGTAAATGGTGTCTGCATTTCATGATTCTAAATGGATTTGATGCAATGCTTCTCCTGTAGGTCTTTCCATTCATACTTTCCATGGGAACTTCTTTGTAAGATCTACAGACCTGTTGTCGTTACCCAACGTAAACCCAGATGCAGGATACGCTGTGCAGATGTCGGTGGAAGAGAATCTTACTGATATGCAAGTTGTTTCTTTTCAGTCAGCTCTCCTGTACACGTCCAGCAAAGGTGAGAGACACAGGCAGTGTTCCCTGCCTCGGCAGCACTGTTCAGATGAGTCTCTACTCATCTGCTAGCTCTAATTCAGTTGCAGTAATTTAAATGACCTTACCTAATATCAAAATCACAACTGGTGTGCTGCTGCATGCTGTTGATGTTACTGCTTCTTCCAGACCAAGAAGTTGCTTGGGAAACTTAGTTCTTGTCTAAAAATAGGTGACTTAACCCAGAAACTGAAAACTAACCCTTTTCAAAAGCTACTGGAAATGGCCTGGTTCACCACTTGGATGATACATTAGCTTAGACCTTAACTTTCTTTTGCTATTGAGTAGACAATGGCATTTCTCATATTGCCTCATAAACCAGAAGTTATGTTTGGAGACTATGGTTGTCTTTTCTTACAGGAGAAAGAAGAATTCGTGTCCACACTATGTGCTTACCTGTTGTAACAACGCTGAGTGACGTCTACCTTGGGGCTGATGTGCAAGCCATCACAGGGCTGTTAGCCAATATGGGTAAGCATGAGAAGAGCTGGTTTGGGTGTGTGTGGAGGACAGCTCTAAAGCTCTGAGCAGTAATCCTCTCGGGGAAGTAACATTAGAAGAAAAGATTCTTTCTTTCGAAGAGTGCTTTTGAAGCTGCAAACCCAAGAGGTGGGTTGGGTTTTTTTCCTATGCTTGGCTTAGGTAAAGTATCAGCCTAAGCTGTGTGTAGTCACCTGGACTTTGTCTTAGTCTGGTGTGTCAGCACGAGCCCCTGACTTTCTTCTGAATCCTCTGTCTTGATTTCCTCTGTAGTGTAGTAAAAGCTTAGTAAGATGCATGGAAGTCTGTGTAAAAATGAGACAAGTTAATTTATCTCTCTGCATCCCTACCAAGGGAGGAAAAGCCTCTTATCTGAGCTTTGTGCTCTATTTTTAGCTGTGGACCGATCAGTTTCTGCTACCTTGAGTGATGCTCGGGATGCCTTGGTCAATGCAGTGATAGACTCGTTATCTGCTTACCGCTCGTCTGTCCTGAGCGTTCAACAGCCTGGTCTCATGGCCCCCCACTCGCTACGGCTCTTTCCACTTTATGTACTGGCACTCTTAAAACAGGTAAGAGTTCTAAGGAAGCTGTGCAAGAGGAGGATTGTCTGTTTGACCCGTCGGCCTGAAGTAAAAGGATGTTTCTTTAGGTACAAAATAGCATCTATCTTCCCTTTTGGTATTTTTGTAGGACTCCAAATTGAGAAGTTGCTTGGTTTTTACACTGTTTAATACAACCAGCCTTCCTACAATTTGCTGTTAGATGGCTTCTAGAGTCGAGAGTGGTCCTTCTTGCACAGCTGAAGTTCTCTCAAGATAACAGTTCCGTTTCTCTGCACCCCAGAACTGGGTGACTGGAAAGGCCGCTGTAGGACAAAGCCTATTTCATTGTTTCTCAGGCCTGGGTGGATAATGTGATTTTACAGGTGGTTTTAGCTTGGAGTCTGTTATGAAAAATGGAGGGATTTGGAGAATTTCATGGAGCAAATGTACCAGGGTAATGGATGGGCCTTCTGCTTTTGCCTATAGAGGTGAGCAGTAGGGGGTAGAGAAGATGTTTAACAAATATCACTCTGGAGAATGATCTCATTGAGAAGCAGGAGTTTAGAAGTGTGTGGATGCAAACAAAAGTATCTATGCTTTAAGCAAGGGAATAGCAGCATATTAAAGGCACTGATTAGTCTTGAGTAAGTCTTTTTTTAATTGGATTTTTTTTTTTACCTGATACCAGAAGTCATTTTAAGTGTTGGACAAGCCAGCTTTCTGTTCTAGAGAGACTTTTCTGCTTTGTAGCCCTTGATAAGGAACCAACCAGCACGTTGCTACTAGCAAATTCATGCTGGCGTTGGAGCTTCTTCATGCAGAAGACTTCTTACGTGTCAAGGAGCAAGCCCTCATTTCACTTCTAGCTGGTTTTATCTGTCCCATCAAGCCAGGACCATCTCTTGTAAATCCAGAATTACCTAAGATTCTGTATTCAAAAGCCAATTGCAAACTGCTGCAATATTTATTCTTGTACGTTCCATCAGGTGGCATTTTTGAGGTGTGTGTTAGGAGAGACGCGTTCCCAGGTGCTTTCATCTGAGCTGTTGTGCTCAGTGGTGCAAAGCTGTGATTCCCAGAAATGGGAATAAAGAAACTTTTATGGTTTGTATGGAAAATGCTGAAGGGTACGACCGAGAAGTAAAATTGCAGTGGTAAAATACTATGAGAAAATACTTCTGGCTCATCTCAAAGACTTAAGTAGGTTAGAAATAAACAGTAGCTAGGGTGCTAAATTCAGCTTCTCTCCCAGTCAAATTAAACACCTCCTCTTTTGCAGAAAGCCTTTCATGGCGGGATGACCGCGCGTTTAGACGACCGCATTTTTACCATGTGTCAAGTGAAGAACCAGCCCCTTGTTTACCTCATGCTTATGACACATCCCAGTCTGTACAGAGTTGATAACCTCACGGACGAGGTGAGCGCGTCGCTACGCGGTCTGTTTGATCCCAAAGCTACCTACGATGTGACAGTAGATTTGGGTTACAAATCTAACAGGTTTTCCATATGAAAGCAGTGTAGCTAAAACTTCCTGCTTTGTTATTTTCCCATTTCTTGCATTTGTGATTTGGGACTGGAGGGATGAGTTCTGAGGAGAAGTGGGGCTCTCTATGGATGGATGGGGAAGGTTTTTTTCCTAACTTACATCACTTTTTGCCTCGTGTCGTTACTCTGTGCTATAAATCACATGTACATGATATCACTCTAACATTTGCTTTAACTTTCTATATCTCTCTAGTTTCCCTTTATTTTAAAACATCAAAGTAATTCTGTGAGCAGTGAGAGAATGTTTATCTAAGAGCTGGAATAATTTTAGCAATCGCCTCTTTCGTAGGTATCAAATCTGATATTGCAGTTCTGGAACTAATTAAGATTAAATGGATGGAGCACAACCTCTCCAAATAAAACATTAAGAGATTTACTAGGAAATTATTAAGTACGACTTGAACTAAACTGAGAAAAAGGTTCCAGCTTCAGTATTTGGTGTCGTGCATCTTATTCTCACTTAACCTTCTCTTCCTGTGACTGTTTCAGTGCATCAAGTTATGGACTGCTGGTTTTCTTTTTGCTTTTTCTTTTAGGGGGCTCTTAACATAAACGACAGAACTATACCTCAGCCACCCATTCTCCAGCTGTCAGTGGAGAAGCTGAGCAGGGATGGTGCTTACCTTATGGATGCTGGCTCTGTAAGTTGGGTGGTAGTGGTGATTTTTAAAAGTAGCCACATTTACTCACCGTGCTTCTTTCTGAGAATTCCAAATGTGTAGGAACCCGATGAGGTGTGGGTTTTTTTTTCCTTGTGTGTTGCATTAATAATGTTGTTGCTGGCTTATCTTTCAGGTGATGTTTCTGTGGATTGGGAAGAACTGTGGGCAGAGCTTTATCAGCCAAGTCCTTGGAGTTCCAAATTATGGCTCAATTCCACAGAACATGGTATGTACCTGCTTTGCTGTGCTGGCAGAATATGATTTTCATGAGAACTAAAATACCACTATTCAAATATTAGCCCCCTACTTACTATTCATTAGAAATCCAGATTGATGGAAAGAAATCCCATTACTTCTCTTGGAGTTTCTCCAGGCTAGAACTTTATAGATCCTGCTGTGAAAGCACAGTAAGAAGTGTCTGGTGGTGATGAAGGTTCTCAGAACTGTGGGAGCAGACTGAGAACACTGGTGAATAGTAAGTTAGTGGGAAACCCTTTGGTTTCTGCCATAAAACAGGCATTGAGCACAGCTCTGTCTGCTGCTCTGATTGCCAATTGCTGATACAGGTTTAGTGCCCTTGACTGTTTTGAGCCCTTTCAAAGGAGACTGGACTAAAACTATGCATCATAAAATGGATCTGGTTGGGTTTCCTTTATACCTGATTAGGGGAGAGTGGGGCTGGTTTGTGCCTTCACTCGGGGCTGGTTTGTGCCTTCACTCGGGGCTGGTTTGTGCCTTCACTTGACTATGTTTCTGAAAAATGTGTTAACGATGCCCTTTGCCTCTTAGACACGTCTCCCAGAACTTGAAACTGCAGAATCCATCAGAACAATAGCTTTCATTTCTTGGCTGAGAGAACAGAGACCTTTCTTTCCTATACTATATATAATAAAGTAAGTGTGTTTTAAGTGTTTGTGCTTCTTGAAGAACCTCTTAACAACTGGATATCATGTCCTGAGCTCTCTCAGTGGCAGTTTTAACGCTGGTGCGTGCTGTGCTGAGCAGACTTGACAAAGGAGGTGGCTTGGTACGAGTTGTCTCCAATTAGAATGCCCACAGACTAGAGCAGACTGAAATGTGCCAGAACAATCTTTAGTTCACCTTAGCTAAATGAACTCAATGCTGATAAGTGCTGATTGTTAGGGTTAATCACCAGGGCTATTTGAGATCCTCTTTTCATATGTCCTTAAGCTCTTGAAGTATCTTGCTAATTGACCTGTAACTTTATTAATGCATTGCACTGTAGATCTTGGCAAACGTTTATGTCACTCAAACACTTCTTATCTTCATTTTTTTTAAGGGATGACAGTCCTTTGAAATCAAGTTTTCTGCAAAATATGATTGAAGACAGAACAGAATCAGCCTTATCATACTATGAATTCCTTCTTCATATACAGCAGCAAGTGAATAAATGAAACACTAGCCTTTGGCTCACTTCTTTAAGGAAAGATTTTTGCAGTAAAGAACGATTGTGCTTGTAATATCTTCATTAAATCTGTGGCCTGAGGCAGTTGATGAGAAGTTCTCACTGTGATTTCAACAACCTAAAGCAAATAAAGGACCACATCTGAGAATCAAATGTGCAGCGACGTAATATTATACCTTAAAAAAAAAAATCAAACTGTTGGAACTGGTTGAGCACCTTTAATTTGCTGCAAATCATGTTTTTACTGTAAGTAGTTGCAGCATGAAGTATATTTACCAAGGCAATACTGAAAAGGTGAAATACATTTTGTAAAATAAAAGAGTTCTTTGTTGTTCAAAATGTATATTTCTGTAACTCTTTGCTTTTTTTTTTTTAATTTTATTTTACTTTTTTTTTTTTTTTTTCTGCTAGATATAAAACCTCACAACACTGATCATGATTTGCAGGGAAATTCTTTCTAAGTGCATCCAGTGATTAGAGAGAGAGATCTCAGTGCTTAAAGTAGCAATGGAACAACTGTTCATTGTGAAAAACAAACAAATACTTCCCAAGTGTAGAATCCAGTGCTTGGATTGGGTTATGGCTGATAGGACTGAAGGTAAGCTTGACCCAGACAGGATGGCTGAATTTGTTAAAGCTTCTAATAAGTCAGTATTCCAATGAAAAAAACCCCAGTGGGGAGGAGTGGGCCCCATACGAGACGCGTGTTAAAAAGTCAGTGGCTGAGTCAGCAGTGAAAGTAGGTGGCAAGATCTGTTTTTCATCAATAAAGGGAGTAGTTTTTGTTTCAATTTGTGCATGGGGTGGGAGGGGAGGAGCAAGGAAGGTTATTGCTGATATTCTGGCTTGTGTTTAGTAGACTTTCAGTTCTTGTTTCAGTTAACTGAAGGTTAGCCCCCTTAAAATCCAGTGTGTTTCTGAAGCGAGTTTGTGTGACACTGCTTCAAACCTAACATTTCCAGACAACACTGAACAGTCTGACCTTAAAATTGGAAAAATATTTTTCCAAAGACAAAAATATTATATTGCATTTGAAGATTTCTTTGTGGTTTGAGAGACGCTTGAAATTTTCAGTGTTTTTTTTGTTTGTTTTTTTTAACTGCAGCTGTGTAATGAGCCTTAGGTCCAAAGCCAGTGTTCTCCAAATAAAAGCTTTAAATATACTCTCAGCTCCCTGCCAGAGCTCTAGGTGGAAGCTGACATTGAACTTGAAGTGAAAATTAATACATAAAAATAAAGTTAAATCATTTTAGAAAAGTATATTGCTAATGGTTCTGGTTTGGAGATGAAGCTCATTGATAGCTACCGAAGTAAAGGGTGTCTGTCGCTGCATCCCTCTGCCCCTGGAAGTGTTTCAGATGGAAAAATCTGGATCTTGCAAAACCTGGGGCAAGTAACTTGTACAGCTAGAACACAAGTGGTCAGGCAGGCACTGGGATTAGGCATTTACAGTTGGTGACACAACACAGGGCGTCAGAGGGTGATCGTTTGCTGCCATCGCAGGCTGGAGCTGCACGGGATTGTCAGGAGTTGCCTTATTTCAGGGGATGAGTTTCTTTGGGGTGGGGGAGTTCTTGTCACTTGAACACAAAGCTGAAGTTCAGAACAATGTCTACAATAGCATGAAAAGACTTACTGAACCAATTTTTAAGCTCCCCTGTCTGCTGTCTCCATAGCAAACAGGAGTGTATTTACTTGAACAGCTTTTCTGAGAATTGCACAGTTTCTAGGTAGAGCAAAGAGGGTTTTTTAAGTTTTGACAGCCTTCTGGTTTGGTGTTTTTTTAATTTCGGGTTTTTTTCCAGGGGGAAAGGGGTCTCTTCAGTTACATCATAAATTGAACCTGTGCATTTGCATAGGTTATGGCTTAAAACTCGTTTGGCTATATTATCACTCAGATGGTAAAAATCATCCTTGCATCTAACAGCCCACCCAAAGTCTGTTTCTCACTATGACTGTATTTTGCTACTATACTCCTTAGATTTTTATTTCTTTTTTAAGAAACATAAATATTGGAGGTGGCTTCATCACTTTACATCCACCAGACTCCTAGTCTTTGTGGCAATTGGCATCTTGGTCTCAGAGTCCCTCAGTTTTACAGAGCAAGAATTAGGAGGAGGTTCTGCAGCAATTCTGTAGTGAGCGTGGTTGGTTTATTCCCTCGTGTCACTGTGAGGGAAATGCAGGAGAGGTGAACACACAAAGTTTTACCTACGATTGGAAAATGAGGATGTGGAAGATGAGCTGCAAAAACCAGGCAAGAGCGGCTCTCGTACTTAAATCTCAGCACGACAACTCTCCCGCTGCAAATGTTCTCTGTTTTTCTAGTTGGAAGACTTTCTTTTGTTGTTTTTAAAGCTAGTGCTGTATTTGACACATGAGTGTTCAGCAGACGTTGTTACCATCCATCTTACTTTGCTTTCATTATCATTTTTAATTTAATCTATTTGAGTGGAGGTCCACATAGACTGTGCTGCAATAATTAGAATGATTCACTTTTATTTAGACTTAATTTTTTTAACAGAATTTAATCAAAGATGCAGAATGGCTGTTAAGTAAGGGACCATTAAATGTGATTTTAAGCTTCTGTTTACTATTATGGATGTAATCCTTATAGTAAATTTAATTTTGTAAAGTAGTGTATAATATTGTAATATTAAATCTTTGCTTTCTGAACTCAAAACATTTGATCTTCAGTAGGAAGTTATAAATCTTCCCCCTTCTGGATTTGAGACAGGATTTACTTGTCCACCTTTTTACAGTTTGTATTTTCACTGTTTTATTCCTGTAAAAAAGTCATTTGTAACACATGCAAATGCTTATTTTATCTGTGCTAATTTATCAGATTTGGCTACTCAATAAAATTAATTGAAAGAACTCACGCACGTCCTTCAGTCCTTTCTTGCAAATAAAAATTGAATAACGAGATAAACACCACCTACCAACAAGGGATAAATTCTACTTTGGGCTAAACTGTAAATATTAAAGTGATATGGACTGAGGAGGGAATTGGAGAAAATTAATTCTAGCTGACTCAATCTCTTCCTCCCTCCCTGGCATTTCTTGTCCCTCTAAAGCACTGGGGTTTGTTCTTCCACCCGCCGCCCTGCGACCACATGGACCACTTGGACTTTAGCCTTCAACAGTGTTCCCAAGAGGGTGATCCATGTTATTGTAGGTAGTCCTGGATCTTCATTTCAACACCTTTTTTAGAAGTCATTCCACCTCATGCTTGCCCATTTTATTGTTTGGTTTTTTTCATGAGCTGTCATCGCTGCTGCGTCTGGTTCATCGTTACACAAGTTCCGTGAGCTCCGCTTGTTGACCCATTTTTGCATGCAGAATTCTATCCTCTAAATCACTTAGCATCATAGAAATAATTAATTGGACTTGCCAGCATAATTTTTTTCCCCAGCATGTGTAGTGATCTGCGAGTTAAGGAGCGCAAGTCGCTCAGCACCAAGGATATTGAAGGTAATTAGTTTGAAGTATTGGTGGAAAGTACCCACCTCACTGTCTTCATTAAGTTTGGCTTTCAGAGGCTTTTGCCAAGGATGAGCTGCGTGAAGGCTCAGGTGAGGGGAAAATACCACAGACCAGTTACAACGCTTTTTGACACCTTTTATTCTACATAAATATAATGTCAGCTGTATCTTGCTAGAAAGGACTGAAGAAGTTCCCCGTTTCCTTCTGGAATCCTCAAGAGGTCCTTGGTTTTTCCCTTGGTACACAGTCAGTCCCTTCAGAGGACAGATGCGTTGATGTCAAATGAACTTCCTAAACGCAGCCTCGCAGCAGCACCTGGAGCTTTTCCAACAGACAAATCAGCTAAACCCCCTCAGAGCTGCCCCGTTCAGCCCGAGGAGCACAGAGGGTGCTGGAAACCAAACAGCTCTGTGAACTTTGCCTTGTGAGCACCTCTGATCTCCCGATGATTTTGGATGGTCACCGTTTTCATGGGTTTGGGTTTGTTTGGTGTTTTTGTAGTTACAGAGCGGAAGGTAAACAGCACTTTGGTTAGAAGCATGAATGTTCACTTGCTCTTTAAGTAAACTTAAACTATACAGAACGCTGCTTTCACCTCTGTGGGATAAATGAATGGGCTGGGCTGGAAGGGACCTTAAAGCTCAGCTGGTTCCAGCCCCCCTGCCACGGGCAGGGACACCTCCACGGGAGCAGGCCGCTCAGAGCCCCGTCCAGCCTGGATTCGAACACCGCCAGGGACGGGGCACCCACAGCTTCCCTGGGCAGCCTGGGCCAGGGTCTGGCCGCCCGCAGAGCGGGACCGGCCGCCTCGCCCGATCCCCGGCATTTTAAGCAGCCGGAGGCAGGAGCTGGCCCCGCTCGCGCTCAGAGGCCACGTCCCTGCTGCTCTGCCTGTCCCCAGGCACGACACCGCTTACCCTGGGTGGAGATGTCGGCCGGGTCCCCTCAGCCCCGTGGGCCGGCGCTGACCCGCGGCCATGGCCGCCTCTTTCCCTTCCTGCCCCTTCCCTGCGTGGATACCGTCGCCGTGACGTCACGTCCGAGGCCGGCGCGGCCATCTTTAGTGAGGGCGCCGTACGGCCAGAGAGCATCGAGCTCCTCCGGCCCTTCTCTCGCGTCTCCCCCGATCCCTTGCCCTTACGCGACATGGCGGCGCCGGCTTCAGCGGCGGGAGGCGGGCGGTGCCGCCGCCTGCGCGCTGAGGGCGGGCGGCCCCATTGTGCGGTGCTGCGGGAGCGCCGCGGCCTTTTCTGCCGGGCATGGAGGACGGCGGCGGGGCGGGAGCGGCGTCGCCCGCGCCCCCGGGGATCCCCGCCGGCCTCTCGGCTTCTCAGCGCCGGGCCGAGCTGCGGCGGAGGAAGCTGCTGATGAACTCGGAGGAGCGGATCAACCGCATCATGGGCTTCCACCGGCCCTCGGCGGCCAAGGGTGAGCCCCGCGGCGGGGCTGCGGCGGTGTGAGGGCTCCCGGGCGGTGAAGGGCCGGCTGCGGCCTCCTCGGGCCCCAACCGCGCTCCGCGGTCTCCTCCTGGGGCAGCGGTGGGGGTTCGGCCCCTCGCTGCCATCTGTGGCTTCAGCCGCGCTCTGAGCCGAGCACGACCCGCTCCGCTCCTCGGGAGACCGCGGGTAAAGTCACGCCCGTTACCGGCACCGGCTCTTGTGCCTGTTGCCGCTCTTCCCTGGCCAGCAGACGAGCTGTCCTTGCGCTCCCAAGTAGTATTTCTTAGATGAAGAAAAGACGAGAGCCCCCCGCGTTTTCAGCCGGCAGCTGCTCGCTGGCGTAGCCCTGGGTTAGATCGGAGTTCCCTTGCGCTTGGGCAACAGCTCGGTCACTGGGTGGTTGTGGTCGGCACGCGGATTTGTCTTGCAGGTTGGTAGGTGGGCAGTTTATGTTTCTGTGCGTACTTGGAGGAGCACGACTGTGCTGTCAGCAGAGAGTTCTCAGCCTTCACTTTACAAGGGTGCCCAGAAGCCTGGAATCAATTGGCTTGAGTACTGAAAAATGCGCTTTAAGCATTGGCCCTTCCTCTGTGGTAGGAGCAGACCTGTCCTGTGTGCCTCTCGGCCTGGTTTGTGTTCGATGGCGTCACCACTTTCACCATAGGATGGGGTTTGCAGGTGTAAATAACACAGAGCAGGTTAACGCTGCTTTGCCTCTGACCACAGAGGAGAAGCCAAAGCACAGTTTTATTGCCTGCTCCTTTTTCTGCCTGTAATGCTGCTTTGGTGTGATTCTGTAAACCTTTCTCTTTTATTACATTGCTCCACGTCTTTGGAACAGCATCTTTCCTCTTGTGTGTGCCGTGGTGTTGCTTAAGGAAGCCCAATGCTTTCATTTCTCCTTTGCTGACTGACAGCTTCAACCTGTGTCCCATGTTGTGTGGCTTTCTGCCGCGTGTCTGTGCCACTTCCAAAGAGTCCCCTGCAAGGCAACGCGAGTGGTACACCTCAGGTGCTGGTGGAGGACCTGTAGCCAGAACTGTGGGGAGTCCAGCTGGGTAAAAACAGAATTATGGTGAAAGCTGATGAGTGTTTTCAGTCTGGTCCATGTTTTTCTCTCCCCTTTTTGTTGTTGTCATCTGTGGTGTAATCTCAGTCTGAGCCTGTTTCTTTTTAAACTGGGATTGCTTGAATTCAGGTATGTCAAACAGCTTTGTGACTAATAATTAGCACGTTTATTAACCATAAATCTGCCTTTTCTGCTTGCCTCTCTGCTTTGGAGACATCAAGCCCAGACCCCCATCCAGTCTGGCTGCAGTGTTGCTCCATGTACTCGTTGTCCGTAACTCTCTATTTTCATTTCTCTTCTTTAGATGATGAAAGTCACACAGAATCAAAGCATCAGCATGAACAAGACAAATCAAACTCCCTTCCCATTCCTTCCGTTTCCAAGAGAATTGTGCTTGGTGATTCTGTCTGCACCGTGGGGAGCACAGCTGACCACGCGGGCAGCATGGCAGACCTCAAAGGGGAGGACTTGTTCAGTAAAGCTCCCGAGCTTGTCAATGAGGGTACAAGTGACCTCCGTCACCGCAGCAGAGGGGAACTGCCCTCTGAAGCCGCCCCACGGCCCCCGAGACATGGATTAGAGCAGTACTTATCCAGATTTGATGAAGCTCTGAAGCTGAGGAACCAACTGATGACCGAGAAGTCAAGCCAAGAGAACGGGAATGCGGTGGAGGAGTTTGACTCTTTCCGCATCTTCAGATTGGTGGGGTGTGCTCTGCTTGCCATCGCAGTCAGGGCTTTTGTCTGCAAGTACCTGGTGAGTTTAGGGAAACAATCGAGCCTTTTCTGTTCTGCTAGCCTTGCTGCAAACTTACCCTGAAATAGCCTTTCTCTAGGGCTGGTCTATCAGCAGGGACAGAGTTGGGAACTTGAGGTGCTTTTTACATGTCCAGCATCCTGAGATGAGTCTGTGTTAACCCAACGCAGCCTCTGTACCAGCTGAGATTAGCTGACCTTTGGTCCATAGTGTTTGAGGAGCAGCAGCACTGGGAATAGTTATTGCAGCTGTAGTCCCCCTGTAAGTTTATTCCATCCTTGTACGCTTGAGTCAACCACCCTTCTAGATCGAAGTCTACAAAAGAATAATAGAATAAGAGCAACAATAGTTGGTCCAAGATAAGGAGATCCTACTGGTTTATCAGTCTGCAGAGGAAAGTAGCTCCTCCAGACTCGAGATGTCTGGCAGTACCTGGTGCCAAGGTCGGTGGCTGGTCCAACCTGCCACCTCCTGGATCCCGGCTCAGTTTTACACGCTGCTGGATGCTGCTGTCATTTTAGGGTTTTAGGCTCAAGTAAAATAAGGCAGAACCTCATATTTGACCTGTAACTTGTCTACTCGGGTTTATTCTATTCAAAGACACTGCTGCTGTTGTCCACAAGTAATTTTTTTGCCTACCTGATTTTCTTTTATGACTTGGAAAGCATTAAATTTCTGTGTTGTCTTGGCTCTGTTACTCCTGACCAAGTTAATTTTCCTATATTCTTTTCTGTTCCTTCAGTCAATATTTGCACCATTTCTTACTCTACAACTCGCTTACATGGGACTGTCCAAGTACTTTCCAAAGGTAAAGTATTTTTTTTCAGAATTAGATGAATTTGAAGTGTTTTATATTTAAACTTGTGCTTAGATTGTGTCAGTTTAGGACCAACGCATGTGAAATATTCTTCCCTTGTTTGAAACTGTAGCACTGAGAGTTATCAAAGGCTGATAGGTGACGCTTGTTCTTCATATTCCCAGATTTAGTCTAAATTTTCTTTAAAGTTGCTGTGAAAACATGGACTAGGAACCCCTTTAGCTGGAGCCAAAGGAAAAGCATCTGACCAGGGGTAGTTTTTTCATGGCTTTAGGAAAATTTTGCTCTTCTCCTAGACCAGGTTCTTCTGTGGTTCCCATTTGCTCCGCCAGCAGCTGTTTTGCATGTGATGCCTGGATGAAATTTGGGAGGGTGCTCGTTAAGAAATGAGACACTCCTTGGGTTTTAAGGCAGCTTGAAATGAGGCATTTATTTGTTTATTATAAAGATTTACTCTGTCGCTTGCTTTATTTATTTACACCAGTTAATTGTGCTGAAGTATTTGTTTGGTTGATGATTTTGTGAG
The DNA here is from genome assembly GCA_025345505.1 of Todiramphus chloris collaris. Taxonomy (NCBI): domain Eukaryota; kingdom Metazoa; phylum Chordata; class Aves; order Coraciiformes; family Alcedinidae; genus Todiramphus; species Todiramphus chloris. Next base: position 1,763,922 of record JANVCC010000135.1, on the reverse strand, counting down.
GTCTGTGGTGCAGAGCAGGGTCAAATGAATCTGCATTTTAAAATGTTTTAGCTGTAGAAAATCATCCTAAATCGGTAGTTCTTCTGTCGTTAAGCAGATCATCAAAAACTCAACTTCACAGTGGACAGTCTAAGCTGATGTGTCACAAGACAGGGGAATTAGCCTTAGATTTGCACTGGCTCACCTGCCAGGTCTTTTTGATCTTGTTTCTGCTGTCTTTAAAATCAGCTCTTCAGCTTCAGAATGTGAAGTGGTGGTTCCTTTTCCACAACTTGCTTTTATTGTGCTGATACCCGATGAGGTCCATCAGCTTGTTGCCCTTCATTTTTCTCTCCTGAAACCCAGAAGGATTTTTGAAAGCTTCATTTAGATTGTATTAAATTAGAGTGCCCAGGAAATACCACCAAATTATCAGATTTCAGCCACTGTCCCCTTTCCTGTCAGACTTTGCATCCTTGGGATTCCTCATCTTAAGGACTTCAAAAGGGCTTTTGGCCATTTCTGAGTTCAGAGGATAAAACTGCCACAGAGTCATACTCGGATAGAAAGAAACGGTCAGATTTCAATTCTAAATCATTTTTTCTAGGTTAGAAAAGTAACAGTGTTTTTTTGCCAAGTAGTGTGATGGGATTAATCCTGTTCCACCTGTTGAGAGGCCTGGCTTGGCTTCTTAAACCCAGGTTGTCTGGGACTCCTCCCGCTCATGCAGAAGCTCTGCACAGCCCCATTTCAGACCCTGCTTCGAGTGCCAGTGTGGAGCAGGTGGAATATCTGCCCTGAGTTTTATCTGCTGATAACCGGCGTCTCTCTAGGCTCTGCTGGATCCATCACAGCATCAATCTGTAGCTGGGAGAAGTGTTGTGAATCCTGGAGAGAATTGATCCCACCCTGCTTCTCCTACTGAGGAATGTGGAGCGTGCCTGGCTGGGTGTCAGACTGGCACAACATCTGGGGTGTGTAAAGAGGGATTGGATTAGCACAGGACTAATGTCACACTTTGTTTGGTTTTGTTTTTTTCTTTTAGTGTGAGAAGAAGGTGAAAACAACAGTACTAACTGCTGCTCTTTTACTGTCTGGAATCCCTGCAGAAGTGATTAGTCGCTCCATGGACACCTACAGCAAAATGGGAGATGTTTTCACAGACCTTTGTGTCTACTTCTTTACGTTCATCTTTTGCCATGAACTCGTTCTGTTCTTTGGTTCTGAAGTACCATGATGGCTGGTGAATTCAATGCAGTAGTTACACTAAAGCTTTCTGGACTGTATTCCTTTAACATCTGACTGTGCAGACAGGTTTACACCTTCATTAAAATTCATACCTGGTCAAATGCTGGAAAGGAGCCTTAAATTCAGTCATGGTGGGAAAGGAAGAGCAGGGTCCCAGCCTGCCAGTCATAGTGGTTTGGTTTATCTCAATACCATGTCTGCCTGTTACCCATGGGCAAAGGATGCAAGTGGCAGTGGCTGCTTTAGCTGCTTTAGTTGATGCCCATCTTTGCTCTTCTCAGTGAGAACAAAGAATTCCTTCCAGCAGAACCATCTATATCTGTATCTATCTCCAAGTATGCCTATAGCTAACAAGAACTGCTCATTTTGTGGTGTTCCCATGGATTTTTTTTAAAGAAAGCTCCAAATAAAAGAAATCCCTGTATCCTGCTGGTCAAACTCGGAGCGTTGAACCGAGTCGCTGCTCCCGGAGAACGCTGGCGAAACGTCCCACTTTGTTGTACCTAATCCTTGCCTTGCTGTTCGTTATTTGTTGTGATTGTGATGGATTTCATTGGACGATCCTCGTGCAAACCCAACAACAGGAAGTCCAGTTGCTTAAAATGTCATTAATCAAAAGAGTAGGAAGAAAGAAACTGGTTCATCTTGCCCGTTTGTGGGGTTCCAGCAGCCTGGTCTCAACGCGGCTCATACACATGCTTCTTTTCTCTCTGTTTTTTTTTTTGTTATCTTCTGTCTTTTTGTTATTTTCACAGTTGATCTCATGAAGGGGGAAGTTGGAAGTGTTGGCCTCCAGCCTCTGCTATCAAATGTTTGCTCTGCTGTATGTAAAACTCAAAAGGGAACTATTTTTACCTTTTTTATCCCCCCCTAGCTCCTTGTAGGGCTGCATAAGACAACTTTTAATATATTAATTTCTGCAGCTTGGCTCTTTATTACCAGACATTTGGCAGTAAACAGCATCTTAACTCTGGTGGAGAATACCCTGACCCACCAGTACTGGGTTCAGCGATGATGTCACTTCTTTTGGTGCGCTTCTGAAATGGCCACAGTGAAATCCCAGTAGCTGTTCCTGGTTAAATCCCTTAAACCACCAGGGACAGCAGAATTAAACATAGTGCTTTGAGTTGACTCCTAGGTGGAGATGCCCAGAGAGGTGGTGGCTGCCCCATCCCTGGAACCATCCCAGATGAGGTTGGCTGGGGCTCTGAGCACCCTGCTCTAGTTGCAGATTTCCCTGCTCCCTGCAGGGGGGTTGGACCAGATGAGTTTGAAAGGTGCCTCCCCACCCAAACCATGATTCTGTGATCTCTGTATGATGGGAGAAGAGCATTTTGTGTCTTTCTGTGGCTGTCCAGCCCCAAGGGTGAAAATAAGCCAAACACAGATGAATCTTGTCACTGGATGGAGTCACGAGCTGGCGAGTGCTCTTGGTTTCAATACCGTACGAGTTTTGCACAGCGAGAGGAAGGAAGGGTCATTCATTCCAGTCAGGCAGTTTAAACGTTGATTATCTGGGAAAATTTCCATGGAAGCTAAATTTGGTAATATTTTCAATTTGTAGTTTCCTGGTTAGAATCTGGACTTCCAAGTAATCCACCCCAATGCCTTTTTTATTTTTATTTAATGTAAAGAAACACTTATCTTGATATTTGCCTAATTTATATTAGGGAGTGGCACTGTTTGATTATGCCTCTCTAAATAGCCCTGTTTTCTGCTTTATCTTTGCTGTTAAAGCTTCCTGCTGTAATTTTAGCACTGCATTTCTGACTCCTAAATAGGTCTCTGTTTGTGGCATGAAAACAAAACAGAAGCAAAAAAGCTATGTTTTATTTGACAATTTTGGAGTTTTTATTGCTTATTTTACATTATAACATGATGTCCAGTGCTGGGCTGCAAAAGATTCCAACTTAGGTCTATTAGAAGCATTATTTGTTTATATTAAGATGGGAAATTCATCAAATGGAAGTAGCTGTCATTTAAATTAAAGTTGAGAGATGTAAATACTGAATTTGCTCAAAGGTTACTCTGGTCCCGACTCTATTTATACGCCCAAATGTAATACGAATAAATTGCAAAATGCTGTGTACTGAGATCTGCAGAACAAATCATTAATTTATAGTCCTCAGAATAAAAATAAGTAAATAAATAATACTCGGAAGGATCCTGAGCTAAGATAAATATTGGGAGCGCTGCCCCCCCTGCTGTGCGTTCACTCAACTCCAGGCACTCTCCTTCTATCCAGGGAAACACGAAGCTGGTTTTCTTCTTAGGCGGTGACGGGAACCCCGCTGCCAGCCCCAGCCCGGGCCTCTTCAGCCCCTAAACCCTTGTTCCGTGCTCTGCCCTCGGCGGGACCGGAGCCAAGGGCAGAGCCTTGGCCTGGACGCTGCTGCTTCACCCGCGGTCGAGAAGCGAAGCCCTTGTATTCTGCTTTCTCGCTTCTGTCCGTGTACAGAATTCTACTCGCTCTTTATGGCCGAACTGTTCGCTATTAAAAGCCGATTTGCTACCCGGTCCCTGGCGGTTTGTCCCGGCTCGGGAAGCGGGCTGCGCTGCGCGGTGGGCACTTGGCACCGGGAACCCCGCCTGGGCCGGGCTGCGGTGGCGGGGCCGAGGTCGTCACCCGGTTCGGGGGTTCCGATCGCGATGGGGTTTTTTTTTTCCGGACGCTGCCCGTTTTTTTTTGGGGGGGGGGGGGGGGGGGGGGGGCGCCTTCCCGCCGCGCCTCCCCTCGTCCCGGCCGCTGGGGCGCGGAATGGCCGCCGCCGCCTAACGCGGGGATCGCGCCGTCGCCTCCGCCTTCGCCATGGGTCGAGAGTCCAGGTGAGGGGCAGCGGCGATGCCGCAGCCGCCGGGCCCGGTCTGAGCCCGTCCCCGGGGCTCGCAGCTTCGCCCGGGCGGCGGCGGGGTGCGGGTGGCTGCGTGGCGAGGAACAAAGGGCGGCGGCGGAGGGCAGCGCTCAGGGCCGCGGCGGCAAGGCCCCGGGGCCGGGCCCGGTGCGGGACCGCGGAGCTGGCTCTTGGAGCGGGGCTCAGGGCTCTGCAATGAGGCTTTAGGGCCCTGGCGGGTGGCGCGGCCGAAGCTGCCCGGCTCCCTTCCCCTCAGCCCCGCGTGGGTCGTGGCCGGGAGGCTGGGCCCGGGGGCCGTTCCGGGCGGGCCGCGGGGGAGCGGCGCGGTACCGGCGGCTGTTTGCGGTGCGTGGCGTTGGGTCCGAAGTGCCGGGGCTAACGGGCGCGAACCCCCGAGCCCCCCTGGCCTTTCCTGCCTCCTTTTAAAATCCCGGCGGGTTTTACCTGGATTGGACGGTTTCGCTTGTACCGGGTCACGGATCTTTTGCCCTTGGGCAGCTGGAGTAAGCCCCCGATCTGGTGTAACCAACTCCGCAGCAACTCGATAGTGTGCTTTGTGCGTCCCGGGTCAGATCAGATGATTTGGAGCTGCTCGCATCAGCCGGGCTTTAAACCAACTCCAGAACTTCCCAGCGCTGGTGTGACACAGGTCTGAGTTCCTTAGTGTAACCTAAGCATCAGACTCTAACACTAAAGCTGTGCCCCGACATCCCCCGTGTGCGGTTGGCCCTCCGGCGCAGCAGCTCCCCAGAGACTTGTGCTGAGAGAGGCAATTCTAACAACCTGCCCGGGGTTCAAATTAGCGATTCAGGGCTGGGTGCTCCCGTAGGTAGGGTTCAATTAGTTTCAGACCAGCCAGGGCGACGGTTGTTGCCATCGGGTGAGAGACTCGGGCTGCAAAATCTCCTGGGAACTGGACTCCAAACTGGTGATGCTCAAGCGAGCAGAGTTCCCTTGCTCATCACAGGGCAGCTTTGCTTCTTACGATGATGTTTTTTGGGCTTTTTTTTTCTGATTATTGTAAAAAGAGTGGGTTTAAGCTTGTTTTAATTTTCTATTTTAATAGCTGCAGAAGGTTTTAGAAGAGAAGAGGTGGTAAGAGGGTGGGAGTGAATGGTGGTGGAGATGGGTGGGCTGGGCTGCGTGTGCCCATCAAGAAGAAGTGTTTATCAGACTTTTGGAAGACTTCATTGCACACTGCAGAGGAAAACGGCAACAACAACAACAATTAGTCTCTAAAACTCAAATATTAGAAAGGGGGTAGCGTGGAGCAGATCCCGTGGCATTTTGTGGCGGAGATGGGAAAGAGATGGGAGCTCTCTCGACAGATGTTCTCTGCGTTCAGTTGTGCTGCTGACAGGCGCCGTGTGGATCCGATGCTGGTGCTGCACCAGTTCCAAATGTACGCGGTACCAGAACACACCCAAGTGCTGAAATAAACTGGATTCTTTTTAGTGCTTGTACTGTTGTAGTACAACCCTGTGTGGCAACGACAGAAGGGAAGGAGGGAGGTGGGGGGGCTGGAGATCTTGCCTTCTCTGCTGCTTCTTGCTGCCCTGGCCTGGCTGCTGGGCTTGTCGGGGGGAATCTGTGAGCTCTGGGCTACAGGAGGGTGAACAAGGGAGTGGTGACTGAAAATCAGGGATTGGAGACAGGGGAGATGGTGGCAGTTGAGGTCCCTCGCTGAGATGCACTCAGCTGAAGAGTTTCCAGGAGGATGCCCAGCCCTGTCCTCCCACAATGTGGTTGGGATAAGAGAGCATTAATGAGGGGAGAAAATCTCCTTCACACTCCCCTGGAGCCTTGCGAGCTGCTTAAAGCTTCTGCTGTGAAGCTTGACTTCTTTTGATGTCAGCATCGAGTGTTTTCATGATCCCTGTGTCACGTATCCTCCGGGTTTTATGTTTCTTTAATTGCAGTTTGACAGCTTTTCCTTTGAGCAGAGGTATAATTTACTTAGCTTACCTGGATAAGAACTATATACTGTGTGAAAAGCCACAAAGAACAGTTCTATTTGTTCGACAGATTTTGACACAGCTTCAAAGAGTCTTTGTCTTTTCCTGTGCATAATGGAAATCGGTGGATTTCTGAAAAGGAAATTGTTCTTGCTGTCCTAGTGTTCCCATGATGTGCTTACAGTAGCGCTCTAAAAGCAAACCCAAACCACGACCAAATAATCCCTCTAATTTCAGCATCCTTAGGACTAGGTTTGCCAAGCTGATTACAAATGCTTAGAAACTTTACAAGTCCCAAGAAATGAAGATAAATAATTCTTTTTGGCCTGTCCACCTCAGTATGCCACGTACCCTTCGCCTGTAGAGTGTCCTCACGCCCATCTTGTCTCGGGGTCTTTCCGCCGCAGGCATTATCGGAAGCGCTCGGCGTCGCGCGGACGCTCTGGCAGCCGGTCCAGAAGTCGTTCTCCATCTGACAAAAGAAAACGTGGAGAAGACAGACGCTCTAGAAGCAGGGACCGAGAACGCAGGCGTGAGAGGTCGCGCAGCAGGGACAAGAGAAGGTCTCGGTCGCGCGACAGGAAGCGTCAAAGGTACAGATTTTACCGTGCTTAATGTTTTTGCTTGTTCTCTAGCTGCTGGTGATGGAGTGTGTACGCTGCCAGTGGTCTTGGTGATCGTTGGGTTCCTTTTACAGCCTGTCCTTCAATAGCTGGCTAAAACTATGCTAAGATCACCTGCTAAATAACGACCGTTTTGTTCCGTGGCAGACGTTCAAGAAGTAGAGAAAGGGAACGGAGCCGAGAGAGAAGAAGATCCCGGAGCCGGGAGAGAAGGCGCTCTAGAAGCAGAAGCAGAGGTAGACGGTCCCGTTCCTCCAGTCCAAGCAAGAACAGGAAGACAGAAAACAGGTATTTGTGTTCTCTCATTACAGTCAATGTCATCGTGACAAAATGGTAGCATGGAGGGAATCATCAGAAAAAGCTTTGCTTTGTAGAAGAAGGAGAGCGTTGTGTCAGGGTAGTTAGGATCTTTTCCCAGCGCTTTATGTGTTTAATGCAGACAAAGTTTCTGTAAAAGAAAAAGATCCGTGTTGTGGCAGATAAAAAAAAGCAGTTAACTTTAAAGGTCAGATTGAATTTCATTGGGAAAGTTTTGTAGTGCTTTGTTTTTACCTCGGGTTGCAGCATCAGTAAGTAAGGCTCTGTGACCCAGATTAACGGAGTGCAGGTGCTCTCTAGCACAGGCATTACATTAAAACATAACTTTCTTTAAACTTCTAAGTTACTGGAGTAGTAAGTTTGAGTTACAAGATTTGCTCCAGTGCAGTGTTCTCAGTGATGTGCTGTATCATTTTCTTTCTTGGGTAAAACACTTACTTCTTTGCAAACACTCAAGGCTTTTAATGAATGCAGGTAGGGTAGCAGCAGAAGGTCTATAAATGGCATCAGGGTGACCTCTGTAACAGGAATTTCTAAAGTCCTGTGAGTGCCACTGATGGTACCTGAGCTTCTCTCACGTGTAACATTTCAGAGAAGCTCAAGAAACCTGCTTTGGTAAAACCACCGCCTGTTTATCTGCTGCTTGTTGTTCTTAGAGCTGTGATCAACGTGGATTTGAGAAGCAGTAGTCTTGGGGGTTTGCAATCGAATAAACGTGTCTAGTAAATAGGCTTAGTAAAGAGGTGAAGCCTGAACTCTTTTAGATGTTGACTTTTTACTACAGGCTGTGGTGTGTTGTTTGGTTGGTTGGTTTTTTACACATTTCTAAATATATTTCAGTGGAATTTTCAGCTGTAATTACAAGCAGCAGATGATCATGCTGCACTGTAAAATGAGTGGGAAGTCCATGAGCTGTAACAGCAGGCAGGATAAAGAATGAGCAGGTGGATGACAAGCTAGAGATAGTGAGAAGCTGGAATTGCAGAGGCTTTTGGAGTAAGCAGATGGTTTGTATTAGAACAGCCCAGTGAAAAAGGCCTAATGAGACATAATTGTCTAGAGTGAAATTTGTGTTTCTTATTCTGAGTTAACATGTTTGATTTGGATGCATTTTTTTTCTTTTTATTTTTAAACTGGAAGCAAGTAGGGATAATAAAATCTGTGATAAATGCAAGCCTGCACGTTACGTTTGAGTTGGATAAGTGGCTTTTCCCAGGGAGAAGTGGTTTCATGTGCTTCAGCCAGTACTGTGTGCCCAGGGGGGTGTTCAGGTTCCCATGGCAAGATCCTAGATCACTTCACCTTTCCCTACAAGTTCAACAAGCAGGAAATTTTTAGTATCTCTTTTCTAACTGCTGTCTTCAAGGAGGTGTAAAATAAACTGCAGGATCACTAGAGTGTCGATTGTACGTGTTCTGGAAATGAAGTCTGCAACTTCCACCTGTAAAGAAATGAGAAGAACAGAACCAAAGTGTGCGAGTTGATGGGTTGCAATAGATGCTGCATTTCTGGTAGTTAAAGGCATGGCATGGGAGGAAGTGTGCATTGTAAGGTAGTTCAAAACATAAACCTCTGCAGATTGTTCATGGTTCTTTTCCTGTCAGTGGTTCTGTTTCTGTCCAGCACATGTGTATCCTCCCTTGAGAAAAGCTGTGATGTTTTAAGAACTCTTTGGTTTTGCCTTTCAGATCGAGATCTAAAGAAAAGACAGAAGGTGTGGAAGTTTCCAAAGAAAAGAAAAAAGACAAAGATGACAAAGAGGAAGAAAAAGATAAAGATGCCACCACAAATACTGTGGCCACTGAGGTAGAAACTTTTAACACTTCTAAATTTAAAAGAATTTAAAACAGGAATTAAGTTCACCATAGATTATTGCATTAACAAGAGAAAACCTGTTCTTAGAGCTGGACAAAATCCTTGCTGAAGGAGAGAGTTTTCTCTTTGGCACCACAGGCACCTGTCAGAGGGTTTCAAGCTGCTTAGACCAGGAACCACAGGCAAGTGTGAGGGATCTTGCATTTTTCACACATTAGGTGTCAGCAGAGCAGCTGAATTTTTTTTTTGGCCTGTGAACCTAGGCAGGAATCAAAGAACAGGGGGAGAGGGAAGCTCACTTGTCCTTGTTCCACGTCATGAAAAGATGTGCCTAGGTGATGGATTCCCAAACTAGCAGGTTTAGCTCACTCATCTGAACCAGGAGGTTGTTACTCTTTTGTTAACAGTGGCTGCAACATCAGCGAGGGTTCCCCAGTCATAAACCAGACACAGGGTTTTGTACTAGGACGTGAGTTCATTCTTCAGTCTTTCATGGATCAGTGCCTAAAATGAGTCACAACTCACTGCTGTTATAGTATTTTTTCCTAGTAAAGAAGGTAAAGTTTCGTTTGCTCGTATCTTTCAAATTCCATAGCAACTACTATCATGAAAAATAAAATAGCAACTGCATTTCTCACTTGAAGATAATGTTATAGTTGATGTTAGTATTTTTCCTTTGCTTCTGTGGTGGTAAGTTTGTGGATGTCCATCCAGTCTTCTGTTGGCATGCTCCCCCAGCAGTTCTGGTTGGTTGAAGAAGCACAGGCAAAAGCCAGCAGATATTTATTTGTCGTTTTGTGTTTGGTTTTTTTTATCGTAGAATTTTGATCAGAACAAACTAGAAGAAGAAATGAGAAAAAGAAAAGAAAGAGTGGAAAAGTGGCGGGAAGAACAACGCAAGAAGGCTATGGAAAACATAGGAGAACTGAAAAAAGAAATTGAAGAGATGAAACAGGGGAAAAAATGGAGTTTAGAAGATGATGATGGTATTTATCTTTTCATATATAACAGTTAAAATGCAATTCAGAGTGTGAACAATAAAATAACAAAGCCTAAGCCTGGACATGGCTTCAAATGGTTTAAGATACAATTGAGTTTAACAAAGTGGAGAGATTGATATGAGGAAATATGATGCAGTAATAAAACTGGACTGTAATTATTTGGGTAGGGTGGTAATTTAACACACAAGAAGTGAGCAATTCTCTCTTTCACCCGTTTATTCGCGTCTTTGTTGTTCATATCAGATGATGAAGAGGAAACTGCAGAAGGAGAAAAAGAAGGCAATGAGGTTGAAGATGAAGAATTAGATCCTTTAGATGCTTACATGGAAGAAGTAAAAGAAGAGGTCAAGAAGTTTAATATGAGAAGTGTGAAAGGGGGTGGGAGTGAAAAGGTAAAATCACTAACATTTCTTATCTTTGTGTTTTAATACCAGAACGGCTTGGGGGAAAAAAAAAAAGGAGAAAGTGCTAAAAAGAAAGAAATTAGAAGCACTTAATGCCTGTTTGCCTTAGCTTTTATTTTCTGGTGTTTTTATTAAGTTGTTTGATCAAATTTCACTGAAGGAAGTGAAAACAAAACCCCAGCATAATGCATTCAGAAGTACAAATACGCTGCGTATTTTATATAGCATGGTTTTTTGTTTTATATAATAGCACAATATTTTTTTCTTGACTGTTTTCATAGAAATCTGGACCAACTGTTACCAAAGTAGTAACCGTGGTGACAACCAAAAAAGCAGCTGTAGAGTCAGAAAAGAAGAAAGGGGAGCTCATGGAGAATGACCAAGATGCAATGGAGGTAATGGAAGCGTCTTGTGTTTCTGCTATGAAAAGACAATGTGCCTTCACGGGAGCCAGTATAGTCCTGCCAGTTTCTGGTCTCTGGAGAGAAACATTTAGTTATTTAATTTGCAGAACCACGGTCATGAGATTTTTGACCTTACACAGTTTCTTGCTGGTGGTCCTGGTGAGCCCACAAGCTAGGACAGCGTTCACGGACGCAGCTGCGCGGTTTGCATCTGTCTAATCTGAAAAACACGGGGTTTGTGTGGTACATCTCTGCTGAATGTCTTTGTAGCTATCAATGTATTCATTTCCAAACCACCTGTAGGTTCTGGATCTCAAAGCACTTCAGAAATCATAATGAGACCTCTCTTTCGGCACAAATGCGAGGGAGATCTTCTCAAGTAGACAGCAGCCCAAACCAAATTTATAAGCATTTCTGTTATGCTGGCTGTAAATAACGAACCTGTTTTAATAGGAAGAGGTGGTACAAGCAGACCCGTGTCAGCTGCCCTCCCTGGATGTGGGTTTGATGAGCTGGTAGATCTCCCTGGGGTCTTTGCAGGGTGGAATTTCTTACACATTGAGCAGTGGCAGATCAGCATGAATAGTGAATTTTACGTGCTCTGGGATTCTCACAGAGCCATCTCCTGAGGTGGTTGGACCTGAACTTCTCACCATTACTTGTCTGTGTCCAAACTGCCTTCATAAAATGCTTTCAGGAAGATACTGAGCACTCGATGTGGTTGTGTGTGGTGGTGTAGGTAGGCTGGAATAGTTGCTAAGGGTAGGGGTATGTTGTTGCTTGGGAGGTCTTGGACAACGTTTCCTGAGTTGTCTTTTCCTCTTACTAATTGTGTTGTATGGCCATGGTTATTTCTGAATGGCAAGGCTGGTGATTAGTGTTCATAGAGTCAAGCATGAGGAACATGGTGAAAGTTAAGGTTTGGGAGAAACATGAAAGAAATACATAAAAGAACAATGGGGGCTCTTCTTAAACTGAGGGCAAGTTTCCGGTATCTGGTCTGATAGGGTAAGGAGTAACTTGCTTCTGAGTAAAGTTCCTCTTGAAATTAAAACCCTCAAAATACCCTCTGTACTAATTTGCACATGAATTATAATCTATACAGTATTCCTCAGAAGAGGAGGAAGTTGATCTTCAGACTGCCCTGACTGGCTATCAGACCAAGCAGAGAAAGCTGCTAGAACCAGTGGATCACGGAAAGATAGAATATGAACCTTTCAGGAAAAACTTCTATGTTGAAGTACCAGAACTAGCTAAAATGACTCAAGAAGGTAAGGAAAAATACATCCAGAACACCTTGGCTACTGTAAAAGAAAAGAGTGATGAATTCTGATGTGCAAAGAAACAGCAAGCTGTTGGAATATAAAGAGCATTTGGAGCAACTTGGTATAGAAAACCACTGAATTGGTTACATCACGATTACTGATAGCTTCATATAATTATATAGGAGGCTTCAACTGAAAAAATTAACCCAAGTCCTTCCCACTTACCTGTATTTACATGTAACAAGCTAAAAGCTGTTTTTCTGGTGGTGATAGGATTAGTATTTCCTGTTCAGGGAGAGATCAAAAATATTTTAGTCAAGATGGTAAAGAAATGTCAAGTTTGACTCTGTTGCAAACTCTATTTCAGAGGTGAACGTGTACAGGCTGGAGTTGGAGGGGATTACAGTCAAGGGAAAAGGCTGCCCCAAACCAATAAAAACCTGGGTGCAGTGTGGCATTTCCATGAAGATTCTCACTGCCCTCAAAAAGTAAGCAAGCACTTAATGAGCTATCATCATGGTTGATTTTTTGCTCGCCGTGTTCTGTCACGTGCTTATGAGAAAAACCTTTTTCTTTGTTGCATAATGCAACATGCCCGTGTACGTGTGGAATTATTAGTGTTCATCACTCAGATTTTAACTACAGTTGTGAACTTCTTTTTCTTCTGTACTTTCTTTTGTACTGTGCTTTTGCTGCTCGTTTTTAAGCCGTACTTTTTGAACTGCACTCTGTGTAAATAGGAACATGGAAAATCGTTTTTAAGTATGACTTCATGGTTCATATCTGTCAAATCCTATTGTGTTCTTAAAATATCTTTTTTTTCCTTCTCTTTAAGACATGGATATGAAAAGCCCACTCCCATTCAAACCCAGGCTATCCCAGCAATTATGAATGGACGTGATTTGATTGGCATCGCTAAAACCGGAAGCGGAAAAACAATTGCATTTCTGTTGCCCATGTTCAGGCACATCATGGATCAGAGAGCATTAGAAGAAGGAGAAGGTCCCATAGGTACAAAGCTTTCATTTTCAAAATTGATATTTAAATGAATAAAAGCTTAACCATACACTTTGGAAGGGTCTTCAGTACTCCTGGTTCTAGGGAGGACCATGTTCTTACTGGTGTCCATTAACAAGTGGCTTTTTTTTTAATGTAAATAATGATCATCATGCTGTTTAATGTTGTTTGTGATCACTGTGCTGTCTAATGTTGTTTAAAGAGCGTGCCCATCCATGCAGCTGGAAGGGAGGCCTTACTCCTTTGATTTGAAACTTTTCTGGATTTTTACCCCATCCTTATACTGCCTGAATTTTTTCTCAAAATTTACATTTTTAAAACATACATCTAAGTAAATAGCTGTAAATGTCATCACCAAATGCTGTTCTTTAATTTATAAATAACATCCTTTATGTAATAATGTATAATGAAAATCCTTTGCTTTTCAGCTGTCATCATGACACCTACTCGTGAGTTGGCTTTGCAGATTACCAAGGAGTGCAAGAAATTCTCAAAGACACTTGGGCTTAGAGTTGTCTGTGTTTATGGAGGAACAGGAATCAGTGAACAGGTATGCAGGAGACGTACCTTTCTTATCAAATAATGTGACTTTTGCAGTGAATTTAGTCCCTTTCCCATAAATCCAGTACACTTGCAGGCTTCGTTAGGGTTTTTCTGTGTGTGAATGGCAGCGATGCAAAAGCTGAAGCGTTTGCACCCAACTTAGCCTGAAACATGGAGATCTTGAAATTCTCAAGTATGGTCCTTAAAAGTTTCAGACTTTGTTTTTATGTATGTACTGAGAGTGGCAATAAATAAACTATTAGTAGGATGTCATGCTTTTACAGTTATTGAGAAGCTGTAGATTTAGAGTTCCCCTCGAGACAACAAAAGCCAGCAAGCGTTAACTTTGGTTTATTACATTATCAAATATTGCATGGTAGAGTAATTTAGAAATTAATTTCAAGGGCTTCCCCTGTCGCTGTTTATACCAGGAGCAGTGAGATGCAGCAACACACAAATTCAGCAAGAGCAGGCAAAAGAAGCCACTTTATTAATTTCTAACCCCGTTTTCTATCCCCTGGCCCCACAGGGCGATGGGTCAGTGATCACCCATCTCCTAGGGGGAGTGGCTAAAGTCCTACAGCACCTATCTGAAAATATTTTTCCAATGTACCATAAACAGAACTTAGCAAAACACCACGTGTTAGTCTAGCTTACAAAAAACATCCTACTGTTTTTCATAACACTGGTGAGAAAGGCAGGATTCTTATCAAATATTGTGAGAGCCTGAGAAAACCCCTCTGCTAGCAGCTTCTCAGCATCTGCATTCCCCTACCCCATTTATAGAACCAACACGGGTGCCCATCTGCAGTGGAATATGGGTTTATTTACTATACGTTTCTGAATCGTATTGAAGTCATATGCCCCTTGTAACTACTTCAGGTGGTCGTAAGTTATGTTTTCAGAGGTTGCTTTTTTGGAAAACAAGTTTAAAGAAATTGCTAAGTAGAATTTTGCCATGAACAATTCCCATCAGCAGAACTGTAGTACAGAGTATGTTGTTTTCTTTCTTGCAAGGTGATACGTGTTGTTTTGGTTTGTTTTTTAAGAAGCAAACCCCCACTCTAATAGTTTCTTTCCTGTGTTTTAAAATCAGATAGCTGAACTCAAAAGAGGTGCTGAAATTATTGTTTGCACACCTGGACGTATGATTGACATGTTAGCAGCTAACAATGGTGAGTAGAAACCCTTTTCCTATGGAGAATTGTTTATATTTGTTGTGTAATTCTAACAAATTCAAAAGATCATGTATTTTGATAAATGGTCTTATGGAATTTTCTTATATCTCTTCAGGCTGCACTACCCAGCTATTGAGAATATTGAGCACTAATACTAGGTTTAATCATATATTGGTTTGACTTCTTTGGGGAGGCCAGGAAATGCTTCACTCTTGAAGGGTCTTTGAGAATGTTTATCACTGTTAAACTTAATGTGCTGGTCCAAATTTTTTACTTTAGTCACATAGATAATTTAGTCCTTTAGATTATTTGTCTGCCCATTGATCCTTTATTAGTGTAGCTCAGCAGTTACCCTCTTTATGTAAGAGTATCTGACTCTGCCTTTATCTGTTGGTGTTAAAAACCAAACAGAAGCAGAAGCCCTCCCTAAATAACTGTTCAAAAGTAAAACTGACCTTACTTCAAATACTCAGCTTGATTAAACTGAGCCACTGCAGCTTTAAGAGGTTTTGTCCTAGTGTAACCATTGCATGCTTATTAGATAAAGTTTTATTATTAAATTATTCCACATCAAAACCTCTACTAAACTGTTGACATTATTTAACTTCTGTGAAAAAAGTACCTTCAAGACATATAGAACTGGGCTTCCAAGACTTATATCGTCAAAGGTAGGTACATTAATGCTGTTCCCAAGTAATTTTACAGTTATTATTTGGGGATGAAAGTGTTAAGATGTTAAATAGATAGGTAGATTTGTAAGAGATACTTATTTTGTTCTTTAAGAATGAATTCCATATCTTAAAAAAAAATGCAGCGCTAAATATCTAAAAAATAATTTGAGGATTCGGCTACGGTTTGCTGAAGTGAAAGGACCAAATTCTGCTGTAGTTGGATAAGCAGAAGCCTGAGTGATAGTTGCAGAAAACCTGAAAAATCTGCTGTGTTCTGAGAGCATTTGAGAGTGTCACTCCACAGCTGTTTGGAACCGAATGTGTTCCACTGTTCGTATCGGTTGAGAATTAGGATTCTGAAATCCTGGAGTTAAATCCTTCTCGTGAAAGAGAATCTCTTAGCTATTTGTTTGGGAAGGGTGCTAATTATCCCATCCATCGTAATTTCAAAATACTCACAAGTGTAGCACTTGTTTGTTTTGTTTCCAGCTGTCCCAGAGTTTGGGGTGGTTCTTAAACTGAGTAGCGTTACTGGGTAGGTTTGAATCTTTACTCACTTAAAAAGACTGCTTACTCTGTTTGATGCCTTTATTAGCAGTTAACTAGAATGAGCGTGATTATCTCCCAGTAGTTATTTGTGGCTCTGAGGAAGCGTTACAGATTGTATGTATGAGAGGAGTTTTTCTGAGGCTGCAACAGTTAGCACTGGACTTTGCCTTCCACACATGCGCTGTAATCTCTAATATGTTTTTTTCTAGGTGGCGCTGTCAGATAATGGCTGATGTGGCTCCTTGCTTCATCTCAGTCTTAGTTTTATGATGTGTTTTGGCGAGGGCAGTTTTCTGAATTTTACAGGTTCTTCTGGCCCTATGATGGTATGCAAGAGAAGAGTTTGACAAAATAAAGGGCCTTGTGCATACTTACGCCTTTCCCAGAATGTATATGCGATTAAAACGAGACCATTAAAATTCACGTTTAGTGAATTTTTTTTTAAGAAGTAATTAATGCCTTTGTTAGAAGATAGTGAGACTATGTAACATTTAAAAAATATATATTCCTGAGAGAAACCAGATTTCCATTTGATCTCGTTTCCCATATGGTTTCTCTTTTCCTCTCCTTTCCCAGGTCGGGTGACAAATCTCCGTAGAGTCACGTATGTTGTACTCGATGAAGCAGACAGAATGTTTGACATGGGCTTTGAGCCTCAGGTAATCAATGCCACGGGTGATATTGCCACTAGGTGTTATTTTCCACTTAAAGGATGTTGCAAAGCTACGTAATTATTGCGCTGGCAGTGAGTGCTCAAAAAGATGGACTGCGGTTTAAACTGACTTTAATTTTTCCGTTGTCCTCACCTGCTTTGTTTTCAATGAATTCTGGTTGGGTTTTGGATGTTTCTCTATTTTTTTTTGCACGCTTGTTTTCGTTGCTTGTGGTTGTGCTATAGCCCTGTGTAACCCCTTGATACTGGTGTCATATTGGAAGCTGTAGCCTGCTTATGCGTGCCTCCTGGCAATGTCATGCAGGAGACAGGAGCAAAATGTTGGAATTGTTGGTGACAGATTTCTTGCTGGCAGCTCTGGACAACTTTTCAGTTGGCATCAGGTTATATTGTCTTCCAAAACCAGGAAAAATCCTTTATTTTGTCTCTTGAGCTGTAGGGTTTCTGCTGCATGCCATAAGATTGCTGGGCTATTGTCGAGTTGCATATTGCCACTCAACTTCCTTTCGAATCCAGCAAGTTTTCCTTGTCTTCCACTGCCAGCACCTAGGTCCCAGGAGGAAACCTGTAACAGAAATGGTTTGTAGTCTGGGAAGCGCAGATACCGCCTGACTCGGGGGACGCCGGCTCTGTGCGTGCGAGCGTGAAGTTCAGTTCCAGCACTTGGGTATTAACCAGGAACTGTTCTCTCAACGCAGGTTATGCGCATTGTAGACAACGTCAGGCCTGATCGACAGACTGTCATGTTCTCTGCTACTTTTCCCAGAGCTATGGAGGCATTAGCTCGGAGAATCCTGAGCAAACCCATAGAAGTGCAGGTCGGAGGCAGGAGCGTTGTCTGTTCCGACGTGGAGCAGCATGTTGTGAGTATCGCGCCTCTGCCTCACTTGTCTCGTTTGGGTGCTAAAGATTATTTCCAGCAGCATTTAATGTAAGCCAATATACCCGCAGAGCTTTTCTTTTTAGAAGTTTAGTGACCTTATTCAACACAAACTCGGGATAAACTAACACCCTCATCTGCAAATGCAATGTGACTGCTGCTTAAAGAAGCCTTGGGTTTATAGCGCTAAGCTGAACAGCAGTTTTGCCATTAGCTGTGGAAACAGCCTGAAAAACTCATCTCCTGTTCCTGACTTTTATTTTTATGAACCCTGAGTGTGTTTAATCACTTAATAAAAATCAGGAAAAGGATCTTTTTATATGCACCCTGAATGCATTTAATGACTCAAGATCCACTTTATACTCTTTCTACGTTGCCTTCGTGTGTCTTTTTTAACCAGATCGTCATAGAAGAGGAGAACAAGTTTTTGAAGTTACTGGAGCTGCTGGGACACTATCAGGAGAAAGGCTCTGTTATCATATTTGTAGATAAACAAGAACACGCCGATGGATTGTTGAAAGATTTAATGAGAGCCTCTTATCCATGCTTGTCTCTTCATGGAGGTAATCTGCAATATTAAGGATTTACATTAACGACTCCAAACTGGAATATGGGTATTTAGTAGTTATAAAGAGAAGTTATTTAGTGCCTGTTTAGCAACAATGATTACTTCTTCCTAAGCAGGTTTTGCTTTATAAGCAGGAATGATATTTGCCTCTTAATTTGAAATGGACCTGCTAGTTTTCTGTAATTGCTCTTCATTATTCCCTGTGAGATGTCATCAGATGCCAAATCTCGTCTCTGTGCTACGGGATTGTTAACATCACTAACTGCTTGCTGTGGAGTGGTGAATGTCATCGGGGGAGTGTTACAGGGTATTTTTATTTGAGATTCCACAGTAATAGCAGCTGTTGTTTCATTTTTCTGGCATCAAGGAGTAATATAACAGAAGTAGTTTTGTAGGAAGAGGAGGAAATCTCTTCAGAATATTGTCTGTCTCACGGTATTTTACAATTTTCTATATATAATGCTGTTAAAAATACAGTAAGCAATGAGTATAAAACCACTGTTCATTTAGTGCAACAGTGGAAGAAGGAAAAATATTCTCATTATTCTGAGATTTCCGTTGCCTTTAGAGACCAGACAGCGCCTCCAGATGAGGTCTCAATTGAATAAGAAGTCAAATAGGAAATCATATTAAAGAAACTTTTGAGGATATTGGTATGGGAAAACATCTTCTTGTACTGGAAAACCAAAGTTTCATTATTTTGGGTAGTGGACTAAGAGATGTATTATTCTGGCTAATGCATTTTGCCTGTCAACAAACTGAAATGTTATTTGCTTAGGCTTTCAGTTGGGAAGTCAGAGCATGTTCTGACCCGTGTACAGATTCTTTTGTCTCAAAGCAGGGCTTTATAATTAACTGGTTTGTGCGGATTCTTGCAGGTATTGATCAGTATGACAGGGACAGCATAATTAATGACTTCAAGAATGGAATTTGTAAACTTCTGGTGGCCACGTCTGTAGCAGCAAGAGGCCTGGATGTGAAGCAGTTGATGCTGGTGGTCAATTATAGCTGTCCCAACCATTACGAAGACTACGTGCACCGAGCAGGCCGAACTGGGCGAGCAGGCAATAAAGTGCGTGTGATCACTTGCTTGTTTGAGTTACTGCTGATAATTTTGTTCTTATTTATTGCTTGATCAAGGTGTTCCCAAGGGATAGCTGCAGAGGCGGTAGTTTCCGTTACTGGTGGGAAGAAGGTTTTCCTTTAGAATGCATCTAATGATTTTGAGTGATCACATCTAAAATCCATGGTGGATTTTAGCACTGTGAGAATTGGAACTGAACGTGTTGTTCTGATCTGTGTGAATGCTCTTTATCATCTCATTTGTGGCTGAAATTTTGGGTGTTTTTCACAGTTGCAAATGTGCCCTAGTGAATTTATAAGATTTTCTTTTCCAAACTTTGAACTGTGAGCAGTTTGAAAGGAACGAGTTCAGTTTCTACCATCTGTGGTTGATTTACCTCTGTCTTGTCTTCCTGGAAAATCACCCTTCTCCTTCTACATTCCCACTAAAAACAGCTCATGCATAAATGTCATGGTTGTTTTTATTGACCAGAACAATAGCATCTGTACAGAGGTGCTACAATAAATGTAGAGATAAAGAGTCTTTAGAGCTTTTTCTTCCTTATCTTTTCATTTTGACCAGGGGTATGCATATACATTCATTACTGAGGACCAGGCACGGTATGCTGGTGATATCATTAAGGCTTTGGAATTGTCTGGGAACCCAATTCCTACTGATTTAGAGAAGCTCTGGGCTGACTTCAAAGACCAACAGAAGGCTGTAAGTAATTCATTCTTCTGTCGTGGGCTTTGGTCTGGGTTTAAGGCCAGAATGTGTATTCTTGTTTCTAGAGCTCTTGCCATCAGAGGATCTTGCTCATGCTGAGAAGAGTGACTTCAGAGTTTTTCCAATTAAAAAACAAAAAAGCTCTCTCATTTTTTCTTCTACTGCATTTCAAAAAACATTTTAAATGTAACTTATAGAAAATCCCAACACTGTATTTTTTCTACCTTCTGACTTACCATAGCTTTTATTTTATTGCACTTCATTGTAAAATAGTTTTTCAATTCAAAGAGCTTTCTAAATGTGCTAAGATTTTGAAAATAAGTAACTTCAAAATTATTTTTATAATTTTATGGTTATTTTATGACTCTTAGAACTGGGATTTTAAACTTCTAAGTATGAAAATACCTGGTTTTGTTTTCAGGAGGGAAAGTTGATTAAAAAAAGCAGCGGATTCTCTGGCAAAGGTTTTAAATTTGATGAAACAGAACAGGCTTTGGCTAACGAAAGAAAGAAGCTACAAAAAGCAGCCCTTGGCTTGCAAGATTCAGACGATGAAGATACAGCTGTTGATGTAAGTTGAAGGATTTTCAATATATTTGGGTTTTTTCCCCAGTAGGTTCCATAACACATTGCAGAATTTTGTTACTCGTGTCCTACGCTGCTGACTTTTATTAGTTAAATTCCACACGTAGCACTATATGTTTGATATCTTTGATATCAAAGATACATCACTGTGAAGATTAAGATCTATGAAGGTTTTGGAAATATCTTTCTGACTTATGGTATTTTATACTCAGTATATGCAATTATGTAAATGTCACAGAAATTCTTTCCTTTGTAGCATTTAATCTTGTGTAAATTAAATAGAATGATTGCCCTCAATTTATTTAACTTGCAGCATTTTAAAGAAATTTATAGTAGCCTTTTCCATTTCTAAGTCCTTATTTGATTCCTTTCTTAACATTTGTAGACTCCTTTTTCTGACCTTGAAAGTAAACACTGTGTTCAAACTTTTCCTGATTATTAGATCACCTCTTCCTGTTGTTGAGTTGTAGCTCTGGGTAGACTTCTACCATTTACATGAGATTTTTTCTTTAAAGCACGTAAGCCAAACGCACCTTGGTGTTGTCTTTCTTTAGGATGATAAGATTAATGGTAAATGCAGAGATGTAATAATTGGTATTTTCTTTAGATCGATGAACAAATTGAAAGCATGTTCAATTCAAAGAAAAGAGTAAAAGACATGGCAGCACCAGGAACATCAAATGCTCCTACACCGTCTGCTGGGAATGCAGAAAAGTTGGAAATTGCTAAAAGATTGGCTCTGAGAATCAACGCCCAGAAGAATCTTGGAGCAGAGGCACAAGTCTTGGTCCCCTTCCACTTTAAGGTCAGGCTCTTTACAGAGTGATTTTTAATTGTTATTGAAGGCTGTTCAAGTCCTTGTTCTGTAGCTGCCCTTCGTATTTAGTGTTTCTGCACATTAATAACAGTGCATTATTTAGCTCCTTGGAGCTGGGCTAACTCGGCAAGAAGTTGTAGCATTTGTAATTGAGCTAATATGATAAGATTTGCTGCAGGAGCAGAAATGCTTTGTCTGCCTTGGCCAAGAGTTAATTCATTACTGCTGAAATGACGTAGTGAGGTTTTGTCAGCTTTAGCAGAGTTGCAGAACACCTTTCTCTGCTATACATTTAGACTTAGGTTACTGTGGTCTGGAATGTCTGCAGGTACTTCGAGCTGAAGATAGGAAAGGCAAGCAAGATCTTTTCTGTGCAGGTGTGAGGGGAGTTTCTGAGAGGAGGGAAAGAAGAGAAGTCTGGAGGATGTGTTTGTTATGTAAACAACTATATTACACAGGAATTGAATAAAACCCATGTTGGTTTATATAGGGCCTCTTTTGATTACCTTTTTCTCAGCATGGACCTATTTTTTTCCCAGGATGTGATGCAGCAGGCTACGAACGCTATCCTGAGAGGAGGCACAATTCAAGCACCTACTGTATCTGCCAAGACCATTGCAGAGCAACTGGCTGAAAAAATCAATGCTAAGCTCAATTATGTGCCCATAGAGAAGCAGGAGGAGGAGAAACAGGATGGAGGACAGAACGAATCCTTCAAGAGATATGAGGAAGAATTGGAGATCAATGACTTCCCACAGGTAAGTAACTTCTCTGATCCAAATCTTTGACACTGGCATTTTGTTTCCAGGCCATACTACTGTGACTGACGCTGCTCTTTGCCTTTTTTATCACCCAGGTATTTTTGCCATGCAGAATATTGCAGCTTTAGTTTACCTCATCTGTTTTATTTTGAGGATTTGTATTCCAAGTAACTTACAACAGTTTAGTAGACAGTGAAATTACTAGGAAGTATCCAAGTTAATGGGATGTACTTTTGAGGATATTGTTGAGCTTTGGGCCAATTTTTAGGGGTTCTGGAAAACAGCTGGCAGTATTTATTCCTTAGGCTTTATTTATGGAGATTCTAAGGTTCACTTCTTTTTGTCTTCAACCAATGAAGCGTGTATAAATAAACAGAATTTATTCTCTTAAAGGGAAGTACTTGCAGCCATGAACAGTCTATGTTTGTCCTTGATGCCTGTTCCTGTGCAAAAAGTTCTCAGTAAAATACCCAAGTGCTGCTTCAGAGCACGAGAAAAAATTACAAGTTTTAAACTTCCAAGTGTAGCAAAGTGGGAGGTCTTTAAGAGTTCTCGCTTCAGTAGTGCTGTGTGTCTGTTCTCTTTTCTCCTTCTTCCACAACTTTACCTTGCTGACACAAGGCAGATTTTTTGGAATTATACTTGCATAAAAATAACTGGCTAAACTTTCAGTCTGCATTTTAAAAGTAGAATGCCGTGACTGATTTTCACAGCACAATGTCCTTGTTGTTTGTCTAAAACGTCAACTAACCTTGGGATTGTAATTTTGTGTGATGCCTTTCTCCTTGCTGATCCTCCCACGTGCTTTACCTTGCAGACTGCCAGATGGAAAGTTACCTCCAAAGAAGCGCTACAGAGAATCAGTGAATATTCTGAAGCTGCTATTACAATCAGAGGGACTTACTTCCCTCCGGGCAAAGAACCCAAGGAAGGAGAACGAAAGATTTATTTGGCTATAGAAAGTAAGTAATCTTTTTGTAAGTGTTGCAATTAAAGATTGGAGTCTAGGTTGGTAATTAGATATGGAATCTCTGTAGTCACAGTGTCTGGATGCTCAATTACATACCCGCTGTAGTTACTTTGCAGATTAAGATAATTAAGATAAACAAGCAGTAATACAGTTTGTGAAGTGATCCATGGGGATCACAGAGATGCTTCTCCTTGGAAGGCTGACCTGCCACAGAACAACAGCAAACATGTATGGAATCAGTTGGGAGGAGAGGGAAGGAAAAGAGTAAAAAAAAAGCCCACATCAGAATAAGCACAAAGCTCTCTGTGCCAGTGTGAAATAAGGAAGAAAACAGAATTGTGTGGGTTTGGGCTGTTAGAGGCAGAAGAAATCACATCAACTGCTACAACAAAAACTTTGCAGATCTCATGATGGTGGAGTAGAGGTTTTTTTCAAAGAAAGCTCTAATCCTGGGTGTTTCTGAATAGTGTAAGTTATGACTGTGGCTGAAGTATGTGGCAGAGTCTAGCTGTGGGTCTCTGTGTGATACTAGTGTTCTTCAGCAAACAGCTGAGGATATTCTGCAAGTTTTACAGTGTTTCTGACAACACCCAGCAGTGTTTGTGCTGTGGCCTTCACATACAGCAAGTGCTGAAGATGGGAATGTTTGGGTTTGGTGTTTTTGTCTTCAGGTGCTAATGAACTGGCTGTACAGAAAGCAAAGGCAGAGATCACACGACTCATAAAAGAGGAGCTCATCAGATTGGTGAGTGAAATATCCAGAATGCAGAGGGAAAGTGCCTTGATTTATGCTTTATGAGATTGATTTCTACCAACACTGACACTCTGGCACACATTGTTATTAATATCAGGGATTGGGACCTGTGGATCTCAAAACCCCTGTTGGACAACAGCTTAGGAGAGATCCCTGGGTTCAGCCAGGCAGACATAGGGCTGTTATCCAGACAGCAGATGGGGATAACACATTAACAGAGCTTTTTGGGTGAAGACCCCTTAAAGAGTTAGGTCCAAATAAATTTCCAAACTGCAGCATCATCAGGCAGAGGAGAGGAGAATTATTCTCCTTATTTTAATACTTTTTATGCGTTGAGAGATGTAGCTTTCCAGCATAATCAGCTGTGTTCAACATACCCTGTTTCCAATAAGATCCTGGATTGTGAAGTTGTATTTTTGAGTTCTGTGGTTCAAGAAAACTCGTCTTTCGCTGTAATAATCTTCAGTGATCCTAGGTTAGGTTTGACAGCATCTTTGGTTTCCTCTCTTCAGTAGCCTTTCAAACCAGTGCTCAGTTCCCAAGGTCCTGCTGAGACAGTATTTATAGTTTTGTTTCTTTTTCAAAATTGTTGACCTCCCCATACCAATGTTTTCCAGAGGAAGGAGATGGCTGAGGAGCTGCTTATTCACATGTAAAGTGGATTTATTGTTGGGGGGGGGGGGTTGTTGCAATTCATGTATCCATTTCCACTTTTAACTGGGATCATTCTTTCTTTTATTTGCAGCAAAATTCTTACCAACCAACCAACAAAGGAAGATACAAAGTTCTATGAGTATTTGGAGTTATCTGTCTGCCCGTGGCTGGTGCGTGAAACTTTGTGGCTTCTGTTGTTTTTTGCTGTTTACACTGCTTATTGTAAATTAAGGATTTTTTTTTTTTTTAATTTTGTCTTGCGGACATTTTTTTAACAGAAAATTGATACTTGCTGAAACATCTTAATTCTCTCCACTAAAGTTCCCAGTCTTAAAGCAGACCAGTTTTGGCAGAGCATGATTTAATTTAAAATTGCAGTTTATATACTTTTCATCATTAAAAAAAAAAATATATATATAAAAAAAAATAAACCAGATTTTAATTTTTCTGACGGACTGTACTGTTAAGTAAATGAAACAATGTTGAGATTTGTGTTGGAAAGTGTAAGAATGTACCTGCTTCGTATTGTGTGGATGCTTCACACCATATCAGTTTATACTGGAAAAATGATAAACCACAAAAATAAAGGCAGGATTTTCTCCTGATCCATAGCATCTCTCTGGCTGGTTCCACACACATTCGTTCCCTGTACAAACGTCCCCCTCAGGTCGGAGAGTCTTGCAGTGATCAGAGTAGAGAATTTTATCCAGAAATACTTCAGGTCTAGTTTTAAGATCTTCTTTCCCTTTTCAAGTCCCATTTCATCTTTATCAGCCAGGTAATAGGATAACTCTTTGGGTTCTTTTGTAAAGTGGAATGTTTTGTAGTATGAAAATAGTTTTTCTGGTTTTTTTCTAAACATCAGGTGTTTAGGATTTGATTTTTTTTTTTTCCTCATTCTCTGACATAAGAATGAAAGCCTGTTTAGTTTAAAAAGAAATTATCAGAGAGGAGAAAAAAAAAAAGAAGAAGAAAAAAAAAGAGAGAAACCTCTTTTGTAATAAAATATGACTTTGTCAGTTTTTTATAGTGTTCTTATATATACATTAAATGTGATTTTTTCCCCCCCAGGGTTGTCGTCTTTATTACTGTTAGGACATGGCTTTAAGTAAAAATGACTAATGCTGTTTGTAAGTGAGTTCCACACATATTGACTATCATTGCAGGCAATAAGCTACTGGGACAGGCAAGACCTTTATTCTTTTTTTTGAGGTCTCATCCCCAAAACCATTCATATTCACGATGGACACTTACCACTCTTAAGCATTTATCCTCCCTGGAGCCTGAGGAGTAGCAATTTGAATCGTCTCATTCTAGCAGCTGCAAGACTTTGAAGATGATGACTTTCAAAAGGACTTTTGTAGAAAGCTTTTCCTACCTGACACAGTGAGAAGAACGGTGTCATTTTAAACCAGCTGTGTCTATACTGCTTTAACCCTGGTGAAGACAAATCCTACAACCTGCATCGTGGCTCTGTAAATTCACAACTTCTATTTCCCTGCTTCAGGTAATTTAAATGACTGTTTCTGGTGGCTACTCTAACGTCAGGGAACCTTATCTGCAATACAGGGAAGGAGCGTGGGGATTATACCAACCTAAAAGTATACATTTAGAATAAAAACACCCGGTCCTTGCCAATATTAACAGCCTGAATAAAACAGAGAAGCGGCACACAGGGTAATGCTTCCCAAAATGTAAAATCTCAAGCTAAAGCCCTGTTGTTCCCTTTAAACGGATCCAGTTTCCTCCTGTTAAGAACTGGGTTTTAATGCGTCTCATACGTGTTTGTTGAATTGTCACTAACTTTTTGCCAGTGTCCCCCCCAGAAGAGTGACAGATTTTGGTGTATTTAATGAAGAGCACTTTCAAGTTTGGACAGCCTGACATTTCTTTTAAAATCTTGTTCCAAAATGTTCATATTCTATATTGGTATCTCCTCAAAAAGGCGTGATGGAGACAGTTTTGTCATTTCCAGCTTTGCACTGTTGGATTTCAGAGATGCTACAATGTATAATCTTTAACTTCCCTGGGGTTTTTAAATGCAATGTCAATATTCCTATGTTTTTTAAATTCCAGCAAAAATAAAAATAATTTCAATGTATATTTTTCAGAAACTGTCTTTCTGAATAGCTTATCTGTTTTCTGCTCTTATATTGCTTCTGTGTTTCTTTCCTCTGAGAGTTAACCTCATACTTGAGCACAGTAAGTAGGGCTTGTGGGTTTTCTGCTTGAACTGCAATGCGATGCCACTCAAACTCTGTTAATAAAGTCACAGTGAAGGTGTTTGGAGCAAAATACACAAGAGGGAGAGGAGAAGGAATCCTCAAATTAACAAACACACGAGGAAAAAAAAACAGAAGAAAAGTTGGGAGAAGACACGACTAAGTAATGAAAGATGTTAAATTTAGTTCTTTCCAAGTGTGCCCATGGATACAGACGAGATATTTTTAAAACATCCCAGCTTGGCTGCTTTCCAGGGGATCTGCCGTGGACAGACTCCTGTCACCAGCTGTTTGAAGAGCATAGGGATGCTCTGTTTTACTGTATTTTTAAACAGAGCGAGGTCTGCTTATGTGTGTTACCTGCCCAAGGTGCTGCCAGCTTTCTAGGTCACCTTACGCTCTCCGCGGGGGAGGAAGCGGTGGGGTGGATGAAGGAGCCATTTGATACTGGGTGGTTTTGATACTGGATTGTTGAACGAGTGTTTGCATGCCCCAGGAATGCAGTGCTGCCACCTGGGCAGCAGGGGTGAGACTCTGGGGGTGCTGCTGTTCTCAGGGAACAGGACAGTGGCACTTTTAGGTGTCAGTGAAGTAGGAGAGAACCGCCAGAGTTAGGCAAGACCTCCTCTCTCTTGCTGCGGTGGCCGTTTGTGGGCGAGAGTCGATGCAGCATCTCTGTATACGCGTGAGGGGGCAAATGGGCTCAGGTTTTGCTCTGTGCCCTAGCCAGGAAGACAGGACAGGAGGACTAAAGCCAGTGTTCTAGGTGGGGAAAAAAGAAATTCCCAGACAGCTGAGAAACGTGTGCCATCCCAGTTCAGAATTATATGCTACCCTGACTATTGCACATTGTTGCCACCCTTTGTTTCGTTAAATAGGCAGCTTAACATGTTAGTATTTATGCTGTACAACCCTAATGTAACGAGCGTAGATCACAGCCTGGCACAGCCCCAAACCCAGCCTTTGGTGTCTGTTTTATATTTGGCTGTTACAACTGCAGAATGACAGCAAAGATCTGATTAAAAATGTTTAATTTTTTTCTCTCTCACTTGGAAGACTTGAGAAAAGCTCTGAGAAATGGCACTTTGAGCCTCAGAATCTTGTGTTCAATTGGTAGCCAAATGCACATTAAATAGACTGCACTGCTTTAATTGTACAAGTGAAATCTGAAGCAGCCAGGACAAGGAACAGCTGTACAACCCAAGGCTGGGTTTGGGGTCTTCCTAAAATAAGTATACCAGAGTCTCGGGGGGGAACGAGTGCATGGTGCTGCTTCAGTCCCTCAAGAATATTTATAGTGGTAAGAAACAGTGGTTACTCGGGGAAAGCAGTGCCAGGCTTAGAGGCAGGTACGTGTGTCCGACAGCGGGGCCCAAGGTGCTCGCCACAGTTGGCTTTAAACGTTCTGCCCTGGACACATCCTAGCAATCGCGTGTCGCTGAACCCCTCTATTGAGAAAACCTTTCTGAATCTGCCTGAATGCCCTTAACTGGGCCAGCAAGGCGGTTCTTGCTGGTGCACGAGCATCCCTTGCCACAAGCCTACTCCGTGAGTTACTCGTGAAGGTCGTGCACGGCCCCTTCCCTTCAATCCCAGCGTGAGCGCCGGGCCCCGTGTGCGCGTTCCGGCCTCCTCACGTGACGCTCGAGGAATGCACTTTCCTTTGATTATTTTTCTTGACCCAGATCTCTTCCAAATACGGTCTCCGCCTAAAATAAGTTTGTGTTCTTAGAGCTCGGGCGTTTGTAGAAGAAATTCTGGCTTCCAGCTTGCTGTGGCTGTACGGGGGGAGCAGAGGCGGAGAGCAACCTAAAAATGTAAAGATAAAAGGCTCACAGCTGGACTCGAATTTGTCCCAAAATGTACATTTTGTAAAATGTTTACATAATCCTAGGCAGGAAGATTTGTTTTCATAATTTTAGCTACAGTGGAAACAATTGTTTTTACATAAATGACCATTAGTCTGAGCAATTGCCACCCAAACATCCTCTCTCTGAGACTTCTCATCTGATCCAGACTTAAATATTTTGCTTTAGTCAAACTGAAAGATACAAAATTGTCAAGCTGACTGGCGTAAGTGAGCTAAATGAATTAGCATCTCAGAGCTCTGAAGTAGTTCTACTGAGCTAAGCAATTATTAATAACCTACTGTGGAGTGACAATATGAATCTTAAGTTATTTTATGCTTTGGCCACTCTAACTACAAAGTTCATCATCGCAAAGATGCTTCTCAGAACAATAAACACCACTGGGAAGCTGTTCTGAAACTAATGGCCGAGCAAGGGAAACCTTACACCGACCAAACCCACTTAATCTTAACTAAACCCCACATTTCCTCTGCATGTTAGTGAGCAAGTGAGTTTGTAGGATTGATTGGCTCTGATAGTTCATAGCTGGACAGGAGGTCGTGGCTGTTAGTGCTGAACTCTCCCGGCTTGCTCGGCACGCTGCGTAGCTGAGGGCCCGCGAGAAGCTCCTGCCCTGGCAGAAATTGCAGCAAATTGTGCTTTTTAGGCCTCTTCCTCTCCTCCACCAGTGAGATCTCCAGTAAGGGAGGAGGAGTATGGGATCTGGATTTAGGAAAGGGCAGCATTTCATTGTACCTTTTACCGAGTAGACAATTAATGCAATCGTTTGCCACAGCTAACGAGAGCAGTCCTTCAGAGAAGGGAAAAGAGGAAGCAGATTCACAACCCGAGGCTGTGCCTCGGGCCCTGGGGAGCTTTCACAAAGCAAGACAGTCGCAGACCAGTTCATCTTCTGTTTGGTTCCTGGTTTTATCAGCACCGAGCGAGCGAGGATGAGGAAACCGGATCCCATTGCTACCAGATGAATATTTGAGCACTGTGGGCACCGGGGCTGGCTCACGGGGCGCGGGTTTGCCTGGAGCACAACACAACGCAGTCACACAGACCCTCGCTGAGGCACGTCCAGCTCCAAGGTCAAACATTTAGATCTCACTCTGCCAGAAACAGCTACAACAACAGCCCCATTCAGGTTTCACAGCTCCTTAGGATGGAACTTTTCACTGCTTCATCTGGCGTGTTCACTCCTCTCTACTGTCTGATCGCTTCTGCCTTTTGCAGAGATCACAGTTCCGGGAGAAATGAGGATCCTGAGCCTTGCCCCTCTGCTGGCACCTTCCAGACTGAGATGTTAAAAGGAAAATAATGGATACCAAAAATGTATCGAACTCTGCTGCTTTTGACAGGTGGCAGCATTTCCAGAAAGAGTTAAAAGCAGCGGAAAGATGAGGTTTGTAAATAAATGGAATCATTTGCTAAATTAAGCCAAATAAATGCTGCTTTTCCCCGCTGCTTTCTTATATTGCACGTGAGGATTCCTGCATGCATTAGGAAGCACTGGCAAAAAACAAACCATCATCTTGGCAGGATCTTTCACAGCAATTTTCAGCCTGAAGAGCTCCAAGGATTGCAGAAATGGAGTATCAGAGGGCTGGAGTACAGCGGCCAGCTCCCCAAACAACAGCAGGAGAGGAAAATATTTCAAAAAACAAAATCAGCCATTTGTAAAAGCCAAAGCTTCTTTGTTTTTGTCTGTTCTTTCTTGCTTTTATTTTCTAAGACTTCATCTGAATAACCCAGAACATTTCAGACTCTCTCGGTCATTTAAGGACTTAGATGCTCATTTAGACCCTGGGATTTGAAGGTGTACGTGCTACTGTATCCCCATGGCCCAGAGTGCTCAGAGAGGGCAGGAAGGTTTGGATGAATATAGTGGCACTGATGTGGTCATTGTCAAGTGTGGATGAAAACTGTTGGTCATAGTCCTCCACAAAGCATCCCTAAAACTGACCTTGGTGTTCCGTCATCAAGGTTAGATTGTGAAAAGCGCTGGGCACTTAAAATTATTGTTTCTGTGGGATCTCTTTGGAAATAGTTGAAGTTGCTGTTCCCACTCAAAGGTATAAATTTGTTTATAGTGAAATGCCACTGTAATACTAAACTCTTCAGAACGTAGACGGACAAACAGGGCAAACCCACTTCCCTGCGGCTGGTATTGTATTGTTAATGGAGCGTGGACTCACCCCCGGGAGTTGCTTGGGCAATGGCTGCCACCTTCACTGCAAAGCTGGCGCTGAGGGAGAACTAACCCAACACGGTGTTTTAATGTCATCTTAAAGCTTGGCTGTCCTGTAACGATTGCCACGTGTGTGCTTTCGGGACAGGAAGGACCACGCTCCTGCATCCAAATGAAAGTAATGGAAACACCTGGAATCCTGAATAAGCGATCGATGCGTTAAACCATTTTCAGTATTTAAACCATACAGGGCACGCTCTGTGATTAAATTCACCTCCGATAACCCAGTGATTCATCCGTGGGAACCAGACACAACACCGAATGTGAACAGTTATTCACGGGCTGGAGAAGAACTGGAAGGGCAGCTCAGAGCCAGCACCCCTGGCCCTGTCACAGAGGCCCAGGGCGATGGTGATGGCGATGGCGATGGCGATGGCGATGGCGATGGCTCCCCCGCGCTCAAGGCCGCTGCTTGCCGCCCCAGCCTGCCTCACCTCACCCGAGGTGGGAAGGCAGGCTGCGGGCACAGACGCCGCCCTCACCTTCCCCTGCGCGCCTCGCACCTCGGCCCACCGCCCGCCTTCCGCCCCTCTCCCGCCCGCCCGCCCGCCCGCAGGACAAAATGGCGGCGGGGCCCCCGACCCCGAGCGTCTCAGCGGCGGGAGGAGCCGCCCTCCGGCCCCGCCCCGCCCCGCGCTCGCTCGCTCGCGGCGCGCCCCCGCGGCG
>JANVCC010000135.1:1705138-1727660 GCA_025345505.1 Todiramphus chloris collaris | reverse complement strand
CTCAGGTAGGTGCGGGCCGGGCCCGCGGCCCCCCGGCCCCTTCGCGCGGTGGGAGGTGGCGGGCGGGCAAGATGGAGACGCGGCCGGCGGGGGAGGGGAGGGGAGCGGAGCGGAGTGAGCGGAGCCGGCCGCGTCAAGCTCCGCCGCTGTGAGGGGGATCCCCCGGTCTCCTCGGGCGGGGAGGGCCCCGCTTTACGCTTCCTTCCGAGATGCGGGAGCCGGGCCCCGCAGGACGGCGGGAGCGGAGCTGCGCCATCGCCGCCCTGTCCCGCTGTCCCCCCCCGCCCGGGGGGGAGGGAGCCGGGCCGAGCCCTGGGCCCAGGGGAGGAGGCCGCAGCCCTGGGCCGAGGGGAGGGCTTTGGGCCGGGCCCCGTTTCTTGCGCCCCTCGCCGTGCAGGTGATGGGCGAGGCGAGCCCCCCGCAGCCCCTGGCCCCAGGCGCGGTGGCGGCCCGGGCAGGGGGAGCCGCGCCGCCCCTTTGTCCCCTCCGGTAGCGCCGGGCCTCAGGTGGAGCCGGGGCCTGGTGCATCCAGACCTGGCCTCTTCGCTGCGCTCAGGAATGGGGGATTCCCTCCAGCACCCGCAGCTCTGGTGCGTGGGGAGAGCCCGAATGCGGTGCTTTTTACTTGGAAGGTTTTTCCATTCGCGCGTGGGGTCTTCACGCGTGTGTGCAGCCCCTGGATTTGTGTTTCCCGGGGTACCTGAGCAGTGCGTGCCATCGTTCACCCACATGCCCGGGTGCCTGGAGGGCCTCTGGTATGGTCCTTCCGTGGCTCTTTGGGTTCTGCCCTGATGCCCGTGAGTGGGGCGTGTTCTTGAGGATAGTTACAGATAGTTGAGTACGTCCTTATTTGTGCATAGCCTTACTGGGGTAATTAATTAGCGAACAGCTTACACCTTTAATATGCATGAATATCTCTCTGGATGTCTCTCTAAGGGAAATAGCAGTTATTGTCATCCACATGGGTTTTATTTTTGTAAAATGGAAGAGTAGGAGGAACAGTTAATATGTTTTCCTTTAATTACAGTTTATTTCTATTTCAGTCTGAGTTTCTTACAACTTTTTTTTTGTCTGTATCTGCATCCTTCAGGTTGTAGATGCAGCCTGAAACAAAAATAGCCTCGTGGGTTTGTCTGTTGACCGTTGTTGAACAGATTCAACGAGTGGACTTTGTCTTTGCAGTCTAGTACAACTACGCTGCGGTTCATGGCAATGTTTGGGTGCCTTGACAGGTGCCTGGAGCCTCTTGCTCTAGTCCGGTGGCAGATAAACACCATGCCTGATCCATCTCTTAAGCTTCAAAATCCTTTAGTGGGAGGAGGCACGGGAGAGAGGAGAGGGGAGGTAAGAACACCCACTGAGATGAATGAGCACCTCTCACCTCTCTGAGCTATTGTTCTAGACTACAGCGAGGTCGTCTCCCTGGGGAGAAGAGTGGGTGGGCGAGAACACCCACGGAGATGAATAAGCATCTCCAGCTTCTCAAAGCTGTTCTGGGCTGTGGCGAGGCCTGCTCCTGTTTACCTGGGAATAGTTCCTCCAGGTGAATGGACAGTTTCACAAACACCAGTAATCCTTTCATTATAAAGATCTACCTCGACCTGCTCCAGCGTTCGTATGCGTATTTGGATGGCCTTGAAGTTTGGTAATCCCAGAACCGTGGAACAGTCGGGGTGCAGTTTCACAACCTTGCTCTTCGGAGCCAGTCTATCTGGCCTGATGGCTGCCTTGATTCTCTGCTGCCCCCTCCCCAGCTCTGGGGGTTTTTCCCCAACCTCCATTCTGTGTGCTGCGTTTGGGACTTGTCATACCCTTCATTCCGGTCTTCCAAGTCCATTAAGTTGTCAAAGTGATTTTCTGAGGCCTGGCTAGTTTTTGAAGTTAACTGGAATGAGGGAGGAGTGGGTCACTGGCAGCCAGTGGGCACCACGGCTTGGGCTGGCCTGGAACCTCAGTCTGTCTCTGTGCTTCTCGTAGAACTGTGTGTTTCTGTTCCTCTCTTGTCTCAATGCCAGCCAGCTGTGGCATTTGCTTTCTTGCTGGGTTAGTTTTCACCTGGGTCAGATCCCTGGTGTTGGTTTGTTCTGTTCTTGCACAATAGTTAGTGTTGGCACGAGGAGCGGGAATGTGGGAGAAGAGGAAAGGGCAAGATTGTCCTGTTCAGAAAAAATGCGGATTCCAAGCGGTTTCTATTGACTATGAAACCAAACTGTCCATTGTGCCAGTGTAACTGGAGGTGCACAGCGAATGAAATCATTGACGTGATCTTCCTTAATTTTTGTGATGCTGTCTTAACCTTTTCAAGCGTCCTCTTTCTCATCATCACATGGTTATATGATCTTAATTTTGGTGTGGGAAGAAGTCAGCTGATGTTCTTGCTGGTGTTACCATCTAGTGAAACTCTGCCCTTAGATCTGACTTGGGTTTTAAGGTTAGAAAGCTGAGCAATTACTTCCTTGCCTGGTTTTACAACCGAATCATGAACGATCCCTAAAATCACAGTTTACTTGACACTTGGCTGAGCTGGGGCCTGACAATATCTAATCTTCGTGAGAGCAGCGCTTATCTCTGTCATTAGTACAGAGCTGGTGCTTAGGCTTTGGAGAGCACTGGGTTTTTTCCAAGGGTGTCTGAGTCCAAACAGTTTAACTTCTAGAGGCACAGAGATGCACCCAGGTGGCAGCTCTCTGGTGTGGAGCAAGGGAAGGCTCTCCCTCCGCCTGGCACATCTGGGGAAGAGGAATTGGAAGGGGAGTGCGTATACCAGTTCCAAATAATTCTGCCATGTAAGAAAATGGCCCAGGATCTCCAGGGGAAGGACTGTACTCATGAGTTTTAGGACCGCGCTTGTATTGCTTGGGAAACTTTTGATTTCTTAGTCCTTTGGCACTAAGAATAATTGAGAGAGAAACAGTTTTCAGAATGATGTTATCTCTTCAGTTTGCAGCCTGATGTCATGTAGCAGCTCTAGTGAGTCCCTGCTGTAAAGAAATTTTTTCTTCTATTTTGGCTGGTTTTTAACACAGTTTACCTAGTGTCAAATGATGAGAAAAATAGTATTATGCAATCAACTGCGGGAAGTGCTTCCTAAGCACATTTTGGAGAAGCTGGTTATCTAACTTCAGAAGCAGATCTGATTTCAAACACCAGTTCAGGTGCTACGGTGTGTGTTGTGCCACGGACAGGATTTCATACTTGGTGTTTCTGAAGTATTTACATTTATGGGAATACTCGAGGTAAGGTGCAACACTGTGAAAACAGGTTTTTAGAAATTGGGCAAGCCCCTACTTCTGTGAGAGCTTTAACATGGCAGAAAAGGAGCTGACACTAAATGTTTTTCAAGTGTCTATTTTAATTTGATACCATTAATGAATTTAGCCCAGCGATGAAAGTGTTCCTCATTCCTGCTATCCTAAGAGAACTAAGACCACATTTCTATTGCAGTCTTGAAGGGAAAATCTTCCTGCTGCTGCTGCTTAAACTCCCTCCCTGCAAAGAAAACGAGCCCTTTGGTATTCCCTGGGGCTCAGCCCCTGCGCTGTGGTACGTGGCATAAAGCCTTCTTTATGCAGAGCTCTGGAACAGAGCTGGGCCTGTGCTCCACTCCAGCCCCTCTAATTGGTAGAAGCGACATTCAGAGTGCTAGTGCAGAAATAATACTTGTAGCTGCTTGTGTTTTTGAGTAGCATGTCGTGTGCCCCACGTGTGTTGGGTGGTGTTGAAGATGAACTACTGCAGCCTCTTAGGGTTCAGTCAGTGCTACTGGAGCTATTGGAAGCTCAGCAGTGAAAAACTAAACAAAAACGAGAGGGTTTTGTATGGTGACCCTCTTTAAAAGCAAAATTGGCCTGCTTGGTGATAGGAATTTGCCTTTCCTGATGTTCTTCATCTGAAAAGCTGTAATATAGATGGACTTCCCGTTTTGATCAGTTTTGCTCTGATTCAAGTGTGTTTTGTCAGAAGCAGTTGCTGAGTCAGGTCTGTTCTGGTGCTAACCAGGCTGGAGTTACAGGCAGCGGCCTGGGCTGGGTGACACCAGAGCAGTTCCCTGCTGCTTATGTTGGAACTGATTATTCTTATTAATGCAGCTAATGTGCCAGAGGTCCAGTACTCAGTAAAAAATATTGAATGAGCAAGTGTCTGTTCCCTGGGGCTTGCATACTTTCTCTGCTTTTCAAAGTTTCCCTCTTTTCTATGCTGGTGGCCAAATTCTGCCCATGAAGAAAGCAAAGGGTATGATGTTTGAAAGCTAAAGACAACATCATATCACAACCCAAGGGGGTGTTTTTATGTAATGTGATTTGAGTAGCTTTGATCTTCGAGTCTTGTGTGGTGAACACGAGATGAATGGGGATTTTCTGCGTAGTATTAAGCCCGGATAGAGATGTCCATACCAGTAGCAGAAGGCTCAGCAGCTGTAAGCCTGAACTGGGTGGTATGTTAACCTGTGTTTAGGAATACCAAGATGCACTCTGTCCAAAACCTGCAGCATCAGAATTAGGTGTAATTTCTTAAGTTTTTTTCTGTACTGCCTGTAATACAGTTTCTGTTTCATCTCCCAGCAGAAGAAAGCAAACCGTATCAAGCTTGACTGTGGAACACAAAAACATCGTAAGGGCAGCCTCATACACTGTGTATTGACTGCTCAGTGGCCTGGCTGTCATCTGAGCAGAACAAAACTTCAGGCTCAACAGTGCTGAAGCAGGTTAACTTTGCAAGAGAGTAGCAGTGCAGCTGTACTTTAAAAGGCGAGGTCATTACCATGGCCTGAAATCTCCCCTGCTAGAAAGCTCAGTGGTCCTGGGTGGATGGTCCTGTTCCTTTATTTTTAGCAGCAGTGGAGCTTCTGTGCTTCATTGCACAGGAAGCTCTGATGCTGCCTCTGCTATCCCAAAGCTGGCTTAGACAGTTGTCTCCTCCCATCCCCAGCATTTGTATAGAAATAAATTGCCAGATAGAGAGGGATCCATACAGAAAATCCTCCACAGCCCCTTTCTGTTGCTGTTTATACCAGGAGAGAAGAGATGCAGAAACACAAAATCAGTAGAGAGAGAGCCAGGAGAGGAAGAAGAAGAAGGCACTTTATGAATTTCTAACCCTGTTTTCTATCCCTTGGCCCCACAGGGCGATGGGTCAGTGATCACCCATCTCCTAGGGGGATTGGCTAAAGTCCTACAGCACCCATTGCAAAATATTTTTCCAATGTACCATAAACAGAACTTAGAAAAACACCAGGTGTTGGTCCAGCTTACAAAACCCATCCTACTGTTTCTCATAACACTGGTGAGAAAGGCAGGATTCTCACCAAATACTGAGAGAGCCTGAGAAAACCCCTCTGCTAGCAGCTTCTCAGCATCCACACCTTTCCAGTAAAAATCTTTTTGAAATGGGACTAAATTTTGTTCCTACAATGTCTGATCTTAACTATTTGTTTATGCAGAGACACTGAGCCAGTCAATTGAGTCAGTTTAGAAACTGATTTAAGTAAACTGTTGCAAATATCTTTTACGGGTGTATTTGCAGGTTTAGAACAAGTTGGAAACTTTTTCTGGCTGGTTTTATTTAAGCTTGCTTGCATACAAAGACGTATGCATTTGGCTGTGCAGTTTAGCTAGGGTGTGATTTTTTTTTTTAAATTGGAGTAGCTTTGCATTGTATACCAATTCTGATTTATACGACGTGTCTCTCTGCCAAGAAACCTGCTTCCACTCCACAGACAGACTCACTGCGTTCTTTTATTCCCTGCTGTAACACGAACGAAGTGAAATTATGCTGGAGATGTCCATGTTAGGATAATGAAGCTTGATTACAGATTTCCTTTTTAAAACCTTTTCAAAAAAAAGTCTTAAATCAAAGAACACAGAATGCAAACCTTGGCTACTACTTGAAATTTTCATGGTTTGATGAGAAACGGGGCAGAGAGGAGGGGAGGGAAGGGAAAAGGTATTAAAAACAACAACCAAAAAATCCTGTTGGCAGGCTTCCATCGAAACTGTGGGGTTGTTTTAAGCTTCCTCTTGTACGAAATTTTAAACAGTTACTGATTTGTGTGTCTTTCTGCTTTCACTGATGCCAGTGACACAGGCTGTGGCCAGATGGAAGGTAAAGCAGCCTCAGCCAGGTTTTGTACGTGAAGTTGGTGTTTGTCGAGAGCTCGCGGGGATATTACAGTAGACACAAAACACATGTACATGGTGGTGGAGCTGCAACGTTTGGCAGTTTCAACAGGATATATTCACTGGCTAGGAGGACCTGTGATGGTTTTCCCCAGGGAAGATGGATTGTGCCTGTAGGAAAAAATCTCCCTGACTGTAAGGAGGAGAAAAAGCAGAGTAAGAATGAAATGTAGACAGGAACGAGACCAAGCACTGCTTGGTCTCCTGAGAAATACCAGGGGCCTTCACTTTATTCAGCGCCTTCTTCCTGCTATGGTGTGTGCCTCGGATACTGGATGGCTGCACTGATCCTTCTTTGTGACAGTCGAGCTCGGAGTGGCTTTTTGGGGCCGAAGCCAGTATTCCTGTGTTTAAAGTGAGTACTGAGACAAGAATGTTGCTGACCGCTCCAAGTGTCCTCCAGCGTATCCGCCAACAGATGAGTAGCCTCCCAGAGCTGCTGGGCCTGCTCTCTGGGCAGCAAAAGTACATTCTCTGAGCCCTTAGGCTTGCAATTGCACATTGTCAAACATCTCAGGTATTTTTAGTAATATTGTGGGCCCTGTTCTGGTGGGGTTAAAGAAAGGGAACAGGGTT
This sequence comes from Todiramphus chloris collaris, assembly GCA_025345505.1. Lineage (NCBI taxonomy): Eukaryota > Metazoa > Chordata > Aves > Coraciiformes > Alcedinidae > Todiramphus > Todiramphus chloris. The sequence goes on along the minus strand of JANVCC010000135.1, from coordinate 1,720,908 downwards.
TTTTTTTTGACTGCTAATTGTAGAAAACCTTAAGCTTCCTTTTTATTGCTGCAGAGAAAAGTATGTCTGGTCTCTTGACCTGTAGCTTACTGCCTTTGTTCTTTGCTAAGCGTAGGCTTGCTAATTATTCCAAGTTGTTTTGTTTGTTAGTTAACACCCCTGCAATAGCAGTGGTTTCGTGTTTATTGCACCGTACCCCTTAACACACCAGAATTGTAGCACTCTGATAACCTCTGCTCGAACAATCTTAATATTTAAACTGTATTACTATCATAATTTCACTATTTGGCATAAACCCATATTCATATATTTGCACAAGAGTAATGCACACATTGTAATGTGCATTTAACAAGCCAAGGTAAATTGGGTGTTACAGCAGGGAAGGTATTCCTTGTAATCAGAAGCAAAGGGCACGGGGCTTGACTCCGGGTAAATATCCTGTCTCTGTTGTTGTGTCTTTCTCTCTGTCTGGGAGGAGACATTCATAACTGCCAAATAAACTAAGTAATCAATGGCAGAGTTGAAAATTGGGTTGCTGTAGGTGATATTCCAGAGCTACTGCAGGGAAAATATAATAAATATTCCAGGCTTTATCAACTAGAGAAATCTACCGCAGGAAGAAGTATTTGTTGTCCCAAGCGTGAGCGTAGGGTGCAGAAATACTCATGTCAGAAATATCTGACATGCCAGATATTGATTGGCTTAATCTTGTTTTCAGCATGGCTAAATATTATTATCTTAAACTAAGCATTTGCAGCTTATTTAGGTTGTAGAATCAATATAGTTAATGGGTGAAAATGTTGGCGTCACGGTGCTCCTTGAGTGCCTTGCTGGCTACTTAGGGTATCGTCGCTGGTAAGAAATCTGAGGCAGTGCCTGTGCAGTTGGTGTTTAGAAGCATTAATACTAAAAAAGTTTCGGAATACCAGTACCACTGTTAATTGTCGTGATTCTGCCGCAGTACATGCGCTGCAGGGGTTTGGTGTGATGGATACAAGCATAACCAATTCAGTTAGAACTAGTGGTTTGTGATGGTGACTGTACCTGGTTTTGAGCAGCTGGATGTCTGTCTGCCCACTGGAACCGAGGTCAGCCTGCAGTGACATGCTGGGGAGAGTCACCCTTCTGTGCCCTGAAGACAGGGCTTTGGTTCCTGTTTAAACAGTAAACCTCTGTAAACAGAGCACAGCTCTGTTGGGTTTGTCTGATGAGAAGATCAGGGTTATATAAAACAGCTGTTAACCTGAATAGGCCACATTGGTTTCTCAGGGCGATTTGGAAGTGTGTGAAAACACACAAGTGAAGAACTTCTTCCTGATAGCCAATCTAAATCTACTCTTCTCTAATTTAAACCAGTTACCCCTCGTCCTTTCACTCCAGACCCTCGTAAACAGCCCCTCTCCAGCCTTCCTGTAGCCTCCTTCAGGTACTGGAAGGTCGCTAGGAGCTCTCCCCGGAGCCTTCTCTTCTCCAGGCTGAACAACCCCAGCTCCCTCAGCCTGTCCTAGTAGGAGAGGTGTTCCAGCCCTCTGAGCATCTTTGGGGCCGTCCTCTGGACCTGCTCCATCAGGTCCATGTCTTTCCTGTGTTGGGGGCTCCAGAGCTGGACACAGTACTCCCTCCAGGGGAGGTCTCACCAGAGCAGAGGAGAGGGGCAGAATCCCCTCCCTCCATCTGCTGGCCACACTTCTCTTGATGCAGCCCAGGATGTAACAGGAGTTGGGTTGTTTTTCCTCAAGTTGTTATCTCAGAGTTGGCCTTGCCAGCAATTTGTACCTGCTCTTCTAATGAGGACAGCGGTGGCATTTCTGCCATCTAGCATCTTGTAACAGATTCATTTCATACCTCTGCTTTCCTAAGCAGGGCACCGTTGTCTTTGCTCAACACCTTTCCTGTTTCTTTCTTTCATGTTAATTATGACAGGAAATGACAAACCTGATTAGCATTTTATTAATTTGCTTAAGTTAAAAAAAATCTTTAGGAGCCTCTACCTACTAAATCAAGGTGGTGATAAAATATTTTTGCTTGGCTTGCGGGTGATAGGTTAATCTTACAACTCCAGATGAGATTCAGTTAGAACGGTTTTGAAGTGCTGGTGTGTGAGCGGATGTTGTACATCTTGGTTGCTGAAATGCTCTTGTTCAGTTCTTTAATGTACTTCTCCCCTAAATATACCTGTCTGAATAATACATGTTTCCAATTGCCACCTTAAACTAGGGTTTAAATCGTCATGTTTAACTGTGTGTAATGGTTACCGTGCAAAACCTTACGTGAAAGCTTAATACAATCATAAAGTAATTTACTGACATTTAATAAAAATAGACAAAGTAGTTTCTGGATTAATTTTAAGAACCAGAGGTAGCTTTTTAAAGACTCTCACTTGTGGAACCCCTGCAGTGTTGTTATCTACTGATACGTATTTGTCTCTCTTATTTTTGGTAGAAAATGATGCACCCCGTTGCCAGCAGTAATACAGCTTTCTGCGGGACCGGCAAGAGCTCTTGCCTTAACGAAGAGAACGTGAGAGCTGCTGATCAGTTTGACTTGTACGCCACGCAGCAGAACAAATACGGCCACGCCGTCGGCCACAAACCGATCGCGTGCCAGAGACAAGACGCCTTGACCGAATCCCACTTGCAGACCACAAGTGGCAGGAATATAGAGACAAAAGACGAACTAAAGAAAAAGAAAAACCTCAACCGCTCTGGGAAACGCGGAAGGCCGTCAGGGACCACAAAATCAGCAGGGTACCGCACCAGCACAGGTCGACCCCTGGGGACCACCAAAGCAGCTGGATTTAAGACAAGTCCAGGCAGACCCTTGGGTACGACTAAAGCAGCAGGATACAAAGTCAGCCCAGGCAGACCTCCAGGTAGCATTAAAGCTCTATCACGGCTTGCAAATCTAAGTTATACTTGTGGCAGTGCAGCTTTTCCCTATCCCATGGTGCATAACAGAGGAGTACATGCTGCTGGTGAAACTAGTAGCAAAATCAAACAGCCTAATGAATGAAAGGAGGGAATTAGCAACTCCTTACTAATCCGCTTTACTCTGAATTTTGGCATGTTTCTTGCATTTTGTTTTAGTGTTTGCCTAAGTCTGAGTTTCTAGATTTTATTTTTATGCAAATAATACCATAGCCTACGGGTGCATTTTAAAGCACTGTTGAGAAGGCACTGTTTTTGTTGGGTTTAAATCATAATTTCTAAGAAAGTCTGACGTGATGTGTTATGTCTTGGTGTCGATACTTAAGTAATGTCCACGGTCCTAGTTTTACGTTGAGTTTCTGGTACATCTGCTTGTGTGGTTATGCATTAAAGAACTGAAGTAAGGAGGACAGAATTAGCTGGCTGTCAGTTCATGCTGTGGCCTAGCCCACGATAAGGAACTTGGCTAGACGAGTTCTTCCTTGATCAGAAAAACTGATCAAGAAAGCAGCAAGCTACATTGTCCACTCTGCAGGAGCTTCTACAGACCTCAAATAGATACTGAAAAACCTAACAAAATTTTAGAAAACCAACCTTTTTTTTCCAAGTGCTGATTTCAGGTGGCTTTTGTTTCAGGAGTTGGAGCATGAAGTCGATTTCGACTAATGCTCCAAAACCGTTTTTGATGACACTTAAGAAAACTGAGCGTTTGTACAGCGCGTTACAGCTTCCCAGCGCCTTACTAAGACGAGCTAGTTTGCCTTTAGGTGATAGCTGTTCTTTTAGTTCTGCTCTTGGCAGGATTCTGCTGTGTCATTTTGAAATGCCTAATAGCCCGTAGACCAAACCACAAATAACTCTTTGAAATATTTTATAAGAAATTAAGTACTGTTCGTTTTAGTTACACATGTTAAACAGTGTGTTCTTAAACCTGTAAATAGCTATTTACACTGGTGTTTGCCTTTAAAAATCTGTGCTTAGCTGGCGACAGTTTAATAGTTTTTAAAGTATTAATCTATAATGTTTACAAATTAAACTTTTTACATAGACACTGTTGCCACGTTTTCAGGCTTCGTTTTGCCAGACACTGCTGGAAACGTAGTTCTTTCGTTGTTTGACACTTACACTATATTTAAGTTATGGAAGCTTCTATATCTACCAAAGGACACCATTGTGATGATGTATAAAAGCAAACCGTATAGCTGATGCTAACAGGATGCAGTTCACTGCACTGCTAGACCCCAGATATATAGTAATACATCTATGCATGCAAGCTGGAAAAAAACCTGTTGTTGGTTAACTATAAACACCCTTCTTGACTCCAACTAAAACCTTCCCTGCTTCCAAAAGAAATGTTCCATTTTGCAACTGGGTGTATTTAACTTTTTTTTTTTGAAAGTGTGGGAGAGTGTGTGAGTGTGTGTGTAAAATGCTTTAATCTAGACTTCAGAAGAAACCGGTCCTCAATGTTGCATATTGTTTGGTCTAAATTTATTTTACTGGAATTAAAGTGCTTTTTTTTTTTTTTAATCTGGAAGAAAGATTATATTTAAGTTGTTTCACATATAATGTGACATTATGATAAATTTGTAGCTTCAAATATCTGGGGAGGGGGAATTATACAGAGTTTTCGTATTTGGGGGACCATAAAAATTTGGTTAATTGATCCCATGCTGAATGAGTAATGATGCTGATAATTTTTGCTAACATAAATGCTATTCTGGCCTGCTGTCATTTTGATGAGAACTCTTGATTTCAGTGATGACAACTTAAGAAACAGATGTTTCATACCTTTTTTATCAGGAAAAAAGCAGCAAGCCTTCAGGTGTTCCAGTGATGCCTAACACATATTGCGCTGGACTTTATGCTGTACTTTACAATAGGTGTGTTGAATTGTTTTGGGGGAACTCTGTATGCACTGGCAACTAAGACAATGAACCTCAACTGTACTGGATGGCTCCTTAGTCGATAGATGAACTAATGGCAGCTAAACTGCTACTAAAAAAACCAAGTTTCTTCATGCTGAAGCTATGAAACAGTTCAACGTTCTGTTCTCAACTCTCAAGTCTGACATTTAGCAGTCTCAGAACGGTGTACCTTCCGACACGCGCAAAACGCTAACGTGAGTTAACTCACCCTCAGGATCTGTGTTGTATTGGCTGTTTTTAATCGGATGAGTTTTCAACAAAAGACTGCTTTCAGTTCTTTCTGAACTTGGCTGGCAAAGCAGTTCCTCTTCAGCTGAATGTCCCAACCGCAGGAGTGTCACGCCTCGCTGGCAGGGACTGTGTTGCATGTCACCGCTGTACCTTGGAGAAGCTCTTCCTCTTACCTCCTCCTGCTGCTCCCAGTGCTCTCCTGTTCTGTTCCTCACCCGATGGTGCTGTGCCGTGTGTCAGGAGAGGATGCAGATCTGTTGCTGTTCTGCTCGTATAATGAATTCCATATTCGAGGATGCTGATGAAATAATGAAATCATCTAAGCGATTTCTGTTCCTCACAGTGTTTATTAATTACATCGGATGGAATATAATCCCAGTAAAAACCAATTAACGTTGGCAGTTGTGAGATGATGAGCATAAAGTAGAAAAGTGTTGGGAGAGTCTGTGAGGGGCTGCTCGGCACCCAAGGTGTAGCAAGGAGACCGGAGGTGCGCTCCTGGGAGCTACCTGATTCTGGTTTGGTTTCTATCTGGTTACAGTTCACTGGTGCCGTGCAGCGAGGGGAAAGAAAAACAAAGAAGTTAAGAGACTCACAGTGAACTAGAAATGGAATTTTCAAATACTTCTGCTTTTCCTATATATAATCTGCAGAATACATTGTGCTTTTTTCAACACTTTTATTTTTTTCCATGAGAAACACTGAAACAGCATGTTAATGCCTAAACTTTATTAGTACTAATGGGAAAACTGGCCTTTTCCCCCCATAGTATGAAAACATTACTTGTAAGGTAAATTGCTTATTTTATATTCTATATCATAATTCAGCTATTCATAAGCTAGGATCACTGTTGTGTGTTAACACTGTTCAGAAGATCTACATGTCAAGTTTGTTTTTTAATATTTTTTTCTTTTAATTATCAAGTTTCTAACGTCTTATTTATACATAAATGAAATGTATTAGCTTGCTATTATTCCTTAATGATGCTATACAAGTTCACTGTTTAATATACATATAGTAACTACTATTCAGTTTCTGATTAAATTTACTTAAAACTTTAAAACCAAATAATTTTGCTACTATAAAGTCTTGCACTGGACATATTCAAGATGCTAGCACCATATTTTGGCAGAAAAAAAAATCAAATACCATCAGAAGTGGCTGACTTTGATATCAAAGATAGTATTTTTAAAATCAGCTTTGTCATTAAAGCAATGTTCTTTATATCTTGGATTTAGTTTAATCAAAATAACTATGTATCAAGAGCCATTAAAGATCTCTGTTCTGAATGAATATATTTTCATTTTGTCTGAAAGATCTTAAGAGTTCAGTCAGGATAAAACCAAGCCGTGTCCAAGTGGAAAAGTGATGTGTCTGTGAAGAGAATTACTTGGAACTACAATACACAGAGTAACTCAGATGAGGATTTAACTCCCTCCCCCGTGTTTGGAGAGCTTTAAAAGGCAGAGCAATGTGAAGTCATTGGTCCGATGGTTTCATTAGCTGTGACTCTGCTGTTCTTTGTTGTATGTATAATAATGTTTCACGCCATCCATAGAGTTGACAGTTAAACCAGTTGATAACAATCAGAAATACTTTGAACTGCACACTTCATTTCTGACCACAAAAGAAGTTTATTCTCCTCTATTTTAATGCGTATATTTTAACACTGCTTAAATATATTTATGACTTTAGTAGAGACTAGACCTTTCTCCTTGTGATTTTTTTTTTTTTCCTTCAAATAGAAAAAAAAATCTGTTTCTAAAATTGGAACCACTTTCTGATCCTTTAATCTTCCATCATTTGCTTTTCCACAGGTTGACTTTGGGGGAATCTCTTAAATCTAGTATCAGCACCCCGTCCTCTGCTGTAAAAAGCCTGATTAGATACTGTGTATGTTTTTATGTCCATGAACTTGAGCTACTCGTGTGCAATTATGTGTATGGGAATGGAGTAGTGTTCATGATCTGTATTTACATCATCATATGGATGTATATTTATTAATAAAGTTAATACTTTAAAACCTAACCATTTTTTTTCTCTGGGCTTTTATTACCATGGCTTACAGTCTGTCTGGAGATGCCCCCCGCTGACAGCGGTACCTGGCTGATGGGCTGAGCCCTTCTTATCTGCCTCTTCCCCTTGCTCTCCAGCACCCTCTGTTTTCTCTTCCACATACTTTCAAAGGCCCCAAATACAATTAAGGCTGAAATCTTTTAAATGTCAGCTGCCAGTTATTTTGCAGACTTCTAAGTTGGTTTTACCTGAGAAAAGGCATCTGATGCCTTTCTGCTGCTGCTGTTGTTGTTGGCCATTCTGGTAACTGTGACTACTTGGCTTTCAAGGTGACTGATGCATTCAGAACAGAGTTTGATGACAGTCTGCTCTGTCCTGGTCTAAAAATCAGTTTGTGGATGTGATTCCTCAAACAAAATCGATTATTTCTTTGGTTGCAACAAAACCTGAAGTATTAAAGTCAGTCAAACTGCATTGTACAAGAATACAGGCTTTTCAGTTGTGTTGGAGGTCACTTGTCTGCTGCTGTGGCTGCTGCATTCCCTGCCAGGTGACGAACATACAATGAAGGCTGCAGGTTGTTACTGGGGCAGGAGGCTGGGTGCAGTTTCTGGTGCCAGGACCAGGTCATGATTTATTCATGCTGATGGACTAGCAGTGTTGGGGTGTCAACTCTGCAAGCTGGTTATCTTGAAGGAGTCTTCAAGATGGCTCTTTTAATAGTTTCAGTGGTGTGTATGATGAGACACCAAGGCTTGCTTTGGGGCTGGACTGGCTTTTTGTACCTTCTCACTGGGATCTTTTCAAGTGGAACAGCTAATTAGTTAGATTGTCCCTATTAAATACGTTGTCTCAACAGAGTGTGTCTTTCAGAAATGAAGATTGTTCTTGACAGTTGATCATTTACAGCTGTAATGCCCAGAAGTAAAGGGCTGACTGGCTGCCTTGCGTTGCTATTTTTATCAGGGTTCTGCCCGGGGCTGTGTGTTTGTTGTTTAACATTTAAGAGAGGTGGGGCCTGACCAGGAGGAACTGGCAGCCCAAAAGCCACCATGTTCTGGAGCTGGCTTCTGCCCAGGCTCTCTGCATGGCCTAAGGATGGGGAAAACGCCACGAAAATACCTGCTTATCCCACAGGGTTGCTGGAAGGACTCGTTAATTAATAACTTTTCACTACTTTGAAGCTGAAAAACATTGTGGAATTCTTAAGTGTTGTTTCAATGATCTGAGGCAGATAAATCTTCCTGCCTTCTATGTTGTTTTCATACCACAAAAGCACATTCTAATTAGTGAAAAAAAGATCACAGCAACAATTAGCCCAGGTTTGATTCCTTAGAGCAGACCTTTGAGTATGCATAATGCTAAAATATGTTTGCTGGTTCAAGTGGGCATATATTAAAATAAAAACGTTTTCTCAATGTGGCTGCAATCGAAAGAAAATTAGAAAGTCACACGTGCCAAATGTAGGTGTAGTTTGCAGTTGCTCAGGTGACCTCAGCCAAGGTGCTCTTGACTTGAATGCTTGTCATGCTTTCTTCTACCTCATTTGGTGCTTTGAATGCAGACTGTCATAGCTGTGTGGACATCGGGATGACCCGAGTGGGAACTCGCCTCTTTGTCCCAGTGTGTCCTCTTCCACTCCTCTTGCTGTGAAGGAGCTTGCCCAGCGTGACTGAAATGGGAGGGAGCGAAGTCCAGCTGCAGAAACCTGCAAATAACCACTGAGGTTTGGTGGTTTCTCATGGGTACAGCAAAAGACTCATCCTCTGCAAGTCCTTTTCAGGCCGTTCCCCAGCAATCAGGGCTTTTTTAATGTGTCCAAGATTTCTGAATAGATGCGAAACTATAATGTCTTTTTTTTACTAGACTTTTTTTTCCTTGCAAACAGACATTTGGCAGAGCAACGTAAGCCACTGCAGAGAGTTTTGCAACAGAACTGGCAGGCATTGTAAGGAATGTGCCCTCTCTGTAGCATGTTAAGCACTGGAATAGTACATTTGCTTTGAGTTACAGATGATAAAGCCTGATTATAATTCTCGGGAGTCGATTTTGTGTTCCATTAATAGATTCTTACAGTCACCAGGAAAAAAAACCAACCCAGCAGAGTTTTGATTAGTGTTACGGTCGGAAGGATATGATGCTAGGATTAAATCCACGGGAGCGTCTCGGTTGGAGGCACCCTGCCAGAAAACTGTCTGCTATTGTAAAAGTTTAGAATGTTGTCACCCAGGTTTGAGACCCAGCCCCATCCAGGGCTGCAGTGGGAGGACACCAGACTCTGATGGCACAGAGCTGGGAGCTGCGTGCGGTCCTGGGCCAGGAGAAGGGGAAAATATTTTCAAGTTGAAAATGCCACTTTGTCCAACCTCAAAGGTAAAGACAACCGGGAAAGGGGCAGCTTTTTCCTGACCCATCCCCAGCAGCTTGGATTCCTTACAGGCTTTTGAGCTTGCATGGTTGGTACCATTAGGTCTAAAGAAATACTTTCCTTCTATGTGTAAACCTCACGTTTAGGTTCTTATGTCCTTGATATTAATGCTTATGCATTATGCTTTCTTTGAAAGAAAAAAAGGTAACTGCAAGCATTTAAGGAACACAGTAAAAAAAAGGGGGTATCAAACATAGTACTTCTGAGTGACATTTCCAAAGTGCCCCCAAATGGTCCTGAAGCTGAAAGCAAAGTAAGAACTAATTCTGTGCCAGGAAGAATCTTATTTCCTAAAAAGAAATACCAGAATATTTCTGTGATTCTGTGATTTATCTCGCTTTTCAGCTTGGGTGCTTTGGTTGATAGGCTGATGGACAAGAGCTCATCTTTATTTTTAGCTTTAAAAATGACACCTTTAGTTCGCAGGCTTTTACCCCTGGCTGTAGGCTGACGTTTAGTTTTCATGTGCAAACACCCCAAACTGAATCTGTGCTTCTCTAGGGGGTGGAAGTAGGAAAATCCTTTGTCAGGCAGACGTGGTGGTTAAGTCCTGGTCAGGGCAGGCCCTTAGGGCTGGGATACCAGGTTGTAACAAGACAAAGCTTTTGGACTGAATTACAGGGTGCAATTGTGCCGCCCTCTCAATTACCCTTCATTCATAACATCCTGTCAAATCCTCGGGATGACATTTCCCTCGTTGCGAGAATTTTTGACCTGAACGAATTTTAAATCAACAGTGCAATGCCTGGCGCCCTCCAGCAGCCTCAGCAGGCAGAAACTCAGCCCCTGCAGGGTGTCCAGGGACAGGCTGGGCAGCGGCCTCGGCACGAAGAGACGCGTGTCGCTGCTGGGCAGGGGGCTCAGCTGGGCTGGCCAGAGCCAAACTTGTTTAAGACCAAACGGATCTGCATTTAATAGCGGCAGGGACCGGGAGCTGAGCTGAATTCCGGTTTGTTCTCTTGCAGTGCCCTGAGCTCGGGCGGGTTTCTGTCCCGCCGCGGCCCTTGGCGATCGTGGCCTGGCGCTGCCCGCCCCCGCCCGCAGGCCTCTTCCCTCAGAAATAGGAGCAGGCCGAGCGGTCGGAGGAGGAGAAGCGAGCGCTGGGCGCGGCCCGCCCGCCAGGCAGCAAAGGCGCGGACCCGGGCCCTGGGCGGAGCTGCTGCCCCAGCCCCACCCCGGCCTCTACCGGTAGCGGCCGCCCGAGCCCAGACAAGATGGCGGCCCGACGCCTTCGCGGCGCTACGCACTGCGGCGGCGCGCCGGAAACGGAAGCGTGTCCTGGTTTCCGCCGGAAGTGGCCGTTGTCCGGGGAGACGCAGCGCTGCGAAGGCGGCCGGGAGCGGGGCTAGCGGTGGGGCCGCGCCGAGGATGTGGTGGCTGCTGCTGGCCCTGGCCTGGCTCGGTAGGGCCCTTCCTGCAGGTAAGGCCGCTGGGCTCCGGCACCGGCAGCCGCGGTGGGATGTAAGGGCCCGGCGGCGTGTGCGGGACAGGCGGGGAGGCCGGGGCTCGGCCACAGCACAGAGCTGACGTTTCCCTCCCGGTGCAGGGGCGGTGACGGAACAAAGTGACGGCGGGCAGCTCCTCTCCCCTGGGGATGGCTCCCCGCAGAGCGGCGGCGAGCCGGTGCGGTACCGGACTGCGGAGATGGCGGACGCCATGCTGAGCAGCGGCCTCCCCGCGCAACAGGCCTTGATGCTCTCGGTAGTGCCGGGGGAGGCGAAGGACGGCCAGGGCTCGCCCAAGGGGGCTTGTGATACGGCGGCCGGAGGCGATGCGTGCGGTGCGGGGGGCAGCCCTGCGACTCCTCTCGGCCAGGGCCGGGAACAGGCTGTGCTGGAGACGGTGCTGCCTTCGCCTGCCGAGGAGTCGAACAGCACCGACAGCGCCAAAGCTCCTAAAGTCAACTGCGAGGAGAGGAACACTACAGGCATCGACCGCTTCACGCTGCAGATCCTGAACGTGTCTCAGGTAAACGATTGCATGGGTCACTGCTTGGTGTTGCTTTGAACCCATGAGAAAGGTGGAAGATGCCCTGTCAGCGCCTGTCTGTGTTTCTGTTACTATTTCACTTGGTAAATTTCCTTGCATTACATCTTCTGTTCCATCTGAAAGAGGAAATTTCTAGCGAGGAGGCTTTTTGTGTCATTCTGAGCAGAAAGAAATGGAGATACAGCCCAGTCCACATGCCTGTGTCTCTCTGTGTGCCCACAGTGATCAGTCAGCTTTCCTGTTTTGTGGATTAGTGTCACTCTCTGAAATAAGGGCACGTACCAGTGTCTATTTTTAGCTTGCTTCTTGTAATGGTTACATGTATAGATGTTTTTAAAGTAATAAACCTTTCAAACAACCTTTACAAAATGTTAAATGTTTGTTTTAAAAAGGTTAAATGTGCAGCTACTTGACAACATCTGTCTAATCAATACCGCTGAATGATGCATTCCTACGTAGATTTTAACCCTGTTAAATTCTCCGTGTTTGGTTTTCTTCTGCTTTCTCCAAGGACCTGATGGAGTTCTTAAACCCAAACAGCAGTGACTGTACGTTAGTCTTGTTCTACACGCCGTGGTGCCGCTTTTCTGCCAGCCTGGCCCCTCATTTTAATTCTTTACCTCGAGCATTTCCAACCCTTCGCTTCCTGGCACTGGATGCCTCTCAGCACAGCAGGTAACTTACACTTCCTCTGCTCTGCTGGCAGTTTATTCCTGTTAGCAAGTTTTGTGATTTAAAACCTGGTGGCATTTGGTTTTTTTTTTTTTTTTTTTTTTTCTTTCTTATAAAGCAATAATTAAATTTAGTAAAGCTTCCTGCATCGTGACTGTCTTTGTCTCTTCCTCCTTTTCCTTCATTCTTTGTATTTGCTTTATGTCCACCAGTTTATCAACTAGATTTGGAACTGTGGCTGTACCCAACATCCTCCTTTTCCAAGGTGCTAAACCAATGGCTAGATTTAATCACACAGACAGAACGCTGGACACGTTGAAAGACTTCATTTTTAATCAGACAGGTATGAAAATCAGCCCTGATGTATCATTGGGAAGAACGGGGGTTTTATCTCCCAAGTGGGCTTTCCTCTCCCTGCTCTTTCTTCTTTAAAATGAATTTCATGAAGACTCTGGGAGGACCCAGCAGGGGTTTATAGAACGAGCTGCTTTGGTGAGCTGGATTCAGGGCATGCTGAAAGCAGAAACTCAGCTCCCCTAAGCTGCTGTCACAGAGTAGTGGGAAGCAGTGGGGTGTAGTTGGGAGGGTGAGGACTGAGCACATCTTCCTGCCCAAATACTTCATTTGAGAATAAAGGCAGATGGACCTTGGGGTTACTGTCAGTGCCACACAAGGCTGACAGCAGCTGGAGGATGAGATGATTTTAGTTCTCATGCTGGAGACAGAAGGATTCTGGTTTCCATGACCTGGCTGGGCACTGTGTGAGCTCAGTTCCAACTGGCTCTCTAGTCCTCCTGTGCTTCTGTAAAGAAAAACAAATAAAAATTTAAAAAACATATGTAGGCCTGTGAGGACATTCCTTAAAGGCCAGAAGATGTTCTATCTGCTAATAACAGCAGGAAAACAAAAACCCCACAAACTTACACAAGGCTGTGCTGTGGAAGGACAGAATGAGCTTTCTCCTGGCATTAACTACACATAAAAATCAATATGTTTTTCTATAAGTAAACTGCACTCTAAAAATACCTTCACATCCTAAAACTTCTTGCCAAAACTGTGGACTCTAACTGCACGCGTGCCTTAGTCTGAGAAGGTAAATGAAGCTCCAAACAGAACCAAGTTCTCTGTATTTAATGGTTCTTACTGGTGTTGATCCCATGCTTTCTTCTTCAGGAATAGAAGCTAAAAGCGACGTGGCTGTGACCGAGGACGACTGGGAAGGTCCCCTGCCCAGCGTTCTGACAAAAGGCATAGACTGGCTGCTTCTCTTCTCTCTGCTCTTCCTGGCCACCTTTGTCATGTACGCCACCGTTCGAACGGAGAGCATTCGGTGGCTGATCCCGGGACAGGAGCACGAGCATCAGGAATAGCTGGAGCTGCTGAAATAGGGACAGAACTTCCTGCTTACGGGAATTTGTGTGGACTGGACGTACGTGAGAACGAACCGTTGAATTTGTTGGTTGTCGTTTATAATCTTGATGAAAAAATCTGCTTTATTTATCAATGACTGAACCTGTAAAAAGCAAATTTGTGGCAATTAACACGGTAAGTAAAGGAATCTGAAAAAAAATTGAACTAAAGAAGTATTTATTAGGCTGCTCTGATCAGCTTCTTTTTCGTGGACTTTAACATACAGAGGTGATCCTGGTCTACTTTGCTCTTCTGAAGAGGTCCCTGGGGAAAGGAAGATTTTTACAAATTAAAATGATTTTTTTTTTTTTACAAAGTAATATTTTACAGCACCCCGAGCTGTACATGTGGCACTGCCTGACACAGGAGCAGAGCTGCTTCCGCACTGGTGCAACCTGGGGATCTGCTGTTACAGATCCTACAGGCCTGTAAGCTAAAGCTCCTATATCAACAACGTGGTGAACACTGTGGAATTAGGTTGGTTTACACCACGCGGATCACACTCAGCTTTTGGCTCGTGTGGTCCCAGAACACAACATTTTAAAGGAAAACGCTGGTGGGTGGTGATGTTGCTAAATTAGTCTGACTTTCAAATGAACTAGGAAGAAAAAGATGGTTTAGAAAAGTGTACTTCCAGTGAGTTTTTCCCTGTATACCAGCAAAACCAATTCAAAATGTGTCGTACAGCTTGTGACAGGGTGACTGTTTCCCACCTCTGGTGCTGGGGCTAAATCCTGCTTTTCTTGCTCACTGTGCTCTATGAGTTTTGAGTTAAACTATAAACATCTCATTTTAAATATATATATATAGTTTCTCTTAAAAGGTTGGATCCTTGAGATCCCTTCCATGACCTATGAGTTAGCAGCAGTTCTACTGAAGATTTAAAATAACTTCCCAAGCTCTCTTCTGTGTAGGTGTGTACACACAGTTTACCACGTTCCTATAGAATTGATTGCATCCTTATCCTTGCTATTTTTTAAAACAAACCAGGATTTTTCTGTGTAACCTTTTAAGCCACAGGACTAAAACCCTGCAACTTCTGAAGTGAGGATCACCTACCTAAAGTAGCCAGACCAGCTTTGAGATGTATTTAAATTTCTGCTGATGAGTTTCCTGAGGCTGCATAAATAATTGATACAGGTTTTGGTTACAATGAGTAGGGAAGACTTTGAATAAGGTCCAGGCTGCTACCTTGTGTGTTTTATGCATTATTTGATTGCATAGCATTTCTACGTGGTAGAGGCTGGCCACGGTACACTGGTAGGAAGCTTTAGAGTGGAAATTGAGCTAAGAAGAAACAAAGGTAAGACTGATTGTTTGACAAAGAGCTCATGTTATGGTCTTCCCAGTTCAAGAGGGAAAGGGAAATGCTAGAGAGAGTCAAGTGTAAAGCTATGAAGATGCTGAAGGGACTGGAACATCTCTTTTGGGAGGAAAGGCTGAGAGACCTGGTGTTGCTTAGCCAGGAAAAAGGAAGACTGAGAGGGAATCTTATGAATGTTTACAAATATCTGAAGGGTGACTGTCAAGTAGAAGGGGCCAGGCTCTTTGCAGTTGTGCTCTGTGGTAAGACAAAAGGTAATGGTAGGAAGCTGAAACACAGGAAGTTCCACCTCAACATGAGGAAAAACTTCTCCACTGTGAGAGTGCCAGAGCCTGGCCCAGGCTGCCCAGAGAGGCTGTGGAGTCTCCTTCTCTGGAGACTTCCCAGACCCCCCTGGCTCTGTTCCTGTGTGGGCTGCCCTGGGTGACCCTGCTCTGGCAGGGGGGTTGGACTCAATCTCCAGAGGTCCCTTCCAACCCCTAACATTCTATGATTCTGTGATATTTGAGTTAAACTATATTCTTCAGGTACTTTTCTCGTGGCCACATCTTTCCAGTTTGGAAAGCTGAGGTCCTGGTTTGGTTTTTTTTTTTTTGTATTAAAAGGAATCTGCACTGGGGAAACTTTGTTATTACTGAAGACAAAGACATGAATTATTTTATTATTAAAGATGCCAGATTCCGAGCAATAAATTGGCATCGCTCTCGCCTCTACCAGCTGGTTCAGAGTGCGAGGCACGGGGCCGGGTTCTCCCTGCTCATCATCTCCCTATCTCCAAATAAATCCGAGAAGTCCCCGTTTCAGCGCTGAAAACGAGCTCTACCGGCAGCCGTTCGCCTCCTCGG
>JANVCC010000135.1:1685881-1705128 GCA_025345505.1 Todiramphus chloris collaris | reverse complement strand
GCAGAACCCGGCTCTGTTTCTACCCCAGCCCGTCTCTATTTCTACCCCAGCCCGTCTCTGTTTCTACCCCGACCCGTCTCTGTTTCTACCCCAACCCGTCCGATGGAATTGTGTTGTCTCCTCAAACGCCCGTGTCCAGACGAGGCCTGAGGGGAGGAACGGCCGTGTCCCCGAACGCACAGGGACCATCTCTGGTGCCAGCCCGGGGAATGGACTTTGTGCTGCCTCCTGCTCACAGACCTGGGCTTTGCTATCGCAAAAACAAAACCAAACCCCAGCAACTCACCTCATTTTTGTTTCTGTAAATCAGCCTGTGAAATTAACAGAATTATAGACCGGCTTGGGTTGGAAGGGGCCTTTAAAGGTCATCTAGTCCAACCGAGCAAGGAGATTTCGTCTCATGCCAGATAAAATACATTCCAAGACAGCCATTACCTTTGGCAATTGTTGTGTTTGCTTGGAAAGAAAAAAAAAAAATAAGAAATTCATGCCTGCAACTGCGACTATAGCAACAGCAAATCTGATACCCGTGTTCTTGCAAGTCTGAAGCTGTGTTCGAAGCATTAAGAGTCTAAATTAGTGGAGTTTGGGACCTGTAACACCCCTCTCTTGGACTGGATGTATCCTGCTGAACACAATGACCTTCTTAAACTGATTTATGCTGTTTGGGGTTTTTTTTGTCCCTTGTTGTCGTTGAAAATGTTGCTCCTCAGTCATCCTGCATCTTAAAAGCCTCGCTCAGGTCGCATTAATTGCATTAATTCCTGCTCTGCTCGGGCTCACAGCCCCATCTGGTGGCACTGAGGCTGCTGCTGGTCTCTGGAGCAGAGCTGCCAGCAACCTGGCAAAGGTAAAATGTTCCCTGAGCTGGTGGTGGGTTCTCACAGAGCCCCCAGGCCTTTGTGAAGCTCTGCAGCAAAACTGCTCAGCCCCTTTCTGAAAGTTCTCTCAGAGCTGGTGATATAAAGTCTAAAGCAATCTGAATTTTGCTCTACTTGGGAGAAAAATTCTTCCCAGTAAGGCTTTGCATTTATCATAGGAGTTTGAGAGCCGTCTGTTAGAATATTTCATTTTAACTACTCACCCATGCCCTTAGTCTCTCCTTTTAGGTAAAATATCGAGCCTTCTCCAAATGCCCTGTAGAATTTTCCTCTGGGTCTGGCTCTGTCCTGGTGTGCAGTTCAGGCACCGATTCAATGTGATCTGTTGACATCTGTGCTTCCCACAGCTTCAGAAGGCCTCCTTTTGCTTCAAATAAGACATTATTTAAACACAGTTGCTTTGCAGAACCTAGTGCTTGTATCAGTACCTTGTAACTTATCATAATTGTCTTTATTGTGAATTTTTTTCCCCTTTTCATTATTAAGCTCTTTGTTGCTCGTAGAACTCAGCAGTGTGAGCTGTCTTTACACCCATTCCTGCACGTTTCAAATCTCCCTTGTTGCTTCTGTCTTGTGAAACAGATATCCCCTGACAGGCCTTTCAGCCTTACAATTGTACGTTTGGCATATAACATAAATAACCCTTTGAAAATTAATTCAAGTGTCACAGCATCTGGCTAATTCAGATGAACAAGGGATGGGCTCAGGTGCACTGGTGTCCGTGTCCGTTCCTGTGAACGAGCCTCTTGCTTTTCACTACTTTTGTCCAGAAGCATTTAGCTGAACTTCCCTGCCCCTCAGAAACGGTGTTGCTTGGCCCTTTTAAGTTCAACTGGTCTGTGAATTCCTAACCAGTAAGAAACCACACAGTGAATTTTCCACCTCCTGCAACACGTAACCATAATTTCCTCGTCGTGGTTCTCTTATGGCTGTACAAAAGAGAACCTCAGCCTCACTCGTGTCGTGATTTCTTTCCCTCCGCAGTCTTCGCAGTCTCACTGGTTGACGACAGAGGAGAGGAACCAAGTTTTACTCGATCTCAAAGCTTCGGGCTGGTCTGAGTTAGGCGAGAGAGATGCCATCTACAAAGAGTTCAATTTCAAAAATTTTAATCAGGTAATTATTGTTCTATACCACTTTTCATATAAAGGAAATTTAATTGCTTTCATTTCCCTATGATCCCGATGGGAAAATATTTATATTCAGAAATTTGGGAATATCCTTGTGGGGCCAAACCCTTGACAGATCCCTTTCTGATTCTGAGCTCATTAAGTAAACTAATTCTGTTTTGTAGCTGTTAAGTAGATTTGGCCTAATATTCTTCTGATATTACAATGATTGTAATACCAGGGTGAAGGTCGGGGTCGGTACTGTGGGATTGGACATTTAACCCTAATTTTATTTTTTCATTACTAACACTTGTCAACTGATGCTGGAAATACATAGCTAATGGTTTCTTTTTTGCAGAGAAAGACTTGAGGAAAGTGGATAAAAATAAGAACAGAAACTTTTGGCAGATAAAGTGGGGAGAATAGGATACATTGCACCTTCTGAGCAGGTGACTCTTGAAGGAATTGTCGTAGCTGATCTCGCAGCGTCTTGGGCACGACGGACTGAGGGTTAGACCTTGTTGGGTATATATTTGGAGTCAGGAGCCTGAGCCATGTCTCACAAGAACACATCTTGGACCTGAGTTAGAAACCTGCTTTAGGACTGCTGAATTTATCTTGAGATCCGTGGTCAGCTACATTCCCCTAAAAACCCCTGCCTTCTGAGGAATCATGACGTTGCTTAGGAAAAGGTCATGCTCCAAGAGCAAACATTCCCCTTTTCTTCTGAAGGAGAAGGCAGCACTTTGGGGGTGGGAGAGGAAACCCTGGGGTTTGTTTGGGCAATGACTCTTGCTCAGCTGCTTCTTTTCCTCACTACGGGAGGGACTCTGGGCATTTTGGTGTGCATAGGGACCATCCTGCTGTGCAGTGAGATGCTTGTTTACATGTCTGTGCCTAAATCCAGACCAAGACGTGTTTAGGAAAGACGTGTTTTACCTACATAAATGACTGTTTGTAACACTCACTTTTATTTTTTTGCTGTTCAGACAGTAATTGTCATGGTAAGGAAAGCCCAGGCAATAGAGAGGAGGTGGGTGAGGTGCTTCTGGCCCTCCTGAGCTGGGTGAAAACGAAAGAGAAAAGAACCACAGAAAAATCCAGCTTGTGAGCAGGACGGTGCTGGTCTGGGGAGCGTCCCTGGAGCCCCGGGTGAATTTTTTTCCTGGATTGCTCTTCAGATCTGAGCATTAATACAGAACAAATAGAACCATTTCAGATGATTCAGAGAGCAAGGAAAGAGGGAAGCCCATGAGAGGGAGCTCATAGGAAACCTTGGTGAGATGTGCAGGCAGCTCAGAGCTGGAGCAACTGGGAGAGACCAGCACGTTTGACACCAATGAGATAAAAGTAACCCTTGGACAAGTTGAGATTTTTGGCCTTTGTGCTTCAAATATTCATGAAAAGGTGTCTCATCCAGGGTATGGTCAAAGTCTTTGTTGGTTCAGCACAAGTAGAAATGACTTCTTTTTTTTCCCCACCCTAAAGTTAATGGTTTTTCACACTGTAAATAAATAAGTTAATTTGATCAGATGGACTTAGGCAGTGTGCTGACAGACAGGTCAAGATATAAATCAGTGTTCTGCACCAGCAGCGAAAACCCTTTGCTTTGACAAAAATGTACAAAGTTGTGGGTTTTTGGCTGTAGTTTTATCTTGAAACATAAGTAGATACTCATTATGTCTTCCTAATATGAGGATTGATGAAGCACGTACCAGTACAGGAAGCTGAGTTTATGTAAATATGCTCACTAGCAAACAATGAAGCGCAGCTTCATACTTCTAGTACATGCCATCTTAGAAAGGGTGCTCAAAAACACTTGCCACTTGAACTGTTTGGGATATACTGGAACACTCTCATTCTTGGTTGCCCTTCATGGCTGTTGGGTAAGGGAGAAATAAGAGCAGAAGCTGGGAGTTGGCTTCAAAACTAAACTTTCTGCACCCCGCTGGGAGAACGAGCTGGGCCAGTGGGTCCTCTGTGTAGCTCTGGTTGGATCAAGGTTATTTGTGAGTGTCTGAGGGTGGAATTTCACCTGCAGGTTTGCAGGAACTAGCTGCAGTGTCCCCAGAACGGCAGAAGCTGTTCCTGTCACCATAGTCCAGGAAAGGGCTCAACGTGCAGATCCCCAGGGGATGTTCACAGCTACTCAGAGAGCAGGTATTTGCCTTTTGATAAGTTGAAGAGGAAAGTCAATTAAAATGATGTACCTGTGCTTATTGATACTCAGAATAACTATTAGTAAATATTGTATTTGTTATGACCTAGGGAACAACTGACAAAAGCAGAGCTGTCACCTGCGTTGCATTCGGGGAGAATTTAGTCCCACAATGAAAAGAAATGAACCAGTGGGTACAACTTCTTTCATTTCACATGTTAAATATTCTGTTTACTTAAAGTGTGAGTATTTAGTAAAAATCAAAGGACTGAGAAAGACCATTTCTTGCCAACCTTTTACAGATGGTGTCAAATCAGGTGTGTAAAAAGAAGAAGGAGGAAAAAGAAAAGAGAGTAGTTGAGCTGACATGAAAGGTATTCCAGATTTATGTTTTGCAGATGATATTGGTATGATTAATGTATTCATTGCTATTTTTTATTGCTTCTCTCAGATAATGCTCCTGATGCATGGAAAAATTCTGTGGCTTTCAAATCGATGCCAGGTTTACAGAGTCTCTGTGTGTCAACAGATGTTAGGAATATAAACACAACTTTTATTATAAAGTCATGCAAATGTGTAGACATGAGCTTGGTTTATGTATATTATTTTCAGCATGAGAATGAAATGAAACTTCTGTGAAACAAGAGTTATTTAGATTCCTGAAGCTTTCAGGCTGAGATTAGCTGGGTGAAAAGCGATCAGCAGCGGGCTGCCTTTGTACGGCTGACAAGCTAATGACACTTCTGGCTTATGGAGTTAGTTTGTAACCCAGAACTGGAAAGCACTGGTGCTGTTTGTTAGACTGAAGATACATTTTCATGCAAATGGGCTCTGGAGGTACAATTCTCTGTGACAAGCTGGAAACCAGCCTGCTGGCCCAGCCGGAAGCCCTTTGTTAATGTTGCTGTGGCTGCCCACCATGCACTGGTCGTGGTGTACTGGACTGGGCGGTGCTGGGGCTCGGTGGTGGCTGCTGCTCCGTGTTCCCCTTGCCTTTAGCATGAGAGAGGCTCCTGGTGGCTGGGTGTTCTGAGGCTTGCATCAAATATAAAATACAGTGGTGGGGGGGAAAAATGCAAATGCAACTCAACTGGAGGGGAGAGCACCTTGCCTGGAGGAGCTGTGCCAATCTCACCAATGTGTCTGTTCCTCCTTACACCTTGCAAGTGCCACATGTTGAGCAGCAGGTAGGCAGAGATGAGTTAAAATCAGAGTCTTTTATCTCCAGGACCCTCGCTTGGGTGCACTTGCTCAAGAGCCCCCTGGTAGAGTCACTGTTCCTGAGGAACATGTGCTGGGCAGAAAGCTCTGGCTATGAGCATGATCTTGCAGAGTGGGTGGGCTCAGACCAGCTCTGTGGTGTCTCAAGCCCTACTCTGTGTTTGGATGCTGGGGAGCCTCCATAAACCTCACCACTATGTTGGGGAGCTTATTCAGGGCCTCTTTCCCTGTAGAAGGGAGGAGGAATGCAGCTAGCGAGGCTTTGGGGCCACTGCGTAGCATCAAGAGGGCACTCTCTTATCCGTTGATGTTTTAGTGCTACTGAAACAAAACGTTTCTCTTCCAGCTGTGGAGCAAGCCCTCTGCTTGGTCAAAATTCAGGATCAGGACAGAAGTTAATTTACACCTCCATACTGTGCAGGTACCAATGACCATTCTGCAAACTCAGAAAAGAAGGTGCAGAAACAGGAAGGCTGATGTTAAAAGTTGGTTGTTGAAGGAGAGAAGGATTGCTGAGGACCTGTGTGCCCTGGCCTGTATCTTGTGTATTTCCTGGCGTTTTCTGAGCATTTCAGGTCAGTACACATGGGAGGGGTGACCCTACAAAAGGGACAGCCCTGGCTTAAAAATCCCCGTTTCCCACAGCTTCCTCTGAAGGCAGGTGCCGGCCAAGGGCTCCGGGTGCAGGGTGCTGAGCCTTGTCCTTGGCTACCTTACCCAGCTGCTCATTTTCCCCCAGATCTGCAGGAACATCTTAACTCTTGAGACTTCCATGTCTCTTGTCAAAGTTGGTTGAATTTGACCAGAGGGTTTAAGGGGCAACTGCCTGTGTGATTGCATTTCCTTCGGTAATCACGCGAAGGCAGAAAGCGCAGTTAGGAAATTACAGAGGTGGACATGTTTGCTGATGGCCAGGTTCAGCAGTTACAGCTGCTTTCTTTTATAGGGTAAGTTTTTAATTAAGGTTGGTTGGTTGTTTTGTTTTTAAAAGGAAGAAAAAAAAAAAAATTACATGTAGGAAGTGTTCGTAAGACCTTGTATGTCATTTTATAAAATGACAGGAAATCAAATGCTCTTTAAAAGTTTTAAAGGCTATTTTAAATACACTTTGTGTTTTGGAGCTACAGGACGTGGGCAAAAGATAAGCCTGAGTGGAAGGCACGATGAGGGAATGCTTCTCAGGGTGGGATGCAGTGAGAGCAGAAGCATGTGTGGTTTGGGTTTCGAGAACTTACTTAAAGATGTGCAAAAAAACCCCAAGAACTGTTAAATAAATTGTTATTTTCACTTTGCATTTCCTTTCCAAATTCGCTAGCCCCCTTGCTTGAAATCCAGGAAGAGAAAATCAGACAGAGCATCAGGTAGATGCATTTTGGGTTTGGGTTTTTTTTTCCCCTTCTTGCAATGCCAGTTCTTCCCCTTTAACTGCTCAGATTTGCCCCTTTCAATTGACCATCCTTCTCACATTATCCTTCCAAACAGATTTGGTAGGATGTGCCACAAATACTCTGTATTTATTTTGCTGGTGGTACTCGGTGCCAGTCCCCGTAACATAATCTCTGTCAATACTTCCTTTTCCCACTCCTGGCATGTTGCTTTGTCTTCTGTGTTGATCAAAGATTGGAAAATTTGGTTTTCTACACATAGGCAGAGTATTTCATTGCCACTTGATGGACTTAATCTCTTGGCTGTTCGGCTGAAATATGTCCACGCCTTTTACCTATTGAAAACATAATATCCTTTAACCTACAATCTGCAGAGTTTAAAATGAATTTTATGTGAAATATTTGGTCGTGGACCACATCTCCAGCTTTTTATATGCCACAGCGGTCTTGTGGGGCTTTTTTTTTTCTCCTCCACTGTCTGATAGTGAGGTCATTTTCGGTCCTTGGAGAAATTTTATTCCCAGCCAGATGCAGGCCATATATTAAAAGTAGCACCTGTGGCTAATATCACAGCAGCTTACCATAAATTTACATGGTAACTAGGATTAGATCTGTCAAGACTGTTAAAAAATGTCTAGATTTAATTTGATTTCCAGTATTGAAGGAGCTCTCCAACGTTTTGCTTCATAACTATATTTTAAAAGTGAAAAAATCACTCCATTGTTCACTTTTATAGCACTCCCAGTGCCCATTAAGTTGATTTGTTAAATGGGGGTCAGAATAAAGCAAGTTGGCTACAGGAGGATCGGAAACCAACCCATTTGTGACAGATTTAGTCCTGGCGTGTGAATCTTCTCGGAGCCTGGGGAGTGATTGGATTCAGGTGCAGCTTACGTCGCTTGTGTTTAACCTCAAAGCAGCCTCAGCCCCTGACTGTCACTTCTGCTAATCAAAAGACGAACCTGTTTTCATCCATCCAGAGGAGGAATGGCTGTTTTGAATGGAGGTTTGCTTTCTTAGCCTTTGAAAATGGCTCTTTTTAATCTCTGCCTGCTCCCTCTGCGAGAGTTCTGTGACAGATTGCCCGTTGAGTGAAATGATGATGTATTTTTTTGGTGATCCACTTTAGGTAGGTGCTGGTTTTCATACAGTCCTTCCTAAGCCGCTTCGGTTTCCGTGATCCTTTGAGTCCTCTCCCATATGCTCTGGGCTGTGCACCTGCAGAGTTATGAAAGTCTTTCTGCTGGTAGTTAGGTTGTTCACTACCTTCCCTGCCTTGATGAATACAATAACCGATTTCCAATACATCGGCGTTATTTATGGGTGGATTTGCAGAGCTGAGAACAATCTTTGTATCTGAAAATAATGAATTTCTGGCCTATCGGCCCGTTGACATTTTCCTTTATTAGAAACTGATAGTGAAGTTTGGAGGACTGGCAGAAGTTGGCCTGCGAAGGAACTGGCTCAAGCATCTCGGAGTGGAGCACAGTAAAAATAGATTCCTGGATGGTCACAGCTTCCTCACGTTTATTTTTGTGATTGGCAAGGTAAATAACACTCTGGCCTCTTGAGTTGGTGGGTCAGAGGGTCAAGGTGCAGCTGCAGGGCCTGGACATGGTCCACCTGCCTGCACTGCTGCCTGGCCCTGCCCGTGGCAGGCAGGGAGCTCCAGCTCTGGGTGACAGGAACGGAGAAGTTCTGGGGACATGGCTTGCTTGAAAGCTTAGGAGGCTCCTTCCTCGGCTTTGGTGAAGGAGGTGATGATGCTGGTGCCCTGGTCAGTGTGTCCAGTTAACTGGCAGCCAGTGGTGGGAAGTTCTCCAAAGCTGGGAAGTCTGTAGTGGTGGTAATAGGCAGCTGGGTTATGTCTAGGCAGAATCTAGCTCCTTGGTACTGGGAAATACAGTTATTTTCTTCTCATGGCTGGCACCGTTGGTGGGGTACAAAGCCATGCATACAGTCAGCCAGCGCTCTGGAGTATTTTCAGAGCAGCACTTTGCACCTGACTACATTTTTCTGTCTTCAGTGGAGTTGCCTGAGTGCATCAGCAGCCTCTTAGATCTTTTGAAGTCCTTCACCGTTAGCCTTTCCTTCTGTGTCCGGGAAGTGTGGTTTTTGTCCTTCATTACAACTTCTTTACAACAGTTGTAACACGCGTGAGAAGTTCACGCCTGATAAAACGTCAGGTAGGTGATGAGCAAGGATTGCTCCTATTTGTGCTGTGGGATAGCTCCTGTCCTCTTTGGCCAGGGTCTGTGTGTACAGATCCCACCCTTGCCACATCCCACCTGCTTGTGGCAACTCACAGTACTGGTGTCACCGTACCAACATCACCGTGGCACTGCAGCCAGTGTCGGTCTGCCAGGATTATTGAAAATGTCACCACATTAATCATATTTGAAGAAAATGAATCAAATTGGAGTCTGAGAGTGGGTATGTGTTCTACATCTCCATCATCATGCGAGATGTCCCATCTCGGGTGTCGTAGAAGTTCTCTTGTGAGTTGTAATTAGGGATGCTCATTTTCTAGATGAGCTGGGTCACACATCTCCTTAGAAGAAACCAGTATTTTATTTTCCATACTGGCTGGGGCAATGGTGTTTCTACTTGCTGAGTTTTCCACAGCGAGCAGACCTGTTGTAGCTCCGTTTCAGCGGGCTGCCGCTTGATTCTGCCCAGCTGACCTTTGGGCTGCTCTCCAGTTGGCTCTGATACAAATGTTTTCCTTAAAAGATGGATTTATTATCACTCAAGTAAAAATTCTGACAGCATTTGCCTTACCCTTGTCGCACGCGTTGGTCTGAAAGCGCAAAAGGAATTATTTGTCAGAATGTCTTTTGGATTTCACAAGTAGATCTTGTAGGTTTGGAGTAGAAGAAAAGATGTTTCTCCTTTTTCTTCTTTTTTTTTCAGCTGCACAAATTGATTGTTCTACTCTCTTTGAATTAAAATGGACAAACGTTAGCTCGGGCAGGGCTGCCGTGCCTTTATGCCGAAGGAGAGCAAATGTGAGCAAGTTGTAACTACACTTCTGGCTCTTTCCTTGTTAAAAAAAGGAAGGGAAAATTAAATTAATTCTGTTGGGTCCCTTTGTGTGGGAATTCTGTCGGGTCCCTTTGGGAATCCTGTTGGGTCCCTTCCTTTGTGAATTCTTTTGGGTCCCTTTGTTTCTGAATTCTGTTGGGTCCCTTTGTTTGGGAGCATGCAAGTAAGACTGATGCTGCCTTTTCCGAAGGTGATCCCTCTGAATAACTTTCTGAAGATGGTCACTCGGGATAAATTTTACCTTTTCACTTAAGGAAAACTGGCATCTCGCGACTCCTTGTGCTTTAAAATGTATTTTTATGGGAGTGCTGGAAAGATGCTGGGGAACGCAAGCAGCGCATCTCTCTGTCTTGGTTGTTCAACCTTCTGCATCCCTTTGCTTTTGGAGTAACACCCGACTACACTTCCAGACCGTAAACTGCCCGCTACCCCAGCAGCTCGGACTTCCCCTCGCTGCCCCGAAGGAGCCGCACGCTTTGGGATGTTCTCCTCTGCAGCTGTAATTAAAAAAGGGTCGCGCCGGGCGGCAGAAGAAACTAAACTAAAACTACGACGCCCCCGATTTAAAAAAAAAAATGACCCATTACTCACCCAAAGCACATCAAACCCACTTAGCGGACATCCGTTAATCCCGCGGTGAGCCGTTGCGGGCTTTAATGCCCACTGTTTTACACGTTAAGGGGTTTGAAGTCGCGGGCCGGCGCTGACCTTTCGCATCTGCTCCTCTCGCAGTAGGAATCTCCGCTCGCCGCTCCCCGTCAGGGCGGATTAGCGTGACGAAGTGCAGCTCTTCTGCTGGCTGCAATTTCGGGGTTTTGATCAGAATTATTTCTTTCACAAACAATCACGGTTGGCTAAAACGTTACATCTGCTCTGCAAAGCCACTGGCAGGGCCACGCTTCAGCAGGGGGAGGCCAGTGTCATTTTTTTCTGGTATTCCTCTTTTATGAAGCTGCAAACCCGCTGCGTGTAGAGTTGGGGGTTTTTTTGGGTGGCGGGAGAGCTGCCCTTCTTCCTCTTCCCCTTGCCCTTTTCTTCCTTTAATTTTGTTGGGCTGGGAGGAAGGGTTGCTTTGGACAAACAGAGCTGGCTGTGATGTCTCGGAAGGGTTTGGTGGGGAACGTGCTGAGGAGTGGGGAGCTCCGTGCTGAGTCAGCCCCACGCTGTTGGCTGCATTTACTCCTAAGGGAGTTTTGTAGGAAAATGTTTTTTTTATTCCTAGGATCAGAGGTGAGAGTCTTGATTTCATGGTCTAGTGTGATTTTCTTCATGCTGTGATGAGAATAACAGGAGGCAGTTAAATATATGTCTGTATGACCGAGGTGTCCTCGGTTGGGTGAACCTTTGTTCCGTGATACAGCGGGTGGCTGCTGGTAACAAGCAAAACCACTGTGAGCTGTGCAAGTCCAGGATGCTGCGTTGATTCCTGTGTCTTGTAATGCCCAATCTAATAACAGACCCAGAGTACAAAGGGTTTCCCTTTGTGATGTGCTTGTGTGAATTTCCAAGAACTTTGCTGGTCCCTGGAAGACCCCGAATTAGTGCTTGTTTCCCTTCTGAGCCCATCTCGCCGTTTCCAGATGTACCAATCTACAAATGGTGTTGGTTTCTCAGAGGAACCCTTGTGTCTTAGTTAAAAAAAAGAAACAACCAACAAAACCAGCCCTGGAGCTGCTCAAAATACTGCATGTCAGATGGACTCTGCCACTTCCAGGCGTGTGCTTGGAGAACGCAGAAGGTGCTGAAGACAGTTGGAAATGTCAAGTGTAGGTTGTCTGTTTAAATTGCTGGCAGATAATTAATCCTTGTTCTTAATAATGTAACTTAAACATACCTGCCTTTGGCCATTTCTCCATGACCTGCTCCAGCCATTCTTCCAAATACCAGAGGTGGGAGATGAAGCAGAGCTTGAGTGACCTACAGATGACATAGGGAGCACCAGGTGTGGCAAAGCAGGGCACGGTACCCAAACTGCTCAGAGGTTGAAGGATGCCCTGAAGAGAAGCATCTTGTCTGGCAAGGTGTTTGCTCTCTTCATCTCTTTTTTTTTCAAAGGATCTGTCACTTCTAGACTTGAAATGTCTGTCTGCAAAAGAGTATTTTAATTGTATAGTGCACTGTAAATTAAAAGCCTGAGAGTGCTGTCGCAGGTGAGTCTCCTGCTGAGTTCACTGCCCCCATGTATCATCTACTCTTTTCTATTATAAGAAACATGAAATTGAGTTGAGTGAAATAATTCCCTGACTGGATCTGCAGTAACTGTTCCTCAGTTTGCTTTATTTCACAGCTTTAGGTCTTTTTTTAGAATCTGTCTTGGCCAAGAGGGTGATTGGAAGACCTCTTCAAGCTCCTCACAGCTCCATCATGATCTCTCTGTTGCACATTCAAATTGTTGACTTTGTATTTAAAAAAACCAACCCAAACCAGAAAAGCTGCCAGTGTAGTGGGTAGGAGGATGGTGGGAAAAGAAATGGTCACGAGACCAGCTGCTTCTTCTATGAATCCATCATAAAGCAATGCCTGTCTTAGCCCTCTTTGATGTTTCCTTGGGATCGTAACTGGCAGAGGTTTAGAGGATTATCAGAGGCAGGGTATGATTGTCTTTGGATACTCAGCAGAGAAAATCTCAGTGATTATACTGGTAGGATGTGTAATCTTGGCCAAAAAACCACGGAGAGTTTTGTCTGAGCTGTGTTATCAGCAGCATGGGTGGCACGTGAGCTTCGCTTTCATGTCCACACAGCAAGATCATTCCTTCACATACGAGTGAAAAGGAATGTTGGGGAAAACAGTAATATTTTGTCCTGCTGTAGCCAGACCCTTTCCATCCCAAACGTGGTGTGATGGGATAATGAACTTCTCCGTCCTTCTGCACTGTACCTAAGCTCTAGAAAAGCCAGAGGATTTGAGCAGCTTTTCTGAAGTGGAGCATTCACTTGAAATTCATTCTTATTCAGCCTTTTTTTTCAATGTCATGGGTTGGCACCCTGTGAGCGAGGATGGTCCATCACCCGGGCGAGGAGCAGAGGGTTTTAGTGCAGGGGTCGGGTGCCTGGCTTCCAGGGTTGGAACTGGAGACCAACTGCACCTTGTTAGGAGTTTATTTTTACAGTGCTTTGTGTGATGGCTTTATTACGGCACAGCCAAGGGTTTGATTTGCTGGGCCAAACATTTGCTTTAACAAGTGAAATTATCATTGGTCTTTCAGTTGCAGAGCCAAGAGAGTTTATTATTGTAAGTGACTGATTGCTTTAGCAGGTGCTCAGTTAATGGGGGCTCCACTCTGTTATTTAATGTTTTTTAGGTAGGGTGCAAAAAGCTAATTTTAAAAAGGCGTGTTTCTTGAAATAGCTATTTTATTTGGTGTAAACCTCCAAAGTGCAACTTTATATTCCCTTTCTGAGCACAGAGCACACAAAAATGGCTTGGGAAGTAGAGAGCCACATTTAGCTGCCTATGTGGCTGGAGGATTTATTCCATATTCTAGTTCAGTCCTGAAACCTGGGATTATTTTCCTTCTTTTTTTCCTCAAAAATCTAATTTAGAGATCTACATTTTTTAATAAAGAAAATAATATCTGTGAGTCTATGGTTACCTAGAGTGCTAAGGAACTGGAACTGGGGGGGAAAAAAAAGGAGGGGAAAAAAGCATTTATTTTTAATATTTCCACATGAAGTGATGTATCACAAATGCCACGTGACCTTGTTCCAGGGTTGGTTGAGATTTAGGATGCCTGCTCATTTTGCAGTAGTCTTTATGGGCAACTATAATTAATTTTATCTACCTTTAAGCAAATGAATGTATTCTGTAACATGGCTGTATTGACCCAGTGGAGTGTAGGCTTGAAACTCTTACTGCTCCCAGAAAGGAGTTTTTATGCTGCCTTAGGACATCTCCCATGTTCTCTCACTTCCACTCCATCGAGTCTATAAATCTTTTTGGTGGAACAGGTGATTAATTTGGGTGTGAAGTCTGTTGGTTGAATCACCAGGAATATTATCTGCTTTCTGTTCATGAAATCCAGGTGCAGTCACTTACTGTAATAAAACTGAGAGGAGGAAAAATGACCCTCGGCACCGAGGCTGCTGCAAAAGGCAAGATGTGATGAGGAAGAAGGTCATAGTTGTAACATTTTGTATCATATTATCACCAAGAAGAGAAAAATAGGTCTAAATTCAGCAGGTTTGAAAATCCAGATGTAAACAGGCTTAGAAAAGGTAAAGTTGAGGTTTGTTATGCTGGTGGCACGCAGGGGCTTTTCGCTGAGCACGAGGGGAAGAGGAGAGCAGAGTGAGGAGAAAGCTTTAAGAGCAGGTCGGTGCTCTCTGCTGTCCTCTTAGTCCCTTATCATAGAATCATAGGATAGTAGAAGGGGGAAGGGACCTCTGGAGATCAAGTCCAACCCCTCTGCCAGAGCAGGAACACCCAGGGCATGCAGGAACACATCCAGGCAGGTTTGGAAAGTCTCCAGAGAAGGAGACTCCACAGCCTCTCTGGGCAGCCTGGGCCAGGCTCCGTTGCCCTCACAGGAAAGAAGTTTCTCCTCATGTTGAGATGGAACCTTCTGTGCTCAGGTTTATACCTGTTATTCCTGGGCACTACAAAAAAGAGCCTGGCCCCTTCTGTTTGACACCCACCCCTCAGGTATTTATAGACATTCATAAGATCCCCTCTCAGTCTTCTCCTCTCCAGACTAAATGGACCCAGTTCCCTCAGCCTTTCTTCACAGGAAGAAAAGAACTTTTATTTTCTCTGCTTTTTCTTGCATAGCTCCACATCCCTTGGCCTTAGCAGAAAATTGGTTTTGAGACCAGTTGAATGTGAGATGGGGCAAACCTGCTTTCTGACAAGGTGATGTCATAGCTGAGGTCACTGCTGAGCTTGGACGATGAAGCCTGGGACTCAGACCTCTTTTGGAGAGCTACATCTCCAGCACCAGCAGGACCAGTGCTGCACCCCGTCTAGATGAACTTCACGGACCAGCGTTCCTGAACCTGCCTTCTGTCATCTCCTGCCCCTCTTGACATTACCTGGTTGAGCAACGTCCCGGCTGAGGAAAAGCCGAGCCCCCCAGCTCCCCTTCTCTTTGCCTCCATTTATTCTTCATGTTCTTCAAATTGGGAAATCATATGACAATAAACAGAAATACCCTCAGTGAAGAGAGAAGGGGAAACCGTTGTTTATCTGGTCAGGTGGTTTAGATTAGCGGCGATGCTGGTCTGTATTATGTTACTTTAAATCATGGTGTCCCAACAGGACATAAATTATGAAGATTGTTACAGTATGTTTCATCCAATGTAAGATCAACAAATTGGAATAATTTTTTTTAATAGGAAAATCAGTGCTTTGGCAAGGGTATTGGTGAAGAATTTAATTTAACTTGAGCTTTGCTTGCGTTATTTCTTAATATATAAAAACTATTTGCATAATGTATGAAGTATAAACATTTTCAGAATCAAAGGCAAGAACGCCTTTTCCAAGATTACACAGAGTGGCAAACTACTTAGAATAGATCAGTGTTTGTGCTTTTGCTGTCAAAAATGTTTG
The DNA here is from genome assembly GCA_025345505.1 of Todiramphus chloris collaris. Taxonomy (NCBI): domain Eukaryota; kingdom Metazoa; phylum Chordata; class Aves; order Coraciiformes; family Alcedinidae; genus Todiramphus; species Todiramphus chloris. The sequence continues at coordinate 1,689,782 of JANVCC010000135.1, read as the reverse complement.
AGATAGAGCTGGCGAGCCGGTTTCTTTGCCGACGTAATTGTAAACAAGGGTTGGGAGGCAGAAAGAGCGTTCTTTGTGGGACGTGGTGTGAAGGTTTTCACACAGGCCTCTGCGGATCTGCCAGGGAGAGCAGTGTTTACAGCTCTAATAGGAATATAAAGAGGTAACTTTTTTTTTTTTTAGAGGGCAAAGCAGCATTTCACTCTTGTGTAAATGATGCGTGCAGATGAGCGTGGGGGGTGCGAGCGGTCAGCTCTGGATTTTGAAAGAATATTGTAAACACGAAGAAGCACGGACAATTAAGTTGGAGATTGTAGTTGTGGGGTGGTTTGCTTGGCTTTTTTTGGTTTTTTTTTTTTTTCAGTTTCGCATTTTGTTCTGAAAACAGAAATGGCATCTCAGTGCACACCAGGATGTCTGAACTATTCCTCTTCCATCCTTTCCCTTTATTAGTCAAGAGTCCGGCTTTCCCCCATCCCGAGCGATGCCTGGTTGGCTGTGTTTGCAATATTTCACTGCTCAAGCTGTTGGAGAAGAGAAAACCAAATCTCTACCAGTGGTTTATTAGTTGTTGGTCACCTCAGACCCTGTTTGGCTGCCCGTGGCTGGATGGGGGGAAGCAGGGGAACGTGGGCACAGCTTCTGGGCCATTGTGTCCATCACTTGCACTCTCAGCAGAGAGCTGGGGATGTGAGTAACCTGGGCTTTATTCTCTTCTTGGGGAATGGTTTAGTTGTGTTCTTAAGGACTATCCCACTGTTCTTGGAATGGTATTAGAAAGGGGAAGAGCAATGGGAAAGTGTTCCCCTGGTTTGTATCATGGATGAATCCAGGCAGGGCCAAAAGAGAAGAGGAAAAATATGTAATGCCACCTGGATCCCTGGGGATGTTCAGGCGGGTTGATGGTGCTAACAGGGAAGAAGAACCGTACAAGGGGCCCGTGGCTTTGAGAGGGAATACACGTCCCCCTGTGCTGCCATCACCTTCCTAACTACTGGTTGGATTCCTCTTTTTTAGCCATGATGTTGCTTTCAGATGAGGAGCGTGGGCTTGGGAGACGATTTTTGCATCTTTACCCAGTAAAAGTCTTTCCTCATGGAGTAAATAGAATGACAATAAAAGAAACCCTGCATTTTTCTTGAGAACATTGCAGAAGCTGCCACGAGATCAAGATAAACCTTTGTGAGTAGCTAAACAGAACTCGCAATAGCTCAGCATTAAAAAGCTTCTCCCCTTTTATCTGCTGGCCCGCAGCTCGCTGTTAGGCGGAACGTCAGCCGAGTACGTGGAAGGTTCTGCAGTTTGGAACCGAGCCTTAAGAATTGGAGTTTATTGTTGCTGGAAGTGTCAAACTGCTGAGGAGAACGTGTGCTGTACGCTGGGTGGCTTTCACTTGTGTGACTGGAAAGCAAATGCCTAATCACCTCTCGCCTTGCTCCACAACCTCACTATAACTTCTTTTATTTACTCATTTCCTACTGATAAATGGTACAGACGCAGCCCGGGCGGGAGGGGATGGGAAGACAGGTAGCCCTCGCCCTGCAGAAGGTCGGGGTTAATGCTACCTCCAGCCTTCTAATGACAGATGGGAGGCAGAAACCTTACCGTGCTTGCGATTAGCACGCGGCTTCCTTGGCTGAGTGTCCGAAGGGCTTAAGGAGCCCGGCTACGCGCTTCGGAGCGCCCGGGCTTTAAAACAAATAAATACAAACCACGTACAGTTACAGAGCTGAGCTTTTCAGCTGGTTCCCTTGAATATCTCCACTTTGGGTCAAGTACTGTCAGCAGCTTCGTTCTGGAGATGCGCCGGGGCAATCCATCACCGGGGACTCGCGGGCGGGTGACGTGTTAGCGCGACACATCGACCCGCGTTCCTTTGATGTACAGCTCCTCCAGATAATCTTGGCAAGCGTTGTACAAAAGCAGCGTGTTGGAAAAAAAAAAAAGTAGGAAGATGAATTAATTCCTTGCTTAAGAAGTGTGAAAGGAAGAATAAGAGCCGATTAGCTCCGGGAGCCCACGGTTCTCCCGGAGCCATGCGGTGCGGAAGGGCGGGTGGAATTTCATCTTTCCTCCTCCTGACAGCAGAGCCTGGCCCTGCTTTTCCCATTTGCAGGCAACAGAAGTCGCAGTAAGTCTCATTTTGTGCCAGTGTATTTTGTCACTTTCAGAAGCAGCTTGGCTGGTCCCGAAGCATTGTGGGACAGGTGATTTTTTTTTCTTAAACTTTGCTTCACTGGGTTTTTTGTTGCTTTTTTTGTTTTTCTTTTTACTTTATTAGCTTAACTTGTTCTTCTGAGAGTAGCCCTGATTTTTATCTCACAGAGCCATGCAGTAGCTGCTAGTATTCAAAAAACTTCTCAAAAGTGATGTTACGACAGAAACACCAGTAGTATTTCATTCCTTCTTTCATGATCTTGACAGACCTGAAGGGAGGAGATGCACTGGCCCACCCGGGGCATCTCCCTGTCCCTGCAGGATTGCTTCACTCCTCGCTGCTTCTGGGGTCGTCGCAGGGACTGCGAGTCTGCCCTCGCTTGGGTGATGCAATGGTACTTCTGTAGAGTAACCTGTATGTCTGGATCTGATTTTAGCCCCTGTGTCCTAGAAGGATTAGGTTGAAAATGTCTGCTTACTACGCCTGTTACTGAAATGTGAGAATACTTTATAATATTTATCACTACATCAAAGCCTCTTTTCATACTTATTTATGGCTTCTAGAAAACGCACAAATCATTTCTTTCTCCCCTCTCCCTTCATTTTTTGAAGGGAAAAGTCCTGAAAAAGTTCTCATTAGTGGCCAAGGGGCTGCAGATCTCTTGTTGTTAATGCGGTGAAAGTCAAAACTGGGTTGGATTTTACTGTCGTGAGTAAAGTCCTTGTCCCACTTTCATCCAGAAATGCGTGATGGTCCGATAAACTCTGCCCACCACTGCAGTCTTGACAATGATCTTGCACTGCAGACTGCAGAATAATTTTCATTATTTTTAATTAAAGTTGAAGAAGTGCAGACTCCTGCTCAAATTAAGGTTGGTTGTGTTGCCGGAATGTGGTAATTACTTTAATTGATCACAAGATAGTTTCCTTGATCACCAATTAGACCAAATTACCGATCAAGTTTCAAGACGTAAAGAAATGTCCAAACTGATTTTATGTAATAGTGTTTTCATATGTAATCAAACCTAAATATCTTTTCCTTCCAGAGCCAATTGTATTTTCCCAAAGAAAGGTTATGGCTCTACAAATATAAAGGTGATTCCTAAACAATAGCATCCCCGTTCATTTAATTAGCAAAGGAAGTATTTAGGACCTCAATGGAGATTGCGTTGGTGAAATTGCTCAGTAGAACCTTACCTCATTTTCTTAGTGGGAGATACTTGCTGTGCATAATTAAATTAAAATGCAAGAAGTTGCTTTGGGTAATGTGCAGGGAGGGAGAACGTCGGGCACGCCTCGTGAGCGTGTGGGCTTCGTCCTTCGCTGTCACACCAGATAGCTCTGGCTGGGACAGTCGTGGTCAGCTGGAGCAACGAGCAGCAGGACCCGTCCTGGGGAGACTCCTCTGCACCTGAATTAATTCCTTCTTGTGACTCAGACGGCCCCAAGTTGAGCACTCTTCAGAATGTGAACCGTTTTAGGCCAGTGTCCGTTTTATCCAGCTGGAGACTCTATCCTGTCAGCGAGGGAAGAGGCAGCGCATTGGTGTGGTGGTCACTCATCGGGAGCAGGTGGTGGTCCACTGACTGGTGAGGATTTGGTGGTCCACTGACTGGCGAGGGTTTGGTGGTCCACTGACTGGTGAGGATTTGGTGGTCCACTGATCGGCGAGGGTTTGGTGGTCCACTGATCAGCGAGGGTTTGGTGGTCCACTGATCGGCGAGGGTTTGGTGGTCCACTGATC
>JANVCC010000135.1:1653722-1679002 GCA_025345505.1 Todiramphus chloris collaris | reverse complement strand
GGTGCCTGCTATCCCAGCTTCTCCTTGGGCTCAGCTTGGTGCCTGCTCCTCAGCTTCTCCTTGGGGTCAGCTTGGTGCCTGCTCCCCAGCTTCTCCTTGGGGTCACCTTGTGCCTGCTCCGCAGCTTCTCCTTGGGCTCAGCTTGGTGCCTGCTCCCCAGCTTCTCCTTGGGGTCAGCTTGGTGCCTCCTCCGCAGCTTCTCCTTGGGGTCAGCTTGGTGCCTGCTATCCCAGCTTCTCCTTGGGGTCACCTTGTGCCTGCTCCCCACGTGCCCGTAAGGTCTTACCCCATTTCGGGACGGTGCTGCTCCTGCAAATGAATCACTTTTCCTTGTTCCCTGCAAGGCTCGGCTCATGGCCAGCAGCCACCGGCTTCAATAATCCCCTGGGGTGTTTGGGGTGGCTTCTTTTTTCTCGCTGGAAGGCTGATTGTGGCTCAAAGTCTTTAGATGATCCCTCACGCAACAGCCTTGTCCCTGCAGGTGACTTCCCTGCACTGAAATTCATTTAGCTCAGTAGGTCCCTTGCCCAGCCCAGAGCGTGTGGGAAAGCATCCCTGGGCCAGCCTCGCACGGTGCTCCCTGGCCACAGGAAATTAAAAAGCAAACACTCCAGGCTGGGAGAGCAGGGTAGGATTGATGCCTGCAGCCCGCTCCGTCGGGTCCTGCGAGGCTGGAGATCACACCTTCCCAGGACCCTCTCTGAAACGGGGCCAGCGAATAATCCTGCCCTTTCCCCAGGCTGGGAGCTCGGGTCCAGTAAACTGCAGAAGTCCTGTTGGAATCGGGGTGACGCTGGCACCGGGTGGGAGCTGGGGCTCTGGGGATGGGCTCCCAGCGGCAGCGCTGCAGGGACGTGTTGGAAAACAGAGATTTATCTCAGTTTGTGAGTTACGGCTCAGCCCGACTGCGCCAGGGTTCCTCCTGCCCTTCCTCCTCCTCCTCCTGCCCTTCCTCCTCCCCCTCCTGCCCAGACTGGTGGCTGAGCCCTGGTGGTGAGTGACTGCAGAAAAAAATGAGTTTTCTGTTTGTTAACTTCTCTCATCAGGGGCAGTTTGGATGTTAGAGGAGTAGTTGTGTCCTCGCCCAGCCGTGTCTTGAGGCTGGAAGGACAGACTGATGTGGTTACTTCTCAGATGCTTTCCCGTTGTCTGTGACACGTCCCTGGCTCCAGGATGGGGCTGGAGGGATCACGGCATCCCTTGGGACATGTCTGAGCTGCTGTGCCAGTGGCTGCTGGCTCCGTACCGGCCCTGCCTGGAGCCCAGGGAGTTCAGCAGAGCGAAACCGCAGAGCAGATCCCATTGGACTGGAGTCTTCAGTTGGTTTCTGTCCCCCAGATGGCTTGGCCCCGGGTCAGGGCCATTTGCAGCATCCCTGGGTTTTGGTGAGGAGCACATTTTCTGGGTTTGCCTGATCCCTTGGTGCTCAACCTCACAGCCTGGCAGCTCCTCAGCCCCACTCTGCCCTTCCCTCACCCACGAGTGTTTTCAACCCTGCAAAACTCATCTCTGAAAGCCTCACGCTTTCTGCAGCTTCTTGTAGACGTGGGCATCTCCTGTGGCCTCTTCAGCCTCGGGTTAATGAAGGGATGGCCAATTAACTGAAGCTAATGAGTCGTTCTGCATGAGCTCGTTTCAGTTTTTGGTTTTCCCCAGTTGTTTGCTCCAAGAAACAAATATTTGTGGCTTACTCCAAGCTGCACCTCAGGATTAGCCAAACACGTGTGTGTCCTGGAACAAGTGCTCACAGAGCGTCCAAGACGAGCGAGCGCGGAGGCGCTGACTGATTCAGCTGACCTGGCAATTGTTAATACTCTTTTCTTCCCCAGGACCCAGGGCAGAAGCAAACGGGGGGTGTGAGTTATTCCCCTGGACATCAAAGGGTGTGTTTACTCAAGGAAGATCTGGTGCAGAGCTGGACCCTTTGGTGAGGAACTGACAACTTGCTTGCAGATGAACTTCGGCAAGAGCCCAGGCAGCTGCTGGTTAGAGCCGGGCCAGCCTACGTGGGCTGTAGGGATGCTGGATCCCCAGGAAGGGTCCCCAGCAAGAGCAGAGGTCTGTGCTTGGGCTTCTGCACTCTTTCCAGACCGGTGGTGAGTGTAGAAAGCAGGATTCCCCCTTCTAAAGATCAAACACCCACCTCACCAGCCACTACTGCCAGGGTGACACAGTGACAAGTGCCACCCTCCCCCCTGTGCCAAGCTGAGGAGCACCTGCCTGTTTCATGGAGCTATCAGGGAAGCAGCACATGGAGTATCCAGACCCTTCCCAGAACAGAGGAGTCACATCCAGTTTTCTTACTAGACCCCTCCAATGTCTGTTGGGGGTGACTGCAAAGGTTTGCTCCCTTCTGCTGGCTCATGTACCCGTGGAGGAAGGCTCTTTTGTTGCTGAGCTACCCTCCAGGTGATGCCTGTGCTGTGGGACCTGCTGGTTCGGATCCAGTTCAGCCTGGGTGAAGGGAGGACTGGGGCAGGAGCAAGACCTCCAGGTGGGTCTGGCTGCTGGGATGGCTTATGGGACAGCCAACGTAAAAAACCAGCAGATTGAAAGAGCTCCAGCTCTGCCGTTGTTTCCGACAGGAGAAAGGACACCCAGTTCTGTGTCAGAAAAGGTCAGAAAGGGCACCAAGGACCCCCTGCACAGGCTGCTGGGCTGCCACAAATTGACGACACTCATGATCTGCATCATCTCCATCAATGCCATCTCCCTGGCTGTGGAGACCAACCAGTGCTGCCAGTTGCACCGAGGTGCCTTCTCCGAGGTGAGATGTGTCCCACGGTCCCACATGCCATGGCCAGGAGGAGATCGGGGTTTCAGCTTCAGATCCCCTCACTTCTTTGATAATTATCATTCTTAAAATGCCATTTGTTGGTCCTTTCCATGGCAGCCCTTCTCCCCTCTGGCAGTTTTTGCCCAGCTAGCTTAAGCACCCTTTAAATCCTCAAATTTCCCATGGAAAAATCCCTCTTGGTCACACTCTTTGATTTCCTTGTCTTACACAAACAGGCTACTGCTTGCAAACCTCTACGCTTTAATTATCTATCCCAGTGATATATAGCCAGGCCTGGCTGGTGGCAAGAAACCCAGTCACGAGTGTCAGAGGTTTCGGAGAGCTCTGGCTGCAGGATCAGGCCCTGCGTGGGGAAGTGCGTGGCACGTGTCTGCCCGCAGACTCCTCCCGCGCTGGGCAGTGACCCACGATGGTGACTGTGGGGGAGCGAGCTCGGCTCGTGTCTGCAATGGTCCCCATGGGCAGAAAGTCATTGCTGGGGACATTTAACGTGAGTGTGCTGGTGTGGTGCGTGGGGTCTGGCAGCCCCAGGCAGCTGCCCAGGCTCACCTTACCTCCTCCTCCTCTCTCCAGCTCATAGCTACCTTCTTCATCGCCAAGCTTTTGCCGAAGCTGTACGTGGATCCCATCGCTTACTGGAAGAGCAACCGCATCTTGGATGCTGCCACCCTCCTCAATGCCTTCCTCCCACATGTCTTGTCTTTGGCCACCACCACCTGCACCCACCTGGAAGGGCTGACCAAAGGTCTCCAGACCTTCCTGGTCTTCAAGCTGATCAGGTAAAGCAGCACTCCCTGGTTCAGCCACGCTGCTGAGGGGAATCCCAAGCCCAGGTGTCAGGAACCCCAGAGGGGCTGGTGCTTGTGGTACCTCGTGAGCAAAGGTGAAAACTAATAATTCCTGGGTTTTTAGGAAGCCCGTGGCTTGGCCATTGTTTTTTCCTCTGTTTCTCCTTCCCCCAAGGAGAGGAGAGGGTTTTTTTACTGCAGCAGACACACAAAAAAAACCCCTCAACCCTATAAAGCACAGGTCACATCCTATTCTTGGTCTGTGTGTACTTTTCTCTCCAGCACACCATCTCCTACTTCGTTTTCTCCTGACGACTCTGGAGGTTTGTTTTTTCAGCGAGGAGCTTATGTGGGCAATGAATGCTCAGCCAGCATTTCTGCGTGTAATTAATTGGCTGGGTCACCCACCAGAAGTGGGATGTTTATGGGCACAAGGCTCTTATAATGTTCACTTCTGAGCCTTCGTTCCTCTAGTTTGGATCGTAAACTTCACTTATCACCAGACTTTTATATGTTAATTATTCTGTGTCACTGGGAGAAGGGAGGACGTGTAGAAGCACATGAAATAATGACTGGGTTAGGAATGGAGGATTGGATGCTCCAGTTTGATCTGGCTGATTATAAGACAACAAACTGGTGCATGGCAAAATGGGGAGACATTTAAATTGGGGTGTGTGTTTGTTGGCTTGAGCCTCATGCTATGCCCTGGTGGAACCTGCTGCCAGGAGATGCCTCGTCTGGGGACCACGAGGAACAAAGCCTGTAGGATAAGACTTGGCACCATTCCCCCCTGAGACGCTTAAAATGTTGAGGTGCTTTGAAAAAAAAAATCCCACTCGGCACAAATCTGCACATTTAAGAGCCCAAATGCCTTTGAAAGCCTGGACCATGCAGCACTAGGTTTTGATGGAAGTTGCTGGGACTTAACACCTGAGGGACTGGGGCCACTGGGAAATCGCCTCCTGGCTTTGGGTGAGAATGCCTAGAATGGTGTTACTGGAGGGAAAAAAGAAATCTTTAGGCTCTCAGGGTCCCTTCATGCTCCAGGGATGCTATAACTATCCTTTAGACTCCTGCTGCACTGCTGCTTTCCAGCTCCAGGGATGACGGGCGCTTGTCTTCGCATCCTGACCTGAAGGGCCAAGTGCCCTGAGCTCCTTGGCGTGCCAAGGCAACACAGTTTTTTTGCCTAAAATCTGTTTCCAAGCGTGCTAGAGCTGCCTAAATGCATTTTGCTGAAGGTGCAGAAGGCTGTTTATGCCTCTCTGTGTATTGTTATTTATTAAATGGAGCCTAAATTAGCCCTCAACAGGTTAGCAGTACTTACTGCAGAGAGCACAAGCATGCAGCACATTCTTGGCACGTTTCCCTTTATTAATTAAAAACCTCTTTAAAACACTCTGCCTTCCACCTTGGAGCAATAAATTTCCACCTTGAGGAAATAACTTTCTTGTTGTATTCCATACAGAGACGTTCTGTTAGCTGCAGCCCCTGCTTCGGTGGAGGGCTCATTCATCCTGATTTCAGTTTCAAAAGGAACTTTAGAAATGCTGGGTTGTGCTGTTAAAAAAAGAGAGAGAAAAGAAAAAGAAAAAATTACTTTTCTGCTTTTTTCAAACTAAATTTGGGATTAATTCTGATGTCATTTATTAGCTGGGCAGCCTGCGGACCACAAAGGTTCCTCTTAATAAAAGCTCCTAAGAGTCCACAGCGATTCCTGAAGCAGCCAGAGAATCCCTGGCAGTCACAACGGAGGGGATGGTCCTGCATGGGAGGCACTCCCAGCCTGGGAGTGTTTTATGGCCCTCCTGTCACCCCCCAGCTCTGGGGGGGCTGGTTTGCTTTATGACCACGTGCCCCAGCCCAAACCTGCCCGCTGCCATGACGTAACTTGGCAAAAATGTCACCTGATTTTTGGGGCTTGAGTGGCTTTTGTTCCTTTGCTGGTCCCAGGCTGCTCCTGATGGAGAGACCTACGTGTGCAGGGAGGCAGGAAAACCTTCCTTTGGTTCCTCCAGCAATTTGTACCAAACTGGGTGGCTTTAGGGCTGGTGCAGTTTGGGCTTCCTGGGATGGCTCTGCAGGCAGATGCTGCCTTCCCCTCCTGCCCCAAGTGCAGCGTGGTGGGACGAGGACCTGAAGCAGGCAAGACTTGCAGAAGTAGGGAACTGCTGCAGGGGTCCTTGAACTGTTTGAACAAGCTCGGGATGCTGGCAGCCAGAGGAGACCATGGTACAATTACAGCCCAGAAACCAACCTCATCCTGGGCTGCACCCCAGCAGCGTGGGCAGCAGGGGAGGGGGGATCCTGCCCCTCTGCTCCCAGGGCTCTGGGCAGAGAGAGAGAGAGAGAGACCCCCCTGCAGTGCTGGGGCAGCTCGGGAGTGCTCAGCACAGCAGAGACAGGGACCTGGGGGAGCGGGGCCAGAGGAGCCCCAGCAATGCTGGGAGGGCTGGAACCCCTCTGCTGGGAGCCAGGCTGGGAGAGCTGGGGGGGTTCAGCCTGCAGAGGAGAAGGGTCTGGGGAGACCTTCTGGGGGCCTTGCAGCACTTCAAGGGGCCTGTCAGAAAGATGGGGATGGACTTTTGAGCAGGGCCTGTTGGGACAGGCTGAAGGGTGATGGTTTTAAAGTAAAAGAGAGGAGATTTAGACTATAAGGGAGGTATTTCTTACCCTGAGGGTGGGGAGACCCTGGCCCTGGTCTTTCCCCATCCCTGGCACCATCCCAGGGGAGGTTGCCCGGGGCTCTGAGCACCCTGCTCTAGCTGCAGATGGCCCTGCTCCCTGAAGAGGAGTTGGACTCGATGAGCTTGGCCTTCCCACCAAAACCAGTCTATGACTCTGAGACTGGGAAGAGCCCCTTGCTCTAGCTCTGCACAGACATCCCCCCCCAGGCGTTACCACCCAAGCAGCTCAGCCGGCTGCGATTCAGAGCTTGAACCTGAGATGCTGTTGACAGCCAGAGATGATGGATGGGCTGCCCTTGAATGGGTGCACTGTGTAAGACCCAGCCTGGCACTGGCAGCCCAGTGTTACCAGGGGAGCAGCCAGCCCGTGCTGCTGCTGCTGCTGCTGCTGCTCTCCAGGGTGATGTTACATGGATGCAAGAGGCTGCAGGGAGTTGTCTGTGATTTGGAGTTAATGAGAAACTTTGTGTTTGCCTAAAAGTCGTTCCCAATGATTACAAGCTCAGTTCACCAAACCAGCGTTCCCATCAAGTCCCAGGAGAGCCTTTTGTTCATGCTGGTGTCACAGGTGGGTCTTCATAAGAAGTGAGATGGTTTCAGAAACCGTATCGTGTCCCTTCCTGGTGCCCACAGGCTTTGCACGGGGCTTTCCCAGCCTGGGCAGCCCTGGAGAGATGAGAGGTCACTGTGGGCTCCTGTCTCCCATCCTGGCCCATCCTGCATGGCAGGGCAGGAGCAGCTGGGCTGTGAGGACAGCAGAGATACCCTTCTACCTCAAGTTTGTGCTCAGACCCCAAGGCAGGAGGGTTAATAGCACTGCTTGCTTTTATCCAGCTGATTTCTTAATGCAGAAGCTGAGGATCAGCTGTATCCTTTATCCCCAGGGATCCATTTTCTCTCTCAGTAGCTTGTCCCTGTTTCAAAAGTCAGTGAGAAGCCCCTGTGTGCTTCCAGTTAGGATGCTTCTGGGACCAAGCAGCCTTTGGTCTTGTCACCGTGCAGCACTTACCACTGAGCCCTCCAAGGGCCACTTCCCAGTCTGAGAGGCATTGAGTCTAAGCCCTGTAACCAGAAAAACCTCCCACGAATCCCCCAGATGAAGACTGCTGAGTTTTACACGTCTTAGGGTAACCTTAATGTGATGCCAGCCTATGATCACAGCGTGGTACCTATTGTTTAAAACCCCTGTGGTCTGGCCTGGAGCGCAGAAAAAAATTCCCTGGATACCAAAAATCCTCTTTTGCCCCATTGCCCAGGTGACTGTGGTTACTCTCAGGAATCTCTGTGTTATTTCCCTGCCCTGTACTTTGAAAGCATTGACCAAGACTGGAGCTTCTGGAAATCTTTTGCTGTGCACGTGGCACACACTGGGGAGTCAGCCCTGCCTTGAGCTTCTGCCGTTCTCCTCTGAGCTTTTGGGAGAAAAACACAAGAAGAAAACCTGTGTATCCAGGAGGCTCAACGTCGAGCGAAATACTTGGGGTCTTTCCCTTGCTCCGCGGGGTGTTTGCAGAGGGTGCAGTTCTCAGTACACCTTAGACACGGTGCTTCCCAGTTGGCATCGTGGCTGGGGAGCTTTTTACCATCCTCTCCTGCCTCTGCAGGCTGCAGCATCCCTGTGGTGATCACACTGGCATGCTGAGAGAGCTTGTGCACGTCCTGAAAATCTTTCTCCATGCAAACGTCAAAGCTCTTTAGGCGGAACACGATCCTGTCAGAGCTCTGCCTACAGTCTCCTCTTCAAACCTTCGTTACAATCAACCAGAAACCTTTATGATTAAAAATAATTCAGGCAGTATCTGCTCTGCTCTCTGCTCGCTGGGCGGGTGGACGCGCAGCTGCTGGCACTGGCCCCATGCAGGCAGCTGCTGGTGGAGGGAGGCACGCGGTCCTTGAGAGCTGGAGAAGCTGTGGGCTGGGAAAGGATCACAGCCTGGGTGTCCTTTTCCTGGAAACCTTGTGGCAAGGCTGGGACAAGAGCCCAGGCCTCTGGTGCTCGCCCTGCCAGCTCCCTCTTTCTAAGATCAAGCTGCCTCGGCGCAGCGAAGGGGCTGCTCTGGCTCAGAGAGAACCAAGCCCTGCTGAGGAAATGGGTCAGGATACCTCTGGCTGGGGCAGCTCGTTCCGCTGCTCTGATGCTGATTGGCATCTTGGCACAACCCGCTTGGGTTTCTCTGGTGGTTTTAAGGCAAACACACCCACACAGCTCAGGGTAACCGGAGAAGGAAAGAGGAGACCTGTGGAGCAGCAGCCGTTCCCCAGCACGGCACAGGGTGTACTGGTGCAGAGCTACAGCCCCGCAGCCCAGGCACGATGGCCGTGATGGCAGCGGTCGACCTGCCCGAGAGGATGAGGAACGAGCCCCCCTGACCCTGTCCTGCTTGCCCAGGCGACAGGGATTAGCAGAGCAGAGCTGGCTGCACAGCTCGCCTTTGCCCTCGTTAACACTATGGCAGGAACTGAGAAATGAATGTTTTGGGGAGGAGAGAGCCTGGGGGGTGCTGGGTTTGGGGGTTTGGCTCTCTCCAGGCTGTATGGCGTGAGCAGAAGGGTGGGTGCCTCATGGCGAGGATGCTGGGGGCTCACGGCTGCTCCTCAGCTCCTGTGGTGAGCAGATGGGCTCAAGCCTTTAACAACCTGGACACGAGGCTGCCACACTTTTTGCCTTTGAAGGCACTGCTGGCATACCACCAGGTGCTGAGATTTTCTCAGTCTGGACAGTTTTTATATGACCATTCCTCGTGATTCTGCACCATCGAGGGGAGTTCAGCTCTTCTGGAGGAACACCTAGAAAATACCCTCCTCACCACTGTGCTGTGGCTTCCAGCAGCACAATTCGTGAGAGCTGGACACGAGCAGTATCTAAGCAAAAGAAAGAAATTAAGGTTGAAATTTTTGATGCTGAGAATGGTGAGAGCCTGTGCCAGGCTGCCCAGAGAGGTGATTGCTGCCCCATCCCTGGCACCATCCCAGGGGAGGTTGCCCGGGGCTCTGAGCACCCTGCTCTAGCTGCAGATGGCCCTGCTCCCTGCAGGGGCTTGGACTCGATGACCTTGAAAGGTCCCTTCCCAACTGACTCAGGCTGGGATTCTATGACAATTATTGTCACATCCCTACGGAGAGGGGTGGGTTCATTTTGCCGAGCTCTCTGCCACTGCCGTGGCCCTGCCTGCCTCTCACCCAGCCCAGAGAGCTCATCTCCGTGGTTCTCCAAAACTTCCCTTTCCAACGCCAGCCCTGGGTTGCTGTTTGCAGTGGGTCTGTGCCCCAAAGCCTCTGCCTGAGCTGATAACAGAAGCTCCTCGTAAAAGGGTGAAGGAGAAATCCATGGCACGAGCTCCTGCTCAATTTGGTTTTCATCTTCTCATTTGTAATAATTTTGTATTTTATGAGGAATACTTCCTAAACCTCCCCCAACATGATGGAAACACATGTGGTGCTCTAATGCATGAAGTGACCCCTTTGGTGGAGAGATGAGCTGGGACTCTGCTTTCCCCTGACAGCTCCGCGGGATACGGTCCAGCGAGCCGGACAGTCGGTGGGACGTGGGGTGTCCAGCCTTGCCCCAGCACTGTTCACCCCTCCAGAAACACTGCCTGTGTATCTTTGCACAGTCTCCAGGTGGATTTTCTTGCTCATTGATTATTTAAACGTTTTCTCCTCTTTTTTTTTTCCGTTCAGTTTTGCGGGGGGTAACCCAGCTCTGTGCCCGTGCACGTCTCCGTGTCACCCGCCGGTGACGTGGGAAAGCATCTCTTGGAATTGCATCCCAAAGCTCAGCTTTGCTCCTGTGCTCGCTTCAAGGACAGAGCCAAACTGGAGGGAGCAAATGCCAACCCTGGATATAGTTTTTGCAGGCTTCAAAGCTAATGATGCCAAGGTCAGAGGACCTTTTGTTTATTTGAATTAGCAACTCCCTCCAGCCAGGGCCTGGCTGACACAGCAGCATCACTGGCTGTAGCTGGGCCAGACCACAGTACTTGTTGCTGAACTGGGACAATTCTTGCAATATTTGTGTTTGGGGGAGTGATGAGGGTCACCTTGCCTGCTGGCATCCCCTTCCCCACAGCAGTGCCTGCAGAAGGTCCCCGAAAATGCAGGGCTGGCTCCCCCCAGCAGCGCTGCACCCACAGCAGCACCCTGCTGGGCATCCCCAGCTCAGGGCACGGGCCGAAGGTCACCCTGGCTTTCCTTATTTTAATGGTAAGACAAAACTTCTGTGCAGGGTGAAAAACAATCCTAAGCCTCCCCGTGTTTATAGGAAAGGCTCAGACAGGCAGCAAAAGACGGCGTACAAGGGTCAGAGACTGCAGGACAGTAACCGGTCATAAATGGTCATAAATGGAAATTTTTAACTGAAAATAAAATTCTAACATCAGGAAAGTGCAATGGGGATGGTGCTGAGTGATTCTGGGTGAACGCAGGGTCCAGCAGTCACAGGTGGCAACCAGACAGGAGAACAGTGGCAAAATCCTTTAACCCCCCCAGCGATGGACTGCTGATATCCAGCTGGGAATGGCAAAGTGCACTCAAGTTTTTCAGATTCCTCGGAATATTGTGGCCTTGCTTGACGGCCAGAAACGTTGCTGCTTTGGATGAAGCCCCTCTGCCTCTTGTTGTGGTGCTGAAGATGTGCCTACGAGCCCAGGAGCTGTAGAGGGCTGGGGCCGGGTGTGGGACGTGGGAAGCATCTTGGGTGTAAAAAACCTCTGTGGCTTCCTTGCCATGGGACAGGGCTCTGCCCTGGGATGTCTCCTGCCAGGGGGATTTGAGGTTTGGCTTTTCCCATGAAAACCTTTGCTTTGGCTTTCCATGGGGGGACTCATCCTTGGACCCTTAAGTGCATTTCTCCCCATCAGCTTCACTTTACATCCCAATAAGGTTTTTCCTTGCTACTTAATTGTGTGCATCTTTGCACACCTTTGAAAGGGCTGAGCTGGACCAAGAGCTGCTGAACCACTTTGAGAAACACTCTGGATGTTCAACCCCTTTGGTCAGGCTGGGCAGTGTGAGGCAGCCCTTGGTCAGTGTTTCTGCTTTTGGGAGGTTCCAGCAGCCTTACTGGTACCCAACACAAGGGTGATGCTGCCCCTTGGTTCTGTCCTGGGGAGATGCTCAGAGCAGCCAAATATGAACTAAGGGTTCCCTCAGTATTAACGAGGGAAATGAAGATACTTTGTGAGTTGACTTCTCCTGGTCTTTGGGCGAGTGTAAATTAGGATCAGGCCAAAAAAGTCAGGAGGGCTGCACCAGCAGAATATTCGTAAAATAAAAAGGAGAGGCCCCTTTTGTCAGGAGATGGCTTTTCCTCAGAAGCTAAATGATACATACTGTTTCTATAGTGTTTTTTCTCTCCTAAATGCAGGCTCGACATTAATTGATTCCAGGTTTGCTCGGTGAAGCAGGTCAGCCCTTTCCATTTTGCAGATAAAGGAGGGGTGGGCATTGCTGAGGGGGGCACGGGGGGGGTCAGCCCCGGCGCTGGGGTATCCATATGGATCACCACCCTCACCGGGGGACCACGCTGCCTCCCGAAGCATCCAGCTTCTCCTGATGGATGTCACCATCAGCTGGGACTCTCTAAACCCTGTTACATTAAGCCCGGTTCATAGGAAATCTGTTTATGTCTCCGACGCTCGCTGCTGGTCAAAGCAGGACTTAACTAACCTAAGGCTGTTTGTGTTCAAAGCCTCTTAAACCTCTGCTCTGAGCAGCTTGAAGTGAAGTATAAAGTCCTTGCTGGGACCTGGCTGGAGTCCAGGGAACCATCTCGGAGTCTCCCTTCTCTCGTTTGCTCGCGGGGTCCGTTTAGAAAAAGCATGGCACATTTCAAACAGTGATGGAAAAGAAATCATTTTAATTCACTTCTGTTTACATAGCTTTGGGAGCTTGTGAGGCTTTGTAGAGACAATTATTAATGGTTTAAACTGGTGTGGTAAAAAATGTTGCCTTGGTTCGGGAACTTGAGCTGGCTCTTGAGCCCCCGGCACTGGTTTAGCCAAGCACTGGCTGCACTGGGAGAGCTGGAGTGGGAGTAGGGTCTCACCGTTGTGTTTCCTTTTGACACCTTGGAAACAGCCTCCTGCCCGTGCTGCTGATGGAGAAATACCAACCCCAAAGCATGGATCTGAGGAAACCCCTGGCTCTTGCTGGTTGCCTCAGTCCCAGCTTGGAGATGGTGGGTGGCCAGATTGTAGGGGAGCAGGGGGTACCCAAGGGATGTTGGGGGGTACCCAAGGGAAGCAGGGTGTACCCAAGGGACATTGGGATGTACCCAAGGGAAGTAGGGTGTACCCAAGGGAAGTTGGGGTGTACCCAAGGGAAGCAGGGTGTACCCAAGGGAAGTTGGGATGTACCCAAGGGAAGCAGGGTGTACCCAAGGGAAGTTGGGGTGTACCCAAGGGACGTTGGGATGTACCCAAGGATAGCAGGGGGTACCCAAGCTTGGAGCACCTCTCCTTCACTACTGCCTCACAGCTGACCTTCAAAGCCTCTGCCTAGCTTTAATTTCATAAGTTTAGTCTGGCTTTTTGGGCGCACGGCCCTTTATTTTCAGTTTGGATATTGTGTGAAACAGCCCGTGCTCCTCCAAAGCAGGGGGACTCCTACCCAAACGTGCACCGGGAGGGCATGAGAAGGAGCCCAGGTGCCCTGTAAAGTGCCCTGTAAAGTGCCCGGATCAGCTTCTGGCTGGCAGGGGAGGTGGGGATGGGCAGGCAGAGGCACACCTGCAGCACACCTCCGACACGGATCCTCGCACACCTCCTCTGCCAGAAGATTCAGACAGGGTTTTACTGGTCTACTACACAGTGGGATCTTGCACCTATAAAAGTCCTCTTAATTACTTCCTAAGTTATTAGCCAGGGTGATGCTGATTTTGTCTTATAACCCCACAGGACTTTGTCTATTTAGTATAAACCCCTGCCCACCATAACTTTCTCAGGATCACAGAATCACAGAGTGGTGGGGGCTGGAAGGGACCTCTGGAGATCATCTTGGCCTGCTCCATCAGGGTGACCCAGAGCAGGGTCCCAGCATTGCAGTGTCCAGGTGGGTTTGGAATCTCTCCAGACAAGGAGACTCCACAGCCTCTCTGGGCAGCCTGGCACAGGCTCCAAACCCTCACACCAAAGAACTTTCTTCTCCTGCTCAGATGGAACCTCCTGGGTTCCAGTTTGTGCCCGGTGCCCCTTGTCCTGTCCCTGGGCACCACTGAGCAGAGTCTGGCCCCATCCTCTTGCCCCCCGGGGCCCTTTATCTCTTGCTCAGCATTGCTCAGCTCCCCTCTCAGGCTGCTCTTCTCCAGCTGCACAGCCCTAGGGCTCTCAGCCTTGCCCCAGCACAGAGATGCTCTGGTCCCCTAATGTAATTTCCTGTCTACGTATACTGGTGCATGACCATACACTGCCCATGGCTGCATTTTGGACACCCGTTGACCTGCTCTCCAAAGCTTCCCGTGCCACTTTGCCTTCCAACCTGTGCCCACCACTCTGCAGCACTTCCACACACAAAGCTGGACACCGCTGTGGGGCTCAGGAAGGTTGGCAGGTGCCTGCACAAGGGGTAACACACCCCAGGAAGTACCTGGGAGCCTGGTTTGGAGGGTGATGAGCTCCAGGTCCTCCCTCTCAGCGTGGCCAGCTCACATGTGCACAAGGAGGGGGGATCATCCCCTATGTCCATGGTACCGACTGGCCCCGATCCTCTTTCCCCCTGCTGAGTTTCAAGCAGTGGCTGCAGTAGCAAAGAAAACAGTAGAGAAAACGATAGTGGGGAACCAAGCCCATGGCAGCATCAGTTCCTGCAGCATCTAGGCTCTGCTTTGAAGCTCTCCACTCAAAGCACAGCTCCGGTGATCCCTGGGGATTACCAGACTCCTCCAAGTGCTGACCTTACCCAATGCATAAGCACACGATTTGCCCACCTACTTTGCAAGTCAACCTGGCACAACAGGTTATGGGGCTGCTTAAAGGCACGGTGCTGGTAGGGGCTGGGTTGCTGTTATTACTGCCACTCCAGCTCTAGCTGAAGCAAGGGCAGGACTAATCTGACCTCATTAACCAGCTCTGATGTATTCTCAAAACCAACCTGCATTGCGTGAAATGTTGTATTTAAAAGAGAAAGAAAAAAAAAAAAAAAGAAAAAAAAAATTTAATTTCTGAGGATAAAGAAGTTTGGAGGCTTTTTGCATACAGACCAGAGACCGGTCTTTTCTAGAGGACTCCCTTGAGCTGTCGTGACATGTATCTCTCCAAGGCTGCAGGCCCTGAACAACGTAGCTACGTGGATGGAGAAGGGGCTGCTCTCTACAGGCGTTGGGTTGTGGTATAGTTTTTGCACCGGGAGAAGGCTTGGGATGAAACTCCTGTAGGACATGGCTGAGCAAGGCTTCCTGTGCTTACTCGTCCCCTGTGGGAATAGGGCAGGGAGAACAGCCTTAGTTCTGCGAGATGACTCCATCCCAGAGGGATTTTCCTTGAAAAAGGCTCAAAACTGGTTCCAAAACCGTTCTACTGGGTGGAGTCCACCCTCATCCTGCACAAGAGGGACCCTTCAGATGGATGCTGTATTTGAGATGGGGCTCATAGGTAACATCATGCTCTGATATATAAAAGCTATGAGACCTAGAGACATCCCCACCAACTGCCCCAGCAGCCAGGAATATTGCAGGGGAGGGCTTGAACTCAGTGGGAACTCTTCTGAGTTCAAGGAGTGAAGAGTCCAGTTAGAAAGAGATTAAGAAAAGTCCATTTTCATGGCCTTTCTGTTGTAATAGGGATAATCAGCTGATGCTTCTCTTGCATGCCTGTGTGCCAGGGCTAATGCCAGCTGATGAAGTCACTCTGGACTGATGCTGGTGCAGGAAGAGCATCAGTCCCAGACTTTTGAGACCTGACGTTAACGCTCACAAATGTGAGACAGCAGGTGGGAAAAATGCAACTGGGACCAACCATGAGAACAGAAAATCTCAAAGCAGCACAGAAGCTGGCTGCAGAGATTTCCAAGTGAGCCCCAGGGCACTTTTTTTTTTCTCCCCAGTTTTCTACTCTGCACTGAAACTGGGTGCTCATGAAGAGATTCCTGTGCAGTTCTGCTGGCCTGGGTAGCTTCTGGTCCCCATGGCTCACTCTCCTCTGAGATGCTTTCCTGGTCCCTGCTTAGCCCTGGGTGCAGATCAGTGGTTGGGTCGGGGACCTTCAGGAGTGTGGTCCCCTGCCTCTGGGTTTAGATGCTACAAAGAAGAAAATGGTAAAATAACACATTTGGAAATCTGTTTCTTATTTACTGTACCACCCTGCTGCTGCAAGACCTGCTGGAATTACAGTCCTGGCAGAAGAGAGTGCTGATATTGGTGATGGTGGGAGAGACCTTGCTGCCTGATGCAGGTTGGGACAGGTGGGGACAGGGATGGGCTTTCTGCTTGCTTGTGAGGGTGAGGAAAGCATTTGTAAGTGTTCCTTGTTACTCCTCAGCCCTTTCCAAGAGGGAAGTTCATTAAATATTGTGTAGATCTGAAGGCAGACTGGAGTACTTGGTGGGACATTTCACAGGTTAGTGTTCTGGTGGTGCTGGAGGGTAAACATGATGCCAGGTCATCGTGGTGGGAGAAAAAGCATCAGATGCTGAAGCCAAAGAATCATAGAATGTATTGGGTTGGAAGGGACCTCTAAAGGTCATCGATTCTAACCCCCTTGCAATAAGCAGGGACATCTCTAACTAGGTCAGGCTGCTCAGAGCCTCATCAAGCCTGGCCTTGAATGTCTCCTGGGATGGGGCCTCCAGCACCTCTCTGGGCAACCTTTTCCAGTGATGCATCAGCCTCACATTAAAGAAGGTTCTTGCTGGATGTTTCCATGCTCATGGCATCACCTGAAAGGATCTGCCAGTGCTACCTAACCACGAGGCACTGCGGGAGATTCAAAGGCAGTCTCTGCTCCATCGTCTGTGGAGCAGAAGATGCTTCGTGGCACCAGGGAGCCCTTCCCAATGCAGCAAGGTCTTGCATCTGCCATTTCCACCTACAAGCACCTGCATCTCTCCTGGGAACGCGGCGCTTCACTGCAAACGGGGTAAGCTGAGCAGGGAAAGTTTCCCAGAGACATTTGGGCCGTGACGCCAGGAGCCATAATTGCCTTGGCAGAGGCAGCCCAAGTTGTTCCAACCTGCCCTCTCGCCAGTGAGTCAGAGTGGAAGCGCTGGAGTCGTGGGATGGCTCGGAGCAAAGATGCAAAGCTGGGAGTTGCTTTCAGAGCTTTTTATTTCCTTGAGGGTAAGTCTGCAGAACATTAGTGAGGGAACAAGGGAGACTCCAGCAGCCTCCAATCCTGCCTGTAAAGGCAGTGCCAGCCTCTGCGGCTGGCAGGGAAGGGCAGGCAACACCGGCAGCCCCACTGCCCGCAGGGGATGGACCATCTCTGGGGCTCCCAGCAATGGTGATGCCATGGCAGGGAAAGCAGCCACGTGGTTGTTGGGCACCCGTGGGTGAAGTGGGCGAGCCCTGGCACCGGTGACGTGTCCCGTGAGCCGTTCGGGACATGCCTTGCAGAGGCAGCATTTGCCCGGCAGCCACCACCCCGCTGGGGGCACAGAAGGGCACAACCAGTGCCAACAGTGGGAGAGAGCCCCAGCTCGTGTGGGAAGGTCTTGGGGAGCATCAAGCCCCTGTGTATGGGGCTATGTACGTGAGCATGTCCTGTTTAGGTCAGAAAGCATCATGAGATGGCTCAGCAGGGTTTCCTGAGGGCAACTGTCTTTGGGCAGCTCAGAGGAGCTTCTGTAGCAAAAGCTCTTTTGCTCTCGGGCTTTGCCCGTCCCCCTCTGGTCGATCCAACGGAGCAAAGAGCAGAGCCAAGGAGGGATGAAGCCTCAGCATCGCCAGCCCAAGGAGAAGGGATGGGACCTGCTTGGTATTGCAGCATCCTGTCCTTACCCGTGACACCTAGCTCCATCTGAGCGTGGGGAGAGAGGCAGCAGGAAGGACCGGGGGACCAAGGGAGCATGGAATGGGTGCTGATGGAGCTGGCCCTTCACAAAGCCTCTGGGGGACCAAGGGAGCATGGAATGGGTGCTGATGGAGCTGGCCCTTCACAAAGCCCCTGTGGGGAGGACTTGGCATGTGAACCACTTCCAGCACATGGAAACTGTGATGGGTTGTGGTCAACCTGGTTCCACGGAATGGCTGAAGTGGTCAGAACCTGCTGGGGCAGCAATGTCCTGAGGTGGTTATTGGACCAGTTTGGAGGCAGATAGGAATGGAAACCCCAGTACCAAGCTCTCCCCAACCTTGGGGAGGTCCTGTTGCCTCTAGACTCCAAGTTCATGGCTCAGAGCCATCTCTCGTTTAGTCCCAGTGAATTACTGAGCCCCGGGAAGCCTACCTTACTGAAGCTTTTGTAGAAGTCAAGGGCTCAAATTGAGCAGGAGCTTGGGGAAACCATTTCCCTTGTTAAAATAAATGTATTAGTTTAATACGTACCAGGAGAGGACAGGGAGTTCTCCTTGTTAAATATTTACCAGTCAAACCCTGCTGAGGACTTACTCGGAGCAATTCAGCTTTAGTGGTTTCCTTCCATTGTGGTCTAAGACTCCAGCATTGCTGGGAAACCGGCGGGCAGGGACAGGAGGGCTGGTGGCAAACCCAAACCTGGGCAGCGAAAACGCAACCAGGATGGCCACCTACTCTTCCTGGGACACCCTGGGACCTCGGCGGGTCCCCAAATCCACCCTGGGACCCCATGGGGTTGCCAGCACCCACCCGGAGCAAGGGAGCAAGCAGCTTTGTTTGCGAAAGGGCGCGAGGTGCAGGATTGATGCCCAACCACCAGGCAACAGTAAATTACAGAATATACATATGAGCAGAGGCACAAAGTGGTGTTCTGTGTCTTACCTGTCCTGGTCACCCCTGAGAGCATCCCCGTAGTGCTTTCCCAGACACACCACAGTGAGTTTTAACAAGGGGTGCAATTTCTACAAGGGTTGATCCCCTTGGGAGTGTGTCTCTTTGAAAAGAACCCAACTTGTGACTGATCTTCATTTCCTTCAGATGTCCCTCCTGATACCTGGTGGTGGAATTATCCCGTATTCCAATAACCTTCAGAAGTTCAGGATTTCCTGACATAGCTGCTCCGTTTATAGAAAGAGTTTTATACTATGTACATGCATCTATACTGATTCAACATGCATTTAAGTTCATAACTTAACTGTCATTCACAAGTTTATTTTCCAACAGTGTCTGATGGTCCAAGATTTCTTAATGCCAGTAATACACTTTTTTCTACCCAAGCTAAATTCCAATTATTTGTGTCTTTGGTGACTCCACATTGGTTTGTGACCCTCTTGCTTCCCCTGAAACTCTCTGGAATAGAACGGAAACTCTGGAAAGCATGGGGGAATCTCTCTGGGAATGCTCAGGACTCGTTGGTTGCTCGCTCTCCTGGATGCAGCCATCGCAGCTTTTCAAGGCTCCTGTCATTTTTTAAGAGAATCAATTAAGAGAAAACAGACGCGCCAGGTTTGCCACCAGAAAAGTGGATATTCCAAGAGACATCAATTGTTGGAAGTAAACAAGGGCCCTGATTCAACAAAGCTCTTAAGCAGACACTTAACTTTAAGCATGCACTTAACGCGGGCTTCAGGGAGGCGTTAACATATGTTCTGCTATATAAGGAGGGACTTAAGTATGTACTTAGAGTTAAGCTCGCGCTTAAGTGCTTTGTTGAATTGGGGCCAACACTTCAGCTCTCCCTCACATTAACCGTGCCTGACATCCAGGAAATTCAAACAGGGGCTGCTGTATTCACCTCCTGGTGTCTCTTTTCCCTTCAGACCGTGGCTGTGTCTCTTTTGCAGCACGGCCCAAGTGCTCCAGGTAGGAGGGTCAGGCCATCTCAGTGCCCCTGTCACTCCCCATCCCTTGGGAGCCCCGTGCCACAGCACCCGTGGGGTCACCTGTGGAGAGACTGAGAGATGGTCACACTTGCAAGTCTCTATGAAGACCCCCACCTAGAATTCTTTTGCGCCTTTATCTTTACTGGGTTTGAAATCAATATATTTTTCCTTAATATTTTGTGTGTTCGTAAAAGTCACTTCCTTGCTTTTTGCTTATTTTCACATGACTGGGTTTTTTAAGTCCCGAGCACCAAGAACATCACCTCCCTGGTCAACCTTTGTGCATGAAAACTCAATTTTGCAGGGTTTTTTTCCATCTGGAGGTTTTTCTCCTGTTTTAACCCCCATCCAGCTGGGATTATCAACAGATGGATGCGCATGGGAAAGGCCTTGGTCTTCACAAGTTACCAACGACCTCCTGAACCAGCCTGGATGCTCTGAGATGTGCTTCCAATTAGCTTGAGACTCTTCCTCTCAGCTGTAGGTCACCTTCATTTCAGACAGAGGGTGAAGATCTTCCCATTCTGGTCACTATAGTGGTGCTTTGCATTGGCATCACTGGAAACCCCAAAGCCCAACTTTTCTACAGCTTAGGATCAAATCATCATATTTTGGTGGCTTTTATTTGCAGGGTACCAGATTTCTCTGAAAACCAAACAAATCTTGTTTCGTGAGCCAGGGAGAGGTCAGGGAAAGAAGGAACCAAAGTCAGTACCTCCAGACCCAAAACACACAAGGCAAATCCTGAACCAAGCATTTCCAAAGGTTTCCTCAGCTGCAGGTGAAGTTCTGCCCTTCTTACAATCAGAGGAAACTTTTGCACTTGCTTCAATGTGGCCAGAGCAGATTTGTCCCCCTGGATTTTATTTCTGGATTTTCATTTTAAACAGCAGGTATGGCAGAAGCTCTCTGGAAGAGAGAAGCCTGTTGGACAGCAAACCTGCTGCCTTCCCAGCCCCAGCTGCTGCCTCTGCCACCCCTCTACCCAAAAGGTAGAGCTGGAGAGGCATGGTCACTGCAAAAGAGAGGATTTTGTTCACCAGTCAAAGCCACGTGTGATGGACCTGTGGCCTTCAGTTTGTCATGACTCAGAGAGCATCACCTAGATACTATGCTCAGTTTTCTTGAATGAAAATAATTAATAAAGACCTCACGGATCAGCTCTTCTCTGTTTATTTTCTTTGCAGATGGCAGCATCCAAGTTCCAGTTGTTTCTGTCTTGGAAAATAAATAAAAACCCAAACCTTACCAGCAGAGAAGGAATGTGAGTCTGCGGCACAGTTTGGTACCTGGAAGACTCCAGGCTGGAGCACACACTCCTGATTTATGGGGTACTTGTTAAAACCACTTGTTCTTGTCATAACAAAACAGATCGAAGTGAAGCTGGGTAGAAGGTCTCCTTCTAGTTGGCACTTCATCATGGCTTCTTACCCTGTCTTAGGTTCTGGGGGTTTACAGTTATATAAAACTTAATGAATCAGTATACTTTAGATTTCCTTCCTAATGCATATGGGTTCAATTAACTGCACCGTTTGCTTATTTAAGCGTTTTCATTAAATTGCTTTACTATATTTTCCCGCAATTGAAGGGGAACATGGTGGGGCTGATGCCATCTGCCACCATCAGTTTAGCAGAACCTTTTTCTTTGTTCAGACCCATTCCATTTTATTAGAAGAGACCTTCCTACCCCCGGTCCCACGCGCTTACTGCGTTCTCCCCCTCTGCCTACAGACAGATAAATAAAAACTCGTGCGAGGACCTTCGTGCATGGTACTTTTTAAGGCTCTCTTTTACAAGATCAGGTTGTGCTTTGCTCCCCCTCCTCTCCCCCTGCTTGCAGATTCCTTTTTGCCCCAGCTTGTGAATAACTGATTGTTGCTGCTGCAATAGCCAGCAGCTCTTGCTGCCTGGCTCTGCGGGCTGGGGGATTGCTGTGGCTAAAACACCCAGCCAGGCTACGGGCACTGCGAGGACAGGGCAGGGGAGGCTTTTTCCTTGTCCTTAAGAAACTGCTGATCTTACATAACTCATCAAACCTTCCTAAAGGTCCTTTTCATAACAGGGGGTGGTCTCCCTGCCAGCGTCCCTGCTTCATTTTGGGATCTGGTGCTGTTGGGACTTCCTAGCACAGAGGTGATGTTTTATGACACTCCTCCTTGCTGCTTTACCCCTTCCTTTGGAGCTGAGTCTTGCCAGTGTTAAGTGCTCCCCGTGAGCAGCCTCTGTGGTTCTTGAAGGGCTGGCAGTGCCAAGGGGACATTGAAATCCCTCTGAAACACCCCGCAGCACCTCGGGGATGCTCCTCAGGGCCTGACGATGCCTTTACCCCCGTTTTACAGACAAACTAAACTGACTAAACCCACCCACTTGATTAGGGAGGCAATGGCTTTATAGACATTGCTCAGAGGAAAAACACCTCCTGAAGAATATAACAGAAGAAGAGAAAAGATTCACCCTCGAGAATGCTCATCCAGAGGTCAGCTTTTTGATTTGGAAGTGTGGTGGTCCCTTTTGCATGGGTTATGGGCCATCTCTTGGTTAGGGAACAGAGGAAGGTGTTAGTGCTCCCCAGGCAAACTGACATTTTGCAATAGTCAGGGGAGGAAAACGCCCTGGTATTTATCATTTTCTGCTCCCTGCTACGGGCATTTTATGTAAGAGAAGATGCAAAGAGAATAAATAACTTGCCCTAGAGGTACACAATGAGTCTGTGGCAAGGCCAGCAAGAGAAATGCTTTTAACCATTGCTTGTAAGAGCCTTGCTCAGACAGTGCTTTTGGTGAGGGGAGAGCTGCCCCTCGTCCTCCTCAAAGTCTAAGCAAACTGCTGTGGCCATGGAGGACCAGAGGATGATGCTGTGGGACCCTCACGCAGACTGTGCCCCCTTTTGTAGAGGAGTTTCAGTTTGTCCGGGAACGAACCAGACCAAGCAGCTCCAAGAGTGAAAAGAAAAAAAAAAAGAAGAAAGAAAAATAGCAACCTCCAAACTCTTACATTTTCTGAGAAGTGAAAATAGCAAAAAACAAAATATAAAAAAATTCATTTCAACTGGAAAGGAAAACACTCCCCCACCCCCCATCAAGTGCTAAGACCTTTTTCTTCCTTTTCTTACTATCAAAAAGGTTTTCTAATATCTGGGGGTTTTTTCAATGAAAAGTACAACAAAGGCAGCAAAGATTTTGCAAACCATCACCGAGTTGCCAAATTGACTTTTGGAGTTTAAAAAAATAAATAAAATAAGGATTACCCAGAAAAACATCAGCTTGGAACCTCGGCTGTATCCCAGTTCCCTCCTGCCCTCCCTGCCCGATGCCCACTGGGGATGGAGACCCCAACCTCTGCCCCACAGGCTGCAGGGACCCGTGTGCAACCGGTTGGATTTGCCCAAATCATAAGGAGTCACCTGGAAAGAACCAAACTGGTGTAGAGGCTGAGCTCTGGGAGGCTTTCCGAGAGGATGGCTTGACAGCCCTGCCAGCTCCAACCACTCTCTGCTGCCTTTTCTTCTTGAAGTGAGGCATAAAATAAATTGGAGCTGCTGGCTGGGGTAAACATTCCCTCCAAACATGCCTGTTCTTGATACCCCAAATGCAGATATTCGATTGTGGAAGAAAATGGGGAAAGAAAAAAAAAAAAAAACCCAAGAAAAGAAAAGAAAAAGAGAGAGAGAAAAAACCCGACGCTTCCAAGACACTAAAAATAGACTCTGATCACTTACCAAATGGTAAAATGAAAATGATTTGCTTTGAATAGTCTCCAGAAAGGCTCAGATACAATGTCTTGTGGAGCAAAATTGAATCAGTTGAAAGTGCAGACGCCAGCTCAGCTTAATCCCTCCCAGCTGCTTTGCTTTGCTTTTTTTCCAACAAGCAGCCCCTAAAAGTCATCTCCCTAATCCTGCAAACTGAAATTCAATCTTGTATTTTTTTTTTTAAATCAAGTTTCAAGCCTGGGGCTTGCAGGGTGGGGGAAGAGGAGGAGGGAGGGCTTTGGGGTTGCCTCCTTCCCCTCGCCCTGACTGCAGTAAACACAGCCTTGAATTCAAGGAAAAGCTTTAGCCTCCAATTCACTTGGCTTGAGCCAAACAGGCAGATCTGATGCGTTTCAAGCCCCTCCAGCAGACGGTAGATAGCTTTGAGATGCTCACTAAATGGCTGTCTGGTGGCTGCCTTTTTTGTTGTTCATTGGGGGCCCAAAGAGACCTTGTCTCTGGGTTGTTTTTTCTTTCTTTCTTTCTTTCTTTCCCCTTTTTTTCTTTCTTTTTTTGTGTTTTTTTTTTCGGTGTCTGCTTTTATCAGTGAATTTGGGTTGGGCAGCTCCCTGATGCAAAGACCAAGACAAACAATTGCGCAGAGAGGCCGGTGATTGCGGCCAGCGGCGCATGTACGGGCTCTGCTATCTCAGGGAATATCGGGAGGTATTTATGACACTTTCCCAAGAGTTTCCTGACTCCTGCTCTCCTCTCCCCCAGCTCCTGCTGCCTGCGTGGCTTGCAAGGACTCTGCAAAGGCTGCCAGAGCATCCCAGTCCTCGGCTCCCTCTGCGGCACCGGGGAGAGTAACTCCATGAACTTCCAGGCTTGCCTTGTCAGTCTTTGTCACCTGATGCTTCACCGATCACCAAATATTTTTTTGGCACCAAGTGATGCTGGTTTGGTTTGGCAGAGTAATAGAGAATAGGTAAAATAACAGCAAAGCATTCAAAACCAAATCTCAACCTGATAATCAACATTCCAGAGTCTGAGCACTTCCAAACTCAGGGCTTCGAAGTTTTCCCCACCTTCAGCCATTCAGGTTGGCCCTGAGATGCTTTTGTATGAACTCAGCTCAGGGTCCAGAAACTGAGCAGAAAAAAGATGGCAGAGAAAAAGAAAAGATGGTGAGAAGAGGGAGGGTGCCTGCTCTGCAGCATAAAAACTCCCCTAGGAACAGCTGCAGGCAGGTGCAGATTTCCCTGCTTGGGGAAAGAGTCAGAGTACTGAAAAAAAAAAAATAGGAAAACAAAATTATAAGGAGAGAGTGGAGAGCTCAGGTGAGAGCCTTTGGTATCACTTCTCTTACCTTGGTATATATGATGGCAAAAGGTGTACCTACATAACCCCACTGCAGCTGCCAGACCCATGGGGGTATTTGAAGATGGAAATCTGTCCCATGCCACGAAAATCACACATTTCACAGATGCAGGGGTGATTATTTTTTCTGTTTCCAACATCTACTTTTCTTCATCTTGTTGTCACAATAGTCCTGACACCCCCCCTGCCCCTGCTGGATCAGGAGCAAACTTCTTGTTTGCAACTGGCTGTTCTTTCTGCTCTGAGAGGTTACATGACATCCACTCAGACAATATCCACTCTTGCTCTCTGGATCCCTGTACCCATCAGTCTGATGCGAGGCTGGGTCACGGAGAGCAATAAAAGTATTCTCACTGAAGTGACTTTGACCAGAATTACCTCTTGTATAAAGGCACAGCACGTTGGGCACCCGGATCAAATGGCCCCGTGTGTTGGTTGCTGGGTTTTATGGCGTGACCTGATGGATAGTTTAGACAAACATAGGGAAATAAATGGGTAGGGATAAACAGGTACGTGGGGAACGGGTGGGTTGGGATGATTGGCACTGTGATGTAAGCATCCGCAGGGTCTATGCAGAGGATGGATAATTTGTTATTAACAGAGAAGAGCTGATGATGGAGGGAAAGCAGGTGTCTTGGACACAGACTGCCTGACCAAGGGGTTGGTGTCATAACTGTGGTCTTGCTGCACTTCAGGACAAGCAGAATAGATGTGGGACGTGTTGTGCTGGAGCGAGTCCCATCTGGGTGGATGGGAAGTTTATGTAGGACCTGCTGGGTAGCTGGGTGGTGAAGCTAGACATGAGGTGGCTGATAGGCTTCAAGGTGAAGCCATGAGATAAATATGTAGGCAGAAGAGGCACTGATGGATTTGCTGTAAAATAGAAATATTTTAGAATGTAGGACTAGGTATGGGAGAACTATAGAGGGAGAGAGGAAGAGGGAAAGGAAGTAAAGGAAAAAAGGAAGAAGGGAAGAAGGAAAGGAAGGAAGAAAAGAAAGAAGGAGAGGAGAGGAGAGGAGAGGAGAGGAGAGGAGAGGAGAGGAGAG
>JANVCC010000135.1:1567574-1637238 GCA_025345505.1 Todiramphus chloris collaris | reverse complement strand
ACGGCAGTCCGGCCGCATAAGCAGGGAAGTGGTAAAGATCCCTTATAGAGAAACACGAGTTGCGAGTTGGACAGTTTAAAGCTAAAGAGATTAAAGTGACCTGCCCTAGAACAAATGCCTGTAGTTAAACGGGGCTCCTCCCCCTGAAGGTTAAAACCTCCCCGTCTCGCTAATGCATCACTCCATCTAGTGCTCGCCCAGCCCGGCCGCGCCGGCGGACCTGCCTCTGCGCTCCCCGCCGATGTGCGCGTCTTGCGCGGCTGCGGCCAGGCCCGCGGGCCCCCTGATCGGCCCCTTCCCGGCCCCCGCAGCCTGGCTGGGTCACCTCCAGGGGTGCCCCTCCTCCTCCTTACCCTCCCCCCAAACTCGGTGATGTATTAAAAATATTTCAGAAACGAATGGAAAGGTGGAAAATCACTCCCAGGCGTGCGGGGGGGGCGGCTCGGGACCCCCTGCCCACCCCCAGCACTCCGCCAGCCCGCCCTCCTCCGCAGCGTCCGGAGAGCGCAGGTTGCGCCCCCGCGCAACAGGGCATCTCCGCAGGTATCCTCGTACCCAGACCGGCTGGGCCTCCCTGCCCCCGGAACCTCCGCCCCTCTGTCCCTGCAGTGAACGCGCAACCTGCGCACCTTTCAAGCATCCCTGCGCATCCTTGCGCGGGGCTGTGAGTTTCAGGTCCGCGGGGAACAAGTTTCTCCGAGCTGGAGGGGATTTCTTTTGGGGACGTGGTCTGAACCGTTTTTATCCATTTTTTTTAGTGGGCTGGTTTTTTTTTTGGTTTGTTTTTTTTCTGCCTGAGGGGTTTAGAATAAAGCGGCTCGGACACTGCCCGCCGGCCAGGGGACCGCGGCCTGGGGACCGCTCCCATCACATCATCTTTCAGCACATGATTAATAACAAATAATTTCCCTCCCGCAGCCGAACTTGCGGTGACCCTCCGGAGGGTTTTCTGCGGCTCTGCCAGCCCGGGGGCCAGGGCAGCCGGCGAGAAGGGGGTGAGAGACGACGACCCCCACCCCCTTCTCCTGTAACGGGCACCGATGCAGCGATGTCCCGGTGCAGTGCCGGGGGCGAGTGGAGCTGGGACGGTCCCCGATGCTGCACGCCCAGGCCGGGGAGACGGCCTTGAGCCCCCCCGGGTTACACCTCGGTGTTTGTGGAGGTGCAAAAAATCCTCCCGAGAAGGCCTCAGCCTCGGGGGGCAGGTGGGAATCGGGGGTACCGTCAGGGCAGGCAGCGGAGTGGTCACTGCACCGGGAAAGGGGGAGAAAGGAAAGGGGAGAAGGACCCTGGCTGTACCTCTGCCAGGCGAAAGGACCCTCTCCCCTCTTTATTTTCTCGTCTCACTTTAACTGATCCATCCTGACACTCTATTTTGCTTTCAAATCAAGTAAAGATGTGGGAGAGAACTTTTGAACTAGTTTATGGAAAAGTGGAGGGAAGCAACGTTCCAGACGCGCAGGCTTTTTCCTACATCGCGGGGGTGATGCCGCCGGGCCCGCCCCGCGTCCCCCGGCAGCCCCCCTAGGGGCTCGGAACCCCCACCCACGAGACACGAGGAGAGGAGATCCCAAAGCTCCCAGCCCCAAACTCTGCACCTCTGATCTTTTGCAGTTCGGGGGATGTACAGGTGGGTGCTGTCAGGGTCAGGTCTCCCTATCTCGACAGCTCTTTTTTTCTACCCCCTTTTCTTTCTTTTTTTATGAGTGGCACATTGATGTCCGTCTGTCCGCCCGCCGCTCCCTGCTGAACTTCGCTCAGGAGTCTGCGAACGACGGGGAATTTCGGGCACCCGAGGTGAACCAGGCAATCTCGGGGCTGCTAAAGTTGGACTTGGTTTAAAATGCAAATATTTACCAGGGCCTCTGAGCTCTGAGGGGCTCGACTGATGCAGGAGTCCACGGCACGGGAAGGATGGAGACCTCCTCCCGGGGGAGATACGAGAGGTGGAAACGGCCTTTCTCCCGAGAAGGAGAAAGGTGACCAGCTTGCAAATGTGCACCGTGCCTGAGACTCTTCACAGTCCCTTTTATTTTTTCCTTCTTTTATTTCCGTGGGCCGGCAGCGGCGGTAGCCCCGGGGCAGGTCTCCGGGGGCTCCATCCAGCATCTCGCTGCTCAAAAACAGAGGTGGGATTTGTTCCTTTTCCTGGCTTTTTGTTTGTTTGGGTTTTTCGTTTGTTTGTTTGTTTGTTTGTTGTGGGGTTTTTTTTTTTGGTTGTAGTTTTTTTTCCCCTTTTTTTTTTTTTCTTCTTTTTAATACGTGCCATTTACCTGTTTTGTTCTGCTTTATGAAATCTATTTTTAAAAAATTCGTTCTAGGCTCAATTCCTTCCGTGCGGCCACGGGGAAAGGCTCAGCCCCGGGCACCGGCGTGATTTCACCAAGCTGGAGGCCACGATAACGCCGGGTCTGGCTGCTTCTGACTCCCTTCAGCTCCTTCTAGGGGGTCCCCAGGGCACACATCCCCCAATAATGGCATTAAATAGAGAATAACGGGACGGCCCTGCTGCCCCTTGCCTCCCCCCACGCGTGTCCGCGCCCAGTCTGTGCCACAGGTCAGGTATTTTCTGCACACCTGTGCATGGTTCTTCAGTCTCAGGGGGGTGGATATATATCTATATAATCTCTATAATCTCTGTAATCTCTATATCTCTATATCTCTGTATCTCTGTATCTCTGTATCTCTATATCTCTGTATCTCTATGTTTTCTGTGTGTCTCGTACATGTCTCACACGGATTTCAGGGCATCCTCTCACACCACACTTCGGGGAGCAGGCGCACTCCTATCGCACAGACCCAAATCCACCCGGTTCTTCCCGTTGCTGGTCGCGACATGTGTCGTGACAACGGAAAACACCCGCAGGGCCGTGCCCCCCAGATTTGCTCTTTCTCCTCTCTCCTCCCCGCCAGGTCTGCTCCGTTTCAGAATGCCAGGGACACCTCTCTGCCGGTAACTTCCTCCAGCAGGTGCTACGTCACGAATCCATCCGTGTGACGTCATGCATTGCTTTCCTGGCGTCACACCTTGCCTTTCAGCCAGTCCAGGACCCAAGGTAAGCTTTGATGCCTCACTTGCAGCCGGCTTCTCTTTCCGCGACGTGAAGGAGGGCCGGTGGCCACACGGGTCGAGCAGGCCCGTGGCCCCGGAGCTGGGGCTCCCCTTTTCCCCCACCACCTCCCCGGGGTCTCTGGGGACCGAGGGGAGCTGCGGGCAGGGAGGAGAGGCCGCAGCAGACGAAAGCAGCCTGGCCCCGGGGGCCCCGCCGAGACTCCCCTGGGGAGCCGTGACCTGCGTGGGCGTGGGAAGGGACGGAGAGAGAAGGAGAGAGGGTCGGGTCGGAGGGCTGGGGGTCGAGCGGGGCCCGCAGAGAGCCGGCCGGGATGTGTCCAGTGTGGTCCTGTCGCGGAAGGGCTTTTGCACGGGAAAGCTCTGCGAGGGGCTGGGCTCAGCCACCGCACCCTGGGGCTCCCCCCCGGCCTAGGTGCGGCTGCATCGGGGAGCTGTAAAACGCTGTAAGCCCGCAAATAAACCGCTCTGCTTCCTCCTGCTATAAATAACCCAAGAACGAGGGACAGCGCTTATAAATAAATCAGCGCTGGCCACGCCGGTGACAACCCCGTGAAGAGCAGGAGACGCGTCTGAATGAGAACGGGACTAATGGGACTGCCACTGCCCCCCGAGGTGGGGACGGGGCTGTCACCCCCCGGGGTGCCGGGGAGGGGTCTCTGCTTTCCTATCCCCGATGGGCTGAGGTGGTTGTAGCCAACGCAAAACCACCTGGGCCGTATATGAGGCAGCGAAGTTCGGCTTCTGCCAGCTTTTTCAGCTTCAGATTTATTAGCATTGTATAGGCTCGGCTTCAGTCCATAAATTATTGGGAATTGTTACAGAAATGAAGGCATCTCCTCCCAAACGCACCTCTTCCCGAGAGGAGATGGGAAACCTGAAAAATAGAGCTCCAGTGAGGCAAGAGGGGAGGGAGAGGCTCCCAAACCAAACCCAACCCAACCAAACCTAGTCCAACCAAACCCAAGCTCGACTAACACAACCCAACTCAACCAGGACAAACCAAACCCAACCAAGCCAAACAAAACCTCAGCCGACACAACCATACCGTACCAAGCCAAATGAAACCACAACCAAAGCAACCAAGCCAAGCCAAATCCAAACAAAGCAATCTCAGACAAACCAAGCTGGCCAACCTCCAGCTGGTGGCCCCTTCGTGGAGCCCAGCAGCCGGGAGCTGCTGCAGAAAAACAACTTTTAATTACAAAACCCTCATAAAAGTGGTCAGCGGGCAGTGCAGGGGCATCGTTGGGGTGGTGCGAGATGCTGGAAGGGCGCAGAGAACCTGTGCCCAGTGTCTCAACAGAGCGCAGGGGCATTTTTAAAGCATTCCTCTCTGAAAATGCCCCCCACACGGGTGAATAAGTGGTTTTCGGCCTCCAGCCCCCTCTCCCTGCCTTTGCTAGTGCGTGGCTCTTAACCCACGGGATGCCCACGCGGGTTGGGAAGAAGCAGAAGCTGAGGATGCGCGCAAAGTTGTGCGCAGGGCTGCGCGGTGCCTGGCGGAGCACGGATCGCAGCGGGGAAGCGGTGTTTGTTTTTGCAGTGTCCCGGGGAGGGTGGTGATGCCCGTCGGGGAAGCGTGCCGAGGATGCCCTGCCCCAAACCAGCATCACTCCACATCTCGCTTTGTGCGCAAGGTGAAGACTGGAGTGTACGCCCCCGCGCAAGGCAAACCTCAGCAATCCCCGTAGTCCCGGATCCGGCCCGAAGGGAAAACAGAGCAAACCCCAAGACCACAAAACGAGCCCCGGCACCTTCCGACCTCCCGCCGGAGCCAGAGCCGGGTCCCCCCCTTCCCAGGCCGGGGGGAGCGGGCAGCGGGAAGTTGAGAGAAGGGAAGGAACCCAGCCCGGAGAGCATGTTAAATCGCTCAGGAGAGGAAGGTGGAAAATTACGCTGGCTCCCAGCCGGCCTGTCCTCCTCTGCGCAGACAGGAGACCAATTTTCCTAAGAAGTTGAGCAAAACGAAATCAGCCCCTTTTGGATCCGCAGCCTTCGTCCCTTCGCGTGCCGGCCAAGCCTTCGCCTTCCGCGGGCGCGCAAGGGCCTCTCCACACAGCGCTGGGCTGCAGATGCTCAGCGGGAGGGTTTCCAGCGGCCCCTCCCCCGACTGCCTGCCCCATCCCGCTTCTCTTGGCCAGACGGACCCTGCCCCACCGCCTCGGCTCTCCCCACTATTGAAACCCAATGGGGGAAACGGAATTTTCTCGAGGCGTTTGCTCCGTGACACCTCGCGGGCCAGCTGGGGCACCCGGGGCTGCGGTTCGTCATGGTCCCCCCCCTTCCCCGGCATCCCCATCCCTCCCCGGGGCTGCCCCGGGCGCCGGCGGCCAGTGGCAGAGCTTGGAAAAATTCGGGATGAAAAAGTTGAAGGCTTAATGTTTTCTGACAGATACAAATGATACCCCAAGGCTTTCTTGAAACGCAGCGACTGACGGCTGGAGAAACGGTTTTCCTATTCAGTTTTCTGTATCTAGAAGCAGAGGAGGGTGGGGGGGGGTTGTTCCCCTCGGCCCTACCGTCACCCCGAAAATCACATTATCTCCTGAGTGTCCACTGCCGACCCGGGACAACTCTTTCTTTCCCCCAAGGTCTGGTGGCACAGTCCTACCCTGGCCCAGAGCTGCTTCCCGGCTCTCTCCGCATCCTTCAGACCACAGGCACTGAGCTCCGCTCTAGGAAAATACGAATTTGCTCTTAGCAACGACTTGGGTTTATCTCTGGCCGTTGGCAGCCTGACGTGAGCGGGAGAGGGTCAGCGATGTCCATCGCAGGACGGACAGCTCAGAAATAACGGGGTTTGTGTCCCTAGATGGGGGGGGAAGAGAAGGGGAAAATTACTGTATGGTCCCACAGTTCCCTCTCTGAGCAGAGGGAACATGCTTTTCTTATTAATTGATGGAGGAAGGGGCACTGGAGTTTGCGAGGCAGCCTGCTCATGTTACTCAGTGCATCTTTACATCCCGAAAAGTCTCTTTTGTGGACTGAAAAAAAATTTGCCTCTGAAGCAGGATAATCAAAGGCCCGGGCACTCCGTTGGCATTTATTGAAGACCCTTCTTCAGCGGGGAAAAAAGAAAGAAAAAAAAAAAAAAGAAAAAAGAGGCTGCGTTTGGAACTACCAATATTATGTTTCCATGTGGGTTTCCCCCACCTTGTTTCGGGCGAGCAACCTCTTAATTGCTCCAGCATTTGGATGGGGGAAACACATTTGCCTTAAACAGGACATTTCCTGAAAGGCTGAAATATTCTAATAACGCGCTGGGGCTCTTTAATGTTCTCAGAACAGCAGCGAATCTCTGCAGAGCCGCACATTTCCTGCTTTAAAATGCAAAATCAGAGAAACAATTAATCTTTGTGTGCATTCAACTCCTTCTCTTCTATATTATTTTATTTCCTACCCCCTCTTTTTCCTTTTATTCTTACCAATTTTTCATTTATTTTCTCCACACCCCCCCCCTTTTTTTTTTTTGTGTCTTCTCTCCCTCTTCCCCTCCGTTCCTTCCCCACCCCACCCACCTTCTCTCTCCTTTTTTTTTTTTTGTTCTTTTTAATTGAATTTCCCCCCCGAAAGGTTGATTTCGCCCGGTTCCCGGCGCGGCTCTGCCGCAGCCTCCTCTCGTCTCCGTTGCCCGGGCAGCAAATATCGCCAAGATAAAGGCACGGGACACTTTTCTTTCCAGTTTGATTGTGGGAACGGCCCTATCTTAACGGGCACATCTCGGGGAGAGATAGGAACCCACTGCCTTCCACAGGGCTGTGCTAATCAGCACGCCGGGTTAGATATAAAAGTTCAGGGCAAATAAAACGAATTAGTTTTATTAGCACGTTTAGGAGGCGGTCTAACGAAGGAATTTGTCTTTACTAGAGAATGTTTTCTCCTCCCCTTTTGTTATTTAAAAGCAACATATATCCGAGCTGCTCATCACGGCAAGGAAATAATGCACCGTTCATCCTGCGGTCATTTTCTGGCAGAAAAGGCGCTGCCCTCTCCAAACCCAGAAAGAAGTATGTATATATTCTTGGAAATACACGATTTCGTAATAAAACCTGGGTGAACAATAAAATCGACTGTAAAGGACAGGCTGCGGCGCCCGCCAGGTTATTGTTCGGTGGTGGGTTTCGGTAAGAAATACCCGCCTCGGTCACAGGCGCCTGTAACTCGGCTAAAAATTTCCCAGGGAAATGTTGCCACCGCTCCAACGCGAGATTTCCATCGATTTTTCCCGTATTTCAGGTAAATGAAGGATTTTTTTGGGGAGGTTCTCTCAGCGAAGTAGCTCGCAGAAATTATTTGGAGGTCTTTTTATTTTTTTGGATCAGCGGCTGGAGTTGGCGCAGGGAATAACTGGGAGAACGTGGACCTGGGTTTGTTAAGTTGAAAACATATATATTTTTTAAATTGTTATAAAAAAAAGCAAGCGGCGTCTCTGTCCTCCATTCAGGCACAACAGTATTGTTGTGTGTTCAATTCGCACCTCGGACTTTGTGTTCGCCTGCAGTGCGGCTGGCAAAATTTGAGGAAAAGGGACCAAATAATAGAAAACTCGCCTCGCGACGTTTTTAACGTGAGACCTAAAAAAAAAAATCTCCCGAAGATACCGTCGGTGGGGAGCCCTCATGTTCATTTCAACAGCGTTAATAGATGGAAAAACCCCATCTTTTTCCCCCCTGGTCTGAGAATTTCAGTCCGGGCATTATCCCGGAGCAGTGCTGTGAGGCACTCGCACTAAATGTAGTTCTCAAATATGGTGCCTATTTTTTAAATACGATCAAAAAATTGGGGAACTCCCCCTCCCCAAAACAGCAAACCCAAAGCAGAGAGGCTGTAGAATATTATTTATCTAAAAACGGAATTCATCGACGGCCCAGACTCTCCCGCCCCGCTCCATGCCCGGT
The DNA here is from genome assembly GCA_025345505.1 of Todiramphus chloris collaris. Lineage (NCBI taxonomy): Eukaryota > Metazoa > Chordata > Aves > Coraciiformes > Alcedinidae > Todiramphus > Todiramphus chloris. Next base: position 1,629,267 of record JANVCC010000135.1, on the reverse strand, counting down.
ACCGGCCGCCTCTCCTCCTCACCAGCGCTGCCCCGGCCGAGCATCGCGGAACCACCGCGCACTCCCACCGCAACACCAGTATCCCCCAGCTTGTCCCAGGAACCCCCCCGGTGCCTTCATCGCGGCCTCCCGAGCCTCCGCGCATCGCGCTGCTGCCACCGGCCTGCCCACGCCAAGGGCACCGGGGACCCACGTCCTGAGCCCCGAGAAGAAAACGGCGCGGTGCGTTAGGAAAATAATAATAATAATAAAAAAAAAAATTAAAAAAAAAAAAAAAACCAAAAAACCCCATATATATATATTTATATGTATGTAAAATATAAAATGAGGTAACCCCTCTGGAATTGCATTTCCCAGCGCATTTGTCAGAGCTGACGAAGCGCAGAGGCCCCGAAAGAATTTATACACGGTGTAAAGATGTCAAGGACTGCGCGCGGAGAGCGGAGCGCGGAGCCGTCGCTCCCCGGCCTCCGCGGGCGCGGAGGAGCCGTCGCCGCCGAGCTGCGGGGAAGGAGGCGAGAGCCGAGGGGCGCTTCCCTCCGCACACCCCCCCCCCAACTTTTGTTTTCTACCCCCGAAACCCTCCGCAGCGCCCCGGCCGCGTCCCCGCAGCTACCGGCTGGCGATGGGGGAGAAGCAGAGCACGGCGGGGGCGGGACGGGGCCCCGCGGGACACGCGTGGGGAGGCACCGGGACCGAGCGCCAGGCGCACGCGTCGGGGGCGGGACGGGGCGCCCGGGGCCGTCCGTGAGGGACCGGCGGTGACACGCGTGGAGAAGGCCGGGCTCGACACGGGGATACACACACACACAGACACACAGACACACACACAGACACACACGACACGCGTGGGGCCGTCCCCGGGTAACTTACCGGGCGTTGCGCTCGGCGGCGGCGGGGTGCCGGGCCCGGCGGGCGCTGTGCGCGTCCCGGCCGCCGCTCCAGGGTTTTCTTGGGAGATTTCCCCGTCTCCTCCTGACGTCAGCCCCGTCCCAGGGTGCCGCAGACGGGGGAGGGCCGGGGGCAGGGCCGGCCGCACCGGGAGACCGGCGGCGGAGGCTGCCCCCCTACCTCCCCGTACCTTCCTGCCGCCGAAGGCATGCCCGGGCCCGGTGTGTCTGCCCCTCTCCCCCCCTCCTTCCATCCGGCGGTTCTCGCCCGGCCGACCCTCCTCGCCGTCGCTGCCGGCCCTCGATGCGCGGCCCCGGGCCGGCCCCCGGGGCGGTTTCGTGCTCCCGGTTACACGGCCCCTGCCCTCCTCATTTCCTCCCGGCCGGTGTTTTTGTCCGAGGGGGCAGGGATGAAGAAGGGCCACTGGTTTTTTTAATTCTTTTTTTTTTAATTTATTTTATGCTCCTGGTTCAGTATTTCAGCGTGGAGCTGGGTGCACCCCGGGGGAGGTGGCGAACAGCACCCAGGGCTGTCTGGGCTGCAGCCGGGGCTGGAGGATGCTGGGCTCCAGGGGGATGCTTAAGTGGGTGATACGGGGCAGGCCTAGCCGGCCAAACACCCACCCCCAGGCCCTTTGTCCTGTTTAATTTTCCAGGGATGCTTCTGGAGTTTCAGACAATTCACTTCTCATACCTACCCGCCTGGAAGGTGTCCTCCCAAGAGAAAAAATTGCGACAGCCAAGCTGAGACTGTAGCAGGGACATGCCTGCTGCTTTCTGAAATAGAGTGTGTCACACACACAGACACACACACACAAACTGCAGCTGAAAACCAAGGACAACGAATATGGAACGGATCAGAAAGATAAATAGCATAAAATCAGGAACAGTCCAGTCCCACACTTGCTATTTGTTATAGAGAGAAGAAGTAAATGGGATTCACATGTCGAGCATTAGCTGGTTGTTAGTCTGTAAGATAATATTAACTTTAGTGCTTGCTGGTTTACTCCAGTTTTCCAAAGTCGGTTCCAGGAGGCGCCCAGCCTGTAATTTAGGATGGCACATACTGTGTGAAAGAGGCTTTGGCACCGGGGCCTACCAGTACATCAAGGTGATATTAACATAATAAAACTTTTGGAGAGGGAGTGGGAGCTCATAAATTAATGCATTCTACTGTTTTAATGCTAGAAGCTAACAATGCGTTTCCTGTTCAGCTGATCGTCCCTGCTGCAGCCTAACAGCTGTTTTAAAGGTGCTGTGAAATTAAAGAGAGGGAAGATGATTGTCTTTAAATCAATGTTTAATGATGTGTTATTAGGAGAAAAGTCTTCCTCCAACAGATGTTTACATGCTGAGGATGGAGGGGAGCTTCCCAGGCTGCCTGTCTGCCTGAGGAGCAGGGGAGATGCCCTCGTGTCCCATCAGTCTCACGTATGGCCCTGATGTCCCCAGCACCAGGACACGGCTTGTTCAGCGCTGGGCTCGGCTTAGGTCTAGCACTGGCAGAGGCTTTACCCAAGTCTTCATGTGGGTGCTGAGAAAACTCCCCCAGGATGTTAAATTGCTGCAAAGTTTGCAAGTAATCTGAGTTGTGATTATGAGCAGGTGAATGCTGAGGACATCCTGCCCATGTTCAGCAGAGGTCATGGCTGCCAGGATCTTTTCCCCATAGAGATCAGACAGGGATTCTGGAATACCCTCCAACCCGGGAATCTCTTTCTGGAGGGACGAGCTCTGAGCAATGTCTCTTTTATCAGAAGATTGGAAGAGCTCTGGAGAGTCAAACAACTGGTCAAATGACCACAAAGCAAAGTGGTGGCTCTAGGGCTGTCCTGTGGGCCTTTGGACTGCAAGGGCAGATTATATACAGACTCTATCCCTCATAGCCTATGAGACAATTCTTGCTGAACATGTATTATGAGCTCTTTGCTCATATAGGTCAGTCAGACTGAGGCACTATCAGCAAGCTCCAGGTGCTAGAAAAATAATTGTAGCTTTGAGGCAAGATGGAAGAGTAAACTTTGAGATGTGGTGCCTAAAATAAGATGGAAACAGAAGCTGTGGGTGTCAATCTTCTTGTAGGTCCCCAAGTGCCAGTATTTCCTTTGTGCTTGATCCAAAGATGGATTAATTAGTCTCCATGTCTGTGCTTCCAGTTTAAAAGATGGCTATCATGAATGCTCTCCCTCAGAGAAGACATCAGATGAATTCAGGTGGCAGCAGCACACAGGGGCTGTGCCCAAAAGACACCAAGGACCACACAGTGTTGCTGGGGGCTGGGGGACTGCATCGCCAGGTGACCCTCCTGTTGCTGACCAAACCAGGATCAAAACATCTCCAACTCAAGCCAAAGTATTGTTTTCATAGCCAAACTCACATTCTGCATGATTATGACACAAATTGTTCCTACACAAACAGAAGAACCCTTTGCAATTGCTTTTTTTTTTTAAAACCTTCCAAACGTTAATTAAAAGAACATCTCTGTCTTTCCAAATGTACTGAGGAAATGACTTTCCAAGCTCACCCATTATTTTCAGCCTTCCCTGTTAGTGCATCCTTGGAATAGTGTCTAAGAGGCCTCACTGCTTCTCTGGGAGAAACTGGGATGTTTGGAACGTGACTGGACCGTAACATTTCTAAACTTCCCAGAAAAGGCAAATTGTAAAGGAATAAGCTTCTTTCTGTGCACGTACATTTGTTTTGGAGCCAAATGGAAAGGAGAGCTCATGAAAAAAAAAAAAGATAAATTGTTTGGAAAATATTGTCCTTCCCAAGACAGAGTTAACCATACTGGGGGGAAGGGACTCAATACCGAATTTTTCCCTTTATATCCGAGTCCAGCAGCCCTCCCATTCACTCCACTGGGAGGTTTGTGTGAGTCAGACCTGCAAGATCATCCATTCAAGGGTAATATTTCCAACACTTCAGTCCCCTCCCTGCTTTACTTCTATTCCCTGCTGAAAGAAGTCTCCCCACCTCAGATTTATGGTAAGAGCAGCAGGATCGGACCCAGAGCTGTCCCTGTCCCCCCTCATCTCATCCACAGCCTGGCATGACTGAAGATGAGCTACAGTGAAGGAAAAGGCAGAGCAGCTCCATCTTTTAGAAAACACATCTGTGAGTTCATGCAGATCATTGCAAAAAGCTGAAAACCACATTGGAGCAGGGAAAATGAAGTATGAGGACTGGGAGAAGTCCTCTTTCCAGCCCTGCCCAGCCTCCTGGTGGGACTCCAGCAAGTCGTATGAGCTTTATGTGCCAACCAACTGACCTCCCCTGAGGGCGTGGGCAGGTTAAGGCAGGAAAAGGTGTCAGGCAAGTGGAAGAAGCTACAAAAGAGCCGAGTTTCTTGGCATTCTGATCAAGCTTCTGAAAGGCTGCTCTAGCTGTGCTGGATCGATAATGCTAGACTTGTTTTCTTTGTGGACATTGCTGCTTTGGTGGTCAGATGGAAACCCAGAAAATACTGAGGCAAGGAAATCCCTTCACTCCCTTTAAACCACTGGATTTATCATCATTGTCATCTTTAAGTAATAAGGGAAGGAGATATTTACACCATCTGCTAATGGTGACATTTCTGCAGCAACAAAGAAAAGTGGCATCAATTGTGTACATTGGCAATTAGCAGCACGCAGCTCGTGGGAGATGCCTTGAAAGGAGATGTTGGGAAAGAGTTTTCTTTTGTGTGTGTGGTTGTGTTTATTCCCTGGTGACATGCTGCTAACAGGCTGCAAACCAAGGATCACCCACAACAAACAAACCCGAGCAAAAACAAACAAACAAAAGTTTTGTGGAGGGTGGTAATACTTAGTTTAATTTCCCATGGCCTTTAAAAATAATTATAGCCCTGTTTGTGACAACTGGGAAGGCCACATTTATTCCAATAAAACTGCTTGTTACTTTTCAGGAGTGACATTTGGAGATGTTTCCTTACACGGTGGAGGCATGAATGGGAATAGATTTCTATCAATAAAATATTGATGTATTTCTCATCTTTGTGCTGGGAGGATTTTTTATTCCACAGCTTGTGGTCAGCTGTTTACTCACCAGTTAAATCACACCACATTTAACGACTTTTGAGAGATCTGCCTGAGGACTTACTGCCAAAGAACAGGATCTTGGGGATTTGGGCATTAGCGACAAGTTACTTAAGGTCTAGACATTGATCCAAGCACCTCTGCTGCAGTTTATTCCATGCACTGTAGATTTTAGGGGAAAGTGGTAAATGGCACACATACCTTCAAATGAACACGCACACCTCCAATGTTCTCACAGGGTGGTTGTTCCATCTGACTCCAAATACGCTGCTGTGCTTGGGATTATTCACCCGTGGTTTGACAGCACAGTTGTACCTTATCTCACGCACTGTCTGAAGGTCATACTGGATCTTAATGTGCCATCTACTAGACCTTGGCTTCTGCTAAAACCAGCTTCTTAGGTGTTGTTGGAAAAAAACCCTGTATCGATATAATATAGATACTCAAGTCTACCTTCATCTGAGAAGCATTTAGCTTTGCCCTTCACAGGGACCAGGCATATATTTAAGGGTAAATTTGTGCTCATTCATGAAGACGTGGCTGAGGACGGAGATGTGCAGTATTCTGGGGACCTCTTGCTGTAAATATTCCTCTCTCTTCCCCAGGGACTGGCTTTGGGCTGTGGTGAGAGGCAGGAGAGGGGACTTTCACCTGGCCCCTCTTCATTCCTGATGTTAAACAGTGCTGTGGAGCAAGACCACCTTAGAGCCAGGACTGCCTCCTCTCCATCCAACCCTGTGGGACCTTCTTCATCTTGTATTATTACTGCTGTATCTATTATGATTAATGACTTCCAAAGTTGTTCTAAAATTATTTAAGCGCTTGATGATCCAGCTGAAACTCATCTCCATTCCATGCACAGGTCCCAAGCGTTAATCCTTATAGGTGACCACGCTGGCCCGTGAGTGGAAATGAGGTAAATACACATTATTTGGCAGGAGCTATATATCGGACAGCACTTTCTGGCAGCATGCACGGGGCCTCATACAAACGGGAATTGATGGCTTGATATTTTGTTACGTGTTTCCCACCAGAGTCGTTACCTCCTAATTGCGGGGATGGATTAAACAGAAGAGAGTGTGCTCGGTCAGGGAGAGGCTGCCATGTGTCATCTTCGGGGGAGCAGGGGGTGGTGGTCCCACTTTCTACCCTGGCCGTGCTCACCAGAAGTGGATGAAGCTGAGGTTAAACACAGCCTGGTGTTGCTATGGACTTGGCACTCCTGAGGGAATTTGCATTTGCCGTGAACTTCGAGGGACACCGGAGGATGCAACCAACCCTGCACTGATTTCTCAACATGCATCTCATTCCTTATGGATCTACTATACAAAACTACATTTAGATGGTCTCTTTCATTGTCAAACCTATCCCTGAGGTCTGCTGAATTCAGTGTGGCAGAAAGGAGGGACAACTTCCAGAGGGAGCCTGAGAGCAGCCAGTGGAGCTGATGTGACAAAGCATCATTTTATATGCCTTGGTGTGTTTTACAGCAGAGCTGGGCACCAGGCTGTGGATGCTCAAGGTGGATTTGGGACCTGCAGATGTGAAGACCTGCTCAATCGTGTCATTCCCCGAAACTTTTCACCTCATGAACTTCCTCAAAGAGCTCCCTGAGCTCCTCCTGCCATCCTTGCCTGGCTCTCCTCATGGACCAGAGGTCACAGTCCTGCCAAAGATGCCCAGACCACCCCACTTCTGCTCTCCTAAGACCACTCAAAGTTTTAGGCCACTGTTTCAAAGCTGTATTGCCAGCTTTCTAGTCCATTGCAAATGTCTTCTTGGTGTCTCCATCTCTGATTTACCATGATCAGCAGCAAAAGTTCATAGGCATGTATCTCTGAGGACAAAGCAGTACAGAATAAAGATTTTTCACCATCACCTCTGCCTGTTTTCAAAATCAGCAGGGGTTTTTGGTGAAAGACATCTTTGGTACCTTTTTTTTAACAGTGCAAATTAAATCATGGTAGACCATTTATAGAGACCAGCTTGTCCGTGCCACATGGCACAAGCAAGTTTTTATTTTCTGTTTGCACATGGCAAATCTGAATAGTTCCCAGAGCAGGGCTGGGCCCCTGGGAGGTTCCATCCCAATCTGGAAACTGTCCCAGGGGCAGCAGAGGGAAGGCATTTCTGGCCACTGCAAATATGGAACAGGATGTAAATACATTTTCTCCAAAGGCATGAAAGGGCTGAGCTCTCTCCTGCTGAAACACGACTACACCACACAGAAGATGCTCATAGCAATGAAAGAGAGAGAAAATGAATGAGTTTGAGCACAAACATTTGGCGTTTAGAAAGGAGATGGATTGTCCATGTGTGTATATAAAAAAACACCTTTAGCATTTTTGCTTTCCCAAAGGGAACGTCTACAGAAGATGACTAACCTGGAGCTCTCCCAATGACTGGGCTGACCACAACGTAATCACCAAAACTAGGTATAAGGTTAAAATTAAACACCTGCCTGAAAGGTGTTTGCAGAAAAGAGCTCCTCATTTGCCTGTGAGTAGGAGAATTAAAGGCATTCATCCAGCTCAATGAAATACCATAAGACCTATGGGTGGGAAGTGCTAAGCATTACAATTATTATTTACTATATATTAATATTTGTTATGCAGGAGGATTTGTGTGTAGGGAGAACTTGGAGGATCTGGTTTGGCTCTGTGTGCCGGGACTCTTGAGAGATTTTTGTGTGTACCACAATTATAGATGAGGACTGAGTGAAACCTTGTGGTTTTACTCTACAAAACATTAAATACAGCAACTGTCCATGTTTTCAGGGGAAAAACCCAAACAACCTATAAATGAAAAAAAAAAAAGCTTTCAGAATCCATTTGAACAGTATTTCAATGTTGTGGCTGAAGCTAAGCCCTTTTAAATAGAAATCACACGTGGCTACGAGGGAAAACTGTAGGGTAAACTGTAGGCTTAGGCTCCTGGTCATAAAATTGAGCGCTGCTCATGATGGTGTCAGGTATTTTAATCCTCCTCTGTCTCCTGCAGAGATAATCCACCTGCACATCCTGCACACAGAGGTGTTTTCGCCTCTGTGTTGTTCATAGTGGTCGATGTTTTGCGTGAAGATGTTCCTGGCTGGGGTTTCTCTTGCGTCACCTTTTGGTACCTGCAGAGGAGAAGAAGAGCAGAACATTTCCCCATCAGCTTAGGGCAGTTGGATATTCTCGTTTGGAGAGACGACACATTTTTCTGGGTGAACAGCAAAAATTGCCAGAAAACATTTAAGGTGTGTTTGTATAATTGCTTACTGTACGTCTGTGGTTTAGCGAGTGCATTTGGATGTTTTGGTTTTAAGGACCAGAGTTTATTCTGCTTCATGCTTAAGTAAACACTGGAAGTTTGGATCCTCTGTACCGGATAAGACCTCTGGTTCCTCAGGTCTGGTATCCTGCCTCTGGCAGTGACTCACAGCTGATACTGGGAGAAGCTGAGGTGCTGAAGCACAGTGGTGCAGCTGGGCATCGTGTGCTCCAATCCTGACCATCCTGAGCAGCAAACCCTTTGGTTTCACATTGTTACATCTTCATTTGTTTTTAAGCCACCATGAAACCTTAGATGTGCTGCTTCAAAAGAGCCTCATCATCTTCTTGGGTAGTGCCTGCAGAACTGCTGCTGCTTGGTCTTTCCCACATCACGGCCACACTGACACTCTGCCAGGAGAAACCTCCTGTGGTTTCTGCTCTTGCATACCAGCGTGCCCCTCCATAGCTCCTCCCTTGTGTGCTGGGGTCCTCAGTCACAGCTCACACGTATAGAAATCGCTGGTGCTAAAGCCTGCAGATGAGAAAATGATTCCCCAGGTTGACTTCAGTGTTTTGCAGCCACCCCTCCCATCGCTCTGGTGCTTCTGAGTCGAGCTGTGGTTTGGTTTTTTTAAACTTCAGCCCTTATGTGACATTAATAACTAAACTGTGTTGCAAGCCAAGATTACAAGGTATAACGTGAGGTGAAACACTATATGGGAAATAAGGATGCATGAGAGATTTTGTACAGAAGGAGTAACCCACTGCACATAAACTAGGCAGTTGCTCGGGGCAAACCTTTAGGATTTGATGGATTATTATCCCTGGGATCCAGTGTTAAGGAGTGTTTATTTATTATAGCTCCTTAGCCCTCCTCCTCCCACCGTGTCCCAGCCCTTGGGCTCTGAAGGACTCTCCTCCCTGACTGTCTCATCACCCATCCTCATCACTTGGAGGTCTCCATTTGTGTCTGGAGCTCAGACCTGTCCTGCTCTCCTGCTGTTGACCATAAATAAACAGGACAAACATGGTACAGCTGTGAAGGTTCAGCACTTCTGCCCTCAGGAAACATGTATGTGGCTGCTCTGTCCCCTCTGTCCCCTCATCCCCTGTGTCTGTGTGTCCCAGCCCTGCCACCCCACTGCCACTGCTGCCTCTGAGGGCTTGCACCAGCTGATTTTTGCAAGAGCTATGAAAGGTGGTATTGTTCCAGTTCTGTTACCACCTCATGCTGCTGCTGAGCATTTCTAATCCCCTGATTGCAAATGCAGTGAGTCCGATCCCGATCAGTGGCTCTTCCCAGATGCCTTCCTCTTCCTTGGGTGACTCCGACTCTTCCTCATCAAGGCTGGATAGAAACTCTTCCATGAACCTGAGTAGAAATCCTGTTTTCTGGAGAGGGTCAGTGGTTTGTGCGGTACAAAGCTTCCCAGGTTTGACTAAAGGAATGCTTTAGTGCTGAATTGAAGTCAGTCCAGGTCCCTCTCATTCCCTTTTTTTCCCCATTTGGATGTTTCTTTCCCATCTCTTCATTTCATGTTAACTGCAAATTGTAAAACAGTGCAAAATTGTCCAGCTCCCCTCTTTTTTTTTGGTTTTTGTTTTTTTCCTTCTTTTTTGTAGAGCAGGTTGTATTTCTTTCAGCTGGAATTTGTGAGAAGTGACTGTGCCCTAAAGGCGAGAGGTGTGACCCGCAGAGCAGGGCACATCCCTGACTCTCTGACTGCACTGACAGTTCCTGGCAGGGCTGGGAACTGTCTTTTGCCTCTGACAAAAGGAACATCGTGTTAGGAGAGTGTATTGCTTGGTAAGATATTCCTCCTGTAGAGACGGAAAGGAAATAACCTTGAAGGCCAGAGACAGAAATGACATTATCCATTACGCCTGGAAGCACATAGCCCAGGGTTTAGTCATGGGCAGCCACAACCATCTGAACTGCTCCCCTGGAAGGATTATTCAGCAGCCTAACACATTTCATCAATAGGAAATATTTTCTGAGATTCAGCCTAACCCCCTCCTTTCTTGATCTTGCCCCATTACTCTTAGTTATGCCCCGTGTAAAACTGTAAAGCAATTCCTCTGTCCCCTTGATGTTTACAGCCTCCCAAGACTTGTTGGCTGTTATCATGTCCCCTTGGTTGTCTCCTAGCTGAGCTATACGTGTTTGGCTCTTTTAACCTCTCCTTAGAACTCAACCCACGCTCTCCACCCCAGCTGCTTTACCGCAGTCCTCTGCTTTTCTCCAAACCCCTTTCCAGTCCCCTCCCCACTTCTGTTCTGCTGTGGACGGGTTCTGACTGGGATGCAGCCTTCCCTGTGTAGCTCCCTGAAGAGCTGGACAGGCAGGGCTGTTCCCACAAGGTGTCCTTCAGGACACATACTGGTCTCTAAGTCCTGGCCATGCTGTCACCTTCCCACACCTCATGGTGCTCCTTTCCCGTTTCCTGTTGCTTCTGATGATGGAGCCAATTTTGGACCAAATTGTGTTCTCCTCCTGCTTTGCATTTCTTCTTCCAGGCTCTTTGTCATCTCCTCTCCTTCATCCCATGGAAAAGGGAGCCAGGACCCACCTCTTTCCCCCTTCCCTGCGCAGCAGGACTTGCTGAGATGCTCCAGAGATCCCATATTGCCATGGCTTGCATTCTCCTGAGTCTTTTTCTCACCCAGAGGAAAGGTTAAACCCCATAGGCTATTTGTAGGATTCTTAGTGTCAAAGCTGGTGGCTGGAGAAGAGTCCCAGGATCTCTGCATCAGAGAAGCACCTGCCCAGCAACGCTCTTGGGAGCCCTCCCACAGATTGCCCACGGTGCTATGAGGTGTGGGGTCCTTCTTGCCCAGAGTTCAGCTCCCATCATCCAGCAGCCGTGAAACCCGAAACATCTTCTTGCAGCCCAGGGCAGGCTGGCTGCTAATTCCTCCCAGTGTAAATCCACACCCAGAGCTGGTTCCTGACAGCGGTCAGAGGGAGAGGGCTGCCCGACCACTACAAATTAGAGCGCTGAGTGGCAGCTCTCGCAGGGATGCTGCTCCCTGCTCCTGACACGCCGAGCTGCCTCAGGCTGCAGGCTCTTGATGCTCATTGCAGTCATCATGGTATTTTCCCCTTGGTGTACGGCAGTTAATTATTTCTGTGTTGGGTTGCAGCTATCGTCTTCCCCTGGCCTGCAGCAATGACACGGGCAAGAGCAAGCAGGTGACTGGGAGCCCTGTGCGGTGGGAGCAGAGCAGATGGCTCCCCGCAAGCCCTTTCCCTCCAGAACTGGTGTGCCAAAGCTGGACTGTGAGTCTCATCGGTGGGATTTCTGCCTTCTTCCATCTTCAGCGTGTGAGAAGGATCCAGACCCATCCTGTCAGTGGTAAGAGGGATGCACTGGGGCAGGTAGAGGCCCAAGGGCAAAGTCACATCTTGTGTCACCTATGGATGATGCTCTTTGCCCTCCAGCAAGAGTCTCTGGAGGTGAGACCATTGTGTCTTTCATGAAGCCAGTGGGGAGCTGAACTGAGAGGGGAGACAGCCCTGGTTCAGAGCGTTAGCAGCCAGTTTGCACTCAGCATCACACTGGTGCTGACTACAGGGCACTGACCTTCCTCCTGGAGGCAGAAACATGCAGGATCAGGTTGTGTTGGAGTCCTCTGGTCCAACCAAACCAATCTGGGAGTACCCACTACAAACCAACATCACAGGATCGCAGACCACAGAACGGTGGAGGTTGGAAGGGACCTCTGAAGGTCATCTTGTCTAACCCCCCTGCTAAAGCAGGGTCACCTAGAGCAGGCAAACACCACTAAGGGATGGCTAATGTCATTGGTCTTTGTGTTGGAAAGGCACCTCCCTCCAGGAGAATCCATCCCTCCTGCCAGCACTTCCTTTAGAGGCAGGTGGCTACAAATACATAGCTCCCTTGCCAAGGTGCTGTGAAATTGCTTGGCCAACCTTCCTGCCAGTGTAGCAGCCAGCTCTCATTTTGGTGGTGGCAACATAGGTGGAACCTTGTTGGAATAACCTTCTGTGTGAACCCCAGACCAGGCGTGCCCTCAGAAAATCCCATTTCACGCCTTTCCATCGCTAACTCCTCAAGCAAGGGCAGGAGCTCCCTGCAAGCCCGTTCACACCGGAATTCCCAGCACAGCATCTCAGGCTGTCACCAGCACACGGGGAGAGGGCAGTGCCAGTGACACGAGGTGGGCACAGCTTCATGGGCTTGGTCCCGCAGTGGTACAGGTGGTGGAAGAAGAGGATGGAAGCTGGATGTGGAGCATCACTTCTTGTAACACAGCCAACATGCAGCCAAAACGCTCAACATCACATGTACAGACCGGCCAGAGCTGCAGGCAGGTTGACTATCAGGCCAGAAAGTGTTTCACCCTTTGAAACGTGCTTTGAATAGTACAAAACTGGCACCTCCTAATAATTATGAAGCTGGGGAGTTATATTGACAGTGTGAGTCACGCTGCCCTGTGCTTTGTGAACTTGGTTGCCCATGTTACGTACACATATACACCAACACATGCCCGGTGTGAAGGGCTGTTGTCACACTTGTCTTTTCCTGATTTGAGGAAATTATTATTATCAGAGATGCACACAAGTTCATTGAGAGCCATTCACTGTTTTGGGAAGTGTCACTTTGTACCCTTCTGTCTAAATTTGCTGTAAGCCTGCGTGTTTTAACGAACATCATATCGTGACCTTCAGGTTTATAGTTTGCAGCCCAATAAATCTGCAGCTATTGTTTCTCGTTGCTTTATACATCTGGACCTGACTAAATTTGGGGCTTAATTTGCATTTGTCTCTTTTGCAAGCAAAGACTGCGATTTACTGTGAGCAATTTTGTTGGCATCAGGCAGCCTTGTACAGAAAATGGTCTGATGTTGCCTGTGTCCTCTCTCTCCAAAGGTTTTGCTCAGCTGCGTGTTTGTACAGCAGAATGCTTTCTGCTGTTCTTCCTCGTACCTATTCTTTCAATAAATACCATTTCTCTGTGATCTGACAAGCTCATACTGCTCCAGTGCAACAACTTGCCCATACATATTGTGGTGTTGTATTCAAGAACTCCCTCGTTATTTCAGTGCAGCCTGTATCTCCAGCATTTGTCAAGGCTTGTTCCATTCAAACATGTTTGTCTTATCAGAGGGGGGGGAACCCAACCAACCCTTTAGAACTGTCACTGGCAATTAATAACATTAAAAAAACAAAAAGAACAGTTCACCGTAAGGAATGCCTCACTGTTACGGCACCGAGGAGGAAATAAAGAGTTGGAGCCAATTTGGAAAAAGGAGTTTTGTGTCCCAGGCTGAATGCATGTCCAAAACGGGGAGAGTCACGTAAGGAGATGGATGATGGCTGGAAGTTGGATGTGAAAGGTCCCAGGCACCCTCCTTCAGGGACCGACCCTGGTCCAGGCTGGATTGAGGTCAGCCCTGCTCCTCGTCCAGGCAAGCGGATGGTTGAGAAATGTGCTCTCCTCCTGCTGCTTAGTGCCATTTCGGTGTAATGGAAGTATTCCATGAATGTTTAAGTTGTTTGCCAGGAAAGTTTAAAATCCCAGTGAAAAAACCTCCAGTGGTATTCAAAAAATCCCCAAGTGCCACCAGCTCCATGACTATTTGGAAGACCTACATTAAACATTTAATAGATATAGTTTTCCTTACTCAAAATTCACACTTACAGCCAAAAGTAGCTAAATAGTTGAATTTCATACTTTTGGAACGTTTCGTTTTTCATGCCCGTAGGTGGAACAGAGACAAGAATTTCCAGCCCTTTACCTACAAGGCTAAATATTAATCTTTTATCACTAATATTAATTTTATACTGACAAAGTCTCATTCCCATCACTGATGCCACAGAAATTGCCCAGATGTCAGCTCAGCACAAGAACACTTCCATGGATCTCTGGTGAGGTGAGGAGTACGTGTCAATCTTCTGGCAGTGGTTTTACACCTGCAAAGCCTCCGGATTCAGTTGCTCTCCAGGGTGAGTGTGGACTGTCACTTCTTGCCTTTTTTTGCCTCGGGAACCCGTCAGTAGAAAGGATGTCACCCTATCCCATTTCAAATGCTCTGCGGTAGCTGCTGCTGGTGTTACAAGAGTATTCCCAGGCATCTCTCATACTGGATTCATTCCATTTTCAGATGATAAAACTATACAGTTTTTTTTTTTTATTTCTCAGGATAGACTTTAATTTCTCATTGCTTTATTCAAAAACCTGCTGTGACCCAGATCTAAGTTTTCCTGGTGAACAATATCAGCTCTAACCTCAGAGGATTTCAATGTGTGTGCAGTGCGATCTGAATAGCAGAAGGTAAGTGAGATGACTTTACCATTGCTAGAAAAAAGCAGGTCACTGGCCTTTGTTTAGCACTTGCTTTGCTCTTGCCATCATGTGGTTAAGACCAGGAGCTCCCCTTCTACGTGGATTTGAAGCGGCTCAGTGTAACTCTCTACGTTTTGGATCTGCTCTGAGGAACAGAAAGCCAAACTTCTCCTTTGTTTAAATCAGACGATTTATGAAAATTATAAAGCCTGGCCAGTCTGACTTGCTGAGTGTTTGGAAGTGCAGAGTGTGGTTGATCACCCTCAACTTGCAATCTCTTCCATGCTTCTTACCTGCTGACTTCAGTGGAATTACTTCCTTGCTCTGTTCCGTGCTGTGCGCGAACTCTCAGGGTCCCTCTGAAGGCAATGGGTCCCTTTATTTTCAAGACAGAGAGTGAAGAAGACCTGAGGAGAGAAAGAAAATCAGCCCGTAAGTACCATCCTTTCTAATTCATGAAGGACGGATTAAAATGAACCAGATATTGCCGTGGTGAGGGGCACAAGAGTGCGCGTGGCTTCTTTTCAGTCTCTTTCTTTCCCTTCCTTAGCCTGCGGAGATTCCTGGCAGTGGGATGCAGGGCTGCTTGTACTCCTGCTGTGGTTCTCTGCTCTCACTAAATGGAGCAGAGCAATTCCCACTGCTCTCAACCTGGACTGTGCTGCCAGTGCTCAGTTTACTTGGAAAGCTTTGTTCTGGTCGCACACATTCAGCACACGCTCTGTTAAGTGGTTTCCAGCGCTCTCTGAGAAAGAAGGGGAAAGGATAATGATCTTGTGGAGATTTTGGAAAGAACTGAGCATAATCTTGGTGTCCAGGCTGATGTTCAAGATCTTCGAGGTTATGTGCTTTGCTGCTCTTTTGTGCTGCTCCAAGGCGATGGACCGAGGCAAAGATAATCAGAGGTTGTTAAAGTCCTCGTTTCCAAGTACATCTCCAAGCATAGGTCCATCTTGTCACGGGTATTTTGGTTATTGTCCTCAGTGAGAGCAGAAGTCTGGTGAAAACCAACACCTGCTTTTTCTCCTTTTCTACCATTTCATTCCATTAGATGCATTCTTTCCTGAAGTGATCCATGAATGCACGATTCTAAACCTTGACACACTTGGATTTTACTGGGTTCTTTGCACATATCCCTGCCAACGGTCTGCAATCCTTAATGATGATTGTTAGCAGAGTTTCAGTACAACTGGATGCAAAACCTGAGCCCCAGAGCTGGTCTTCCTGCTTGGAATGGTGATTTCATGATTTTCACGTACGTGTGGCTGACAAGGAACCTTGTCTTTACTTCTCCAAGGTGAAGATGCTCCCCATTTCCCCAAGATCACCCCCTTGGTGCCCTGGTAAGCCATCAAGTCCACAAGACCAGGCTGGGTTAAACCAAATGAAGCATGAGAAAAAAATGGAGAGTTCTCTGATATTTTCCTCCAGCGATCCTGGAGATGACCTGGAAAAAAAGTACCCCAGGGATGTTGAGCATCCCTCTTCTAGAGATGTGGTAAAACCCAGGGTATGTTGGCTGGGACCAGTTCCCACCCTGCAGCATTAGAGACCAGTGCTGGATTACTCAACATTCCCTGTTTTTTACCAACCAGAAAATTTTCCAGTGTTCCCCACTCATCCTGCAATCCTGGTTGGGAGCAAGGTGCTGGTGACTATTGTATCAGAGCTCACTAAATCTCTCAGGAGTTCTGGGTGTTTGGGCTCATGCCTTGAGGAGTATTTCTGTCTCTGTTGCTGTGCTGCATTTTGGTGCTGCAGTGGCTCTGCTGAATCCTTTTTCCAGTTCAGGTTCCTGTTCCACAGAGAAATAGGTTGCAGTTGTCCCTTGCTTCCTCCTGAGAGTTTCCCATTATGAGCTTTTAACTTTACGGGGAACATGAGCAACTGTCATAAAATCTCCACCTCCTTTGTCTCCAAGTAGCATCATGCACGTGGTAAACTGCACATCCTAGATTTGGCATCTTTGAAGCTGTGAGATGATTTGTGCTTTCTCTTCCTAAGTGTCAGGATCAGCTCTACCTTCCTCGGGAGGTTTGAATAGCTGAAGCTGTCAGGCTCTTGTTCTGGAGGATGCCCCCAGTTTTGAAGGTGCTGTTCTCAAGTTCAACAGAGCCTCAGGCCAGGCTCTGCTTTGGAGACTTAATTCCCTTTCCCACCAGACCATCTGATTACGAATGACTCTGACTGGATGTTGTATGTCGAAATCCATAATCCCCTGCAAATTGTTTAAAGTTTTGTCCATTGAACTGCAGACCATTATCAGCCATAACAATTTATGGGATTCCATGTCTGGCAAATGCAAATGTAATGTCTGCTGTGAACATGCTTTGGTGTCAGATTATCTGCATTATTGGATAATATTATATAGTTTCAGGATCATGTGAATAATAACCCCAATTAAAACGTGATCTTTGCCAAAAAGTATAAATGAATTTATTTTAGACAGATCAAGTATTTCCTTGTTGAGCTATTCTAAGTCCTATTTGAGCTATTTTGGTTCAAAGTTTTTAATTTACAAGTCACTCTTCTCTGCATTAATCTATGAGCAGCTCACAGTGTCACGGGCTCTCTTTTCACTTTACTCCAAGTGGCAAATGTGTAGTGGTAACACTTCCATGCCCAGCACTCCTTGCCTGTGCTTGTGCTGGATGATGTTGATCATAAATTGTACAGCTGCACCGTGTTGTGAAAGAGATTTTCCAATCTCTTTTCCTTTTTACTGGGGTTAACATCACTGTACTGGGAAAGATGGCTAGTCTGTGTGAAGGGTTGTGGTGCAGATATCCTTGAGCAGGACCTACACTTGGAGCACTGAGCCCAGCCCTGGCATCCTCAGCACAGCAGAGACAGGGACCTGGTGGAGTGGGGCCAGAGGAGCCCCAGCGATGCTGGGAGGGCTGGAACCCCTCTGCTGGGAGCCAGGCTGGGAGAGCTGGGGGGGTTCAGCCTGCAGAGAAGGCTCAGGGGAGACCTTCTGGTGGCCTTTCAGGACTTGAAGGGGCCTGTCAGAAAGATGAGGATGGACTTTTGAGCAGGGCCTGTTGGGACAGGGCAAAGGGTGATGGTTTTAAACAAAAAGAGAGAGGTTTAGACTGGAGAGAAGGAAGAAATTTTTGATGCTGAGGGTGGTGAGACCCTGGCCCGGGCTGCCCAGAGAGGTGGTCCCTGCCCCATCCCTGGAACCATTCCAGGAGAGGTTGGCCAGGGCTCTGAGCACCCTGCTCTAGCTGCAGATGGCCCTGCTTCCTGTGGAGGGGTCAGACTAGATGAGCTTCAAAGGTCCCTTCCCACCCAAACCAGTCTGATTCCATGAAGATTCTATGATTCTACACAAGCTAAGAGCGAGAAGTGTACACAGAAGTGATGAACAGTCTGGTGTTGCTCCAAATGAGCCACCCTGGGCTCAGTGCTGCATTAACAGGACCATTGTGCTTTTTTTGATACTCAAGCAACAGGCTTTGTGCAGTGTGACATATCTAATAGAGGCATCAGCTTGCTTCGAGCAAACTCATGGATCTCAAACAAAGAACCTCATTTTTCAGCAGAGACGTGCTAAGATGCTTAAAATAACGTTTGCAGCCATTGGGCTGTACTCTAACGCAGTGTAGATCTTGGGGGTTTACTTGGCAGGGGATTGTGCTAAGTATAAGGATTTACTGCCTGCTTTGCACTTGGATGCTATGTCTTATTTGACCAGTAAATAATGAAGGCAGCAGAATTGCAATTTAAATTCTTAGAGAAATTTAGTTCTTAAGCTCTGGATGGCTGGTTCTGGGCAAACAACTTATTCCTTCATTTCGACAGCTAAAAAGTGACAGAAATGAGCATTTCCAGTCATTTCTGTTTGAAGAGGTAGCCTATATAAATATTTTCATGAACCTGATTCTTACTTGGAGAAAAACACAACTAGGAGGTGAAAAAAGAAAAGAAAAATGGGGTCAAACATGCTGCAAGTGTAAACTGGAGTAATTCTGCAATGTGACACAGAAAAGCTCTGGTTCAATGTGAGGAAAATTGGAATGAGTGTTGTGCCAGCGAGGTTGTGTGTGTGTGGAAGACACAGAGTCCTGCAGGATCGCATCTTTGCAGGGAAATCCCACCACTTTCTTCTCCTGGATACTCAAAACCATTCTGGTCCTTCAGAGCCCAGCTACGACTTTTTTTCCCTTGCTGTGGACTCGAGTAATGCTCAGCTCTCCATTGGGGAGGGTATATTTTTAAACAGTGTTAGTGGAAATTGTGATTCAGGGCTTTCTGAAATCCTTGGAACTGAAAGCTCGAGGTTCAGGCTGTTGCATGGTTTCCCTGGACACATCCTCTTTTTCAGCCTGGAAATTTTATACCAGTGGAATGAGGGGATTTTGCATATTTACCCATGATTTCCAGCATCTGTTGCCTGGCTGGAGCAGTGGTCCTGCCTGCTGGGCACTGACACGGACTCCTGGTGCTCCCACGCAGCTGTGCAGTCCTGGGGCATCCCAGTCCCTCTGGTATCACTGGACAGGCTCTGTGTGCCCAGCCACCACGGCAGCCAGCGTAGTTGACCCAGTTCTTGCCAGGAACATGTGCTACAAAGCACAGTTTGCTTCCAACAGCCCCGTAGAGCTACAGTGGACAAGTTGCTGTAAGATCACAGCTTGAGCTCAGCTGGCCTGGTGAAAATCAGGAGTGATGCTGCTCTGAGGGATGTGGTTTCCCTGTGGGAAAGTAAGATGAGCATCATCCATGGGACTGCCTCATGGAGCAGAGTGGCTGAGAGTGTTAATGACGTGGGAACCAATGGGTCTTTTATTCTCCTAACTTGCCATTTGTTGTAAAGCCCACAAAGTGCTTTACCCTCAGGAAAATCCTCAAAGAGAAATGGTTTCCCCTTTTGCCTGTGGACAGTAGCTCAGTCTGAGGGAGATTAACTGAATCAGTCAATTAGGGAGAAGAAGAAAACTGATTTCAAGAGAACTGATGATGAATTTACACTGGACTTGGCAGAAGCCTGCGATGCTGGAGCTTACCAAAAATTGTCTCTGTGGGGGCTGAGACATGGAGCTTCCTCAGCTCTTTGGCTCTGTCCTCATGAACTGATTTCAGCTTCAGTTTGAGAAGATGTGGAGGATTTGCAGTGCCTCCCCCAGCTCCACTCCTCCCAGTGCCCATCCTTTGGTCTTGCCGGCATTTCATGGCATGTGACCAGGAGGTGCTGTGAGCCCTGGTGGGCTGGAATAGTCAAACCTTCTGTTTTTGCAAAGGATTTCTTCTATTTCTGAAGTATTTTAAAAAACCTTTTATCTGAAGTCTTCTATTTCTGAAGTATTTTAAGGAACCTTTTTCTTCCCCTTATTTGTCAGATTTCTTTCATGAATTTTATTTGATACATTTCCAAGTTCTTGCAGAAGCACGAGAAAAATGTTGTTTCAGTGGGTCTAGGCATTTTAGTTTATCAAATCTCTGTCCATTATGTCAATTTAACAACCATTTCAATAAACTTTTCATAATATTTTGAAAACAAGAATAGAGAAAAATGAAGCTTTGCATCCGATATAAATATGCCTAATAAAATGAGGAAATTTTCCTTATAGGTTGTTCCGGATAAAGAGCTATTGCTCAATTAGGAGTATTCACTTAATTTTTCTTTCTAGACTTGTCTGTGTCTTCTGTGGAGAAAGATGTTGGGTAAACCCAGTGGCTTTACCAATTCATAACAAAGGATTAAGTCGGAATCATCAGGCAACAGAAACCAGTCAAGGTCCAACCACCAGCTTTATAAATGTGATGGTTTGCTGCCTTCCCTTTTAATAACAAATTAGATCATGATTTCAGAACTGAATGCCTACAGTTTGTTGATATATTTTAGGCACTTCTTTGCTGAGGAGCTGCCAAAAGCAGGTGGTTAAAAGCAAAAATCTCTAAGAGCCCCCCATTTGTGTTTAACTTGCCTCTAGGTCCAGCATGGGCATGCTTAGATTTTTATTTTGCAGTTTAGAAATGGAACAAACTGGGACAATTGAGGTTTGCCCCCTTTTTTTTTTTTATTTCCTCAAAATAGTGTTGAAAATTATTTGAAGGGGCAGTGAAAAACTGTTATTTAATGTGATAAATGGTTTGGGTTAAGAAAAAGTAAGAAATGAGCTAGTTTTAATGTAATTTCAACTTCCAGGAGAGCTTTCTGTGTAACAAATTTATCCCATTCCCATGGTTCCATGAAGGGACATTCATTAACCTTTTGTGGAAGAAGAACAAAATTCTGAGAGCTTTGTTAAACCTGGGAACCGAAAGCTAACACACTGTTTGAGAGACAATAGAAATCTATTTAATGAGGTAAATCTGACCAGAGATTAACTTTGTTCAGGATATTTTCTAATAGGAAAGAAGCAGTGGGGTCACCCAGATCCCTTTGAAAATTTATTGCTGTGCTCAGGAATTCCTTGTACATACCAGGACTGGGAATCTGAGTAGCAGGCTGCTGTGGCAAGTAAAAAAATAAATGGTGTTATCTTGATAGCCAGATAACACAGTATCTGCTCACATAAAGTCATTTGGAGAATATGGTTTGTGAAAACCTCTTTGCTTTGGATCCATTCCTTCTCCTTTCCGTTTTCTGATAAAAAATCCTAAACACCAAGCAGTTAAAGGCTGCCATAAAACTGAGAAGAAACACTGACACTGGTGCTTTATCATGCTCCATCTGGGAGGCGAGCCAGCTCTTCCTACTTCAAGTTTATTTCTCCTACTCTGCTTTACCTCAGATAATGTCTCATAAACAGTTAAGAGGGTCATTTATAAACGTCTCGGAATGGTTATTGCTCTCATCATAGGCTTTGGATCTTGGTGCTTTCAGCTAGCGAACATCAAGGTAAAAACCAAAACAAATTCCCAAGCACAGGGCAGTGACTATTTGGGAAAACCTCCTGCCCACAGGACAGAAAAGTTGCTATTTTTCTCCACCTTGTTTTTTAAATTGTCAGCTTTATCTCCCAGATGAGGCGAGACTTGCTTCCCAAGCTTGGTATAAAGTAAAACTTCTTCTGAACCGAGGACTAGGATACCTAAACCAAAAGCTTCACTGGAGCAATTTAACAGAATATGTCCCAAAACAAGTAGGATACTTGGCAGAAAAGTCTCTGAGGGGCAAACCACTAATTTTCGCCAAGCTCAGATGCATTCTACCTAAGGTTTAGCCCCAGTTTTGTTAAATAAATTAAAGCCACTGGTAGCCAGTGACAGCAGCATGTGTTGGGAGGGAACAAGGGATTGCTTTCTCCTCCTCACTTGTGCCTTGCTTGTAGGTGCTCCAGGTTGTGGGAGAAGACAGACTCCTGTCTTCAGGTATCAACTGGCTGGTTGCAAACCCCAGGTGCCTATTCTCAGATCAGTAAGCACATGATCTATCTTAACATCCCACTCAAATGTCACATCTTTGTCCCCTGATGTTTGTCAGTGGGTGGTTACCCCAGGTGGGAATGGCAGCGCTGCCCCGTAAGCCGGCAGGACGGAGCCACGACACAACCGCCCTCAAACTTACCAGGAACAAAAAATAGCATCTCCATGCCCTGTTTCAAGGGGAGGGGGCAATAAGGGCTCCTTCCTCACGGTCCTGTGCGAGTCAGGCCACTTTGTGAGAAATCAGCATTTGGCTAATTTCTCCTGGCTGTGTTGGGAGAGGCGGGCTGCAGAAAAAGACATTTACAATAATAATCTTTCATGTTCGCCAAAGGAAAAGAATCCACCTGTGCAATCTTTTGAGTTAAGCTTCCCTCAGGTCTTGTTTAACATTATGAAAATGGCAGCTCATATAATTTTATTACCTGAGCTAAATATGATTCTTTCTCTGTCTTCCAGCTATTTGTCTTAATCCATATCAATAAAACTACTAGGGTATAATGATTTTATAGGCTGCTGCTTCTTGGTCTTCTTTCTTTTATTGCTCTATATGTATTCTCTTCAAATAAGCTAATTAATCTCACAATTAGAAACCCAAAGTACCATTACACAACACGTGCAGCTACATCAGTCAGGATTGTAGAAGTAGAGATGACCGATAATTCATTCACAATGTCCCAGTTCTGAAAGGATTCCTCAGAAAACAGCAAAGAGGAGAATCTGCTGAACTGGAAACTCAGGACTCCTGGTGTGTTTGATCTGGATTGTTTGAGGACCAGTTATTTGGAGAGGTTCTGCTCTGGGTATCACTGCTCTTCTTTGGCTGTGGAAGAAAGGAAGATAAAATATTCCCCAGATCTATTGTGCATGGAGAAGGTGGTGGGTTGGTGGTCTGAAGCTCTGGAGAAGGTTGCGTCCAATCAGAGAAATCAAACTGCAGGAGGCACAACAAATTAGGAATGTTTATTTACTGCAGATACCAAGGAAAACCTAACTGCTTTGAATAGTGAGATGCGAGGTTGGTGTTTGTAGAGTCCGACCTCATCTCCGATGCTGGCTTTGAACAAACTGTCTATCTTCTGTGTCTTGACTCTTCATAAGATAGGAGTGATGAGAGAGATCTACTTCAAGCAACGTTAGAGATTCCAGATGATGTTTTTAATGCACCCTGCAGCAATCACAAAGTAATGATTGTGCACTAATATATTTTTCAGCTCAAGCCTGTAGTCCCTGCTCACTAAGGGGTAGCTTTTGCCTGCTGCAATCAGTGTGGATCATTGCTAAAGTTGGCATGAGTGGATGTATCATGGTCTGAGATTTAGCGAGGCAAAATCCCTTCTGGTGCAACACAACATATGTCATTGTAGGCAGAGCGTATTAGTTAACCTTATATACATGGAAAATAAATGACCGTAAAGCTTGCTAAGTCACACTGTCTGTATTGATTGTCTGTGTCTGCAGAGGTTCCAATACTGGATGTCAGTGATTTAGAAACAAAATTAAATGCTCCACCTAATTATAGTTCTGTGCACGTATACTTGCCTTTGAGTATTTGCAGCTGTCAGGTTCAAATATTTCTAATAACTGTGGCTGTGACATTTGCTCAACAGATGAGGTAAGAATAAAAGATAAAGGGGCAACAGCCTGGTTTGAGGAATGGAAAGAAGATCGGATTCATAACTGGATGCCATGGAGCGCTGTAACATAAGTTTGAAGGTGGGCTTGAATGAACCAGATTTTGCAACGAAAATAAAATAGCAGGTGGTGTGGTGGCAACACTGGAAAACAACAGGGAAAAAACACCTTGTGAAGGAAACAGAGGAGAAATACGTGTTGCTCCAAGCCCAGACCTGAGATGGCTGTGTCAAGGTTTCTCTCAGGAAGGACTTAAGATCCTTGAGTAGCTTGTGTCATTTCTGTTATGTTCTTCTGTGGAAGGAAGGCAGCAGTGTGCAGATGTTTGTCTTGCTCTAAACTGGTTGAGCACCAAGCCTTCTGTGCAGATACACTTACCTCCAGGTTTCCCTGCAGAATGACCTGGGGCTTGTGCTGGCTTTATCCTGCACTATTAATATGTTTCCTTCCCTTTTTCTGTTCACTCTTTCTGAGCTGTGCTGAGGTTTCAGGCCTGGAACACCCTGCCCGTGTCTTGCATAGCTGACTTTTCTCTTTTTTCTTTTTTTTTCCCCTTACAAATAAGTTCTTACACATTTCTGTCCTCAGCTGCTGTATTACTCCGTGCGTAAGCCACAGGGTAACGACAGAAATATAGTTTCGCAAAGACTTCCACTGAGAATTCCCATCATGACATTGCTGACAGGAGATACCTTAAAAAGAAAGCACCGTAAGGAAAAACACATGTTTGGGTTTTTTTGTGGGTTTTTTTTTTTGGTTTTGGTTTTTTTTTTGGTAGGGGGGGGGGGGGCAGAGGGGGGAAAGATTAGTAGACTATTCTCAAAGTGTACGTCTCAGATCTGTGATCTTTGCTGCAGAATCCAACTGTGCAGATCTATCAAGTTCAGCCACGCTGGAGTATGCCACACAGGTGGATGGTTTAATCTTGACAGTTGAGCTTCCAACTGAAAGGAGACAGAAAGAATGAAATGAAAAAAAAAAAACATGCTAAAACCTGTTCAGCTCCCAGTCAAGCTTCGGAGCTGTGCTGCTGGATACCACTGCTGCTTGTAAAACAAAGGCAGGGGGACGGGCGGCTCTCTCAGTCACAGATAGGGCAGTGGTTTTCCTAAAGCGATTGCAAAGCAGCAAGGGCCCTCCCACCTCACAAAATAAAGGAGATGGGGTGCAGCTCTGCTTTGACCAGGAAGAAATGGAAACGTGGATATGCCCTTGGAAAAAGGAAGATTGAATGCAGCTGAGACCCATGAGCAGAGTGTGTGTTTCACGAGGGAACGAGACGATGCCCAAAAGCTGTACGGTTAGAGCTGGATCTTCAAAGCTGCCCAGGTCGTGCATCCACGGAGCTCCTGTTTCCTCGAAACAGGGCAAAAGAGCCAATTCTCAGCAGAAATCTTTCGGAGCTGCCTTGCTCACCCGCAGGCTTCACACCTCGCTGCCTCCGAAACGCGGCGCACGTTGCAGCTCTGCTGCAGAGTTTTGGCTGCGTGGGTAGAGTTAGCATGGCTTGGGTTAACCATAAAGAAGGGAAATGTTAATGAAGTGCTTAAGCACATACCTATGACACAATCTGAAACAGGTGGATGTGGAGCAATTGAAGGCCTCATTCTTCACTCAAACCATATGTGAAAGTCCTCTTGCCATCCTAGGAGCGATGATCAAGGGCAGGAGATGGCTGTTAGTAAGCATGATTTAAAACTCACTTTAGAAAGAGTAATTTATGCTTTGGAGCCTCCTCAGATGTGTACCCAGTAGGAAGTTCTGTAGCTACACCTGTTTACACATCTTTCAGCTCACCGAGATGCTAATGAGAAACCCAGCCCTCACGGGCACAGTGAGAAACTGCAACAATTACTGAGCTCCAGGAAGAAAATGGCTTTCAGTGACTGATTTATCAGCACGCTTTGCTGTAGGACAGATAATTCACACCAGGAGTTTCAAGAGGCCGTAGGGCTGCACTCAGATTTTGAGGGGCAAGGCTAGAGACTGCATCCAGCAGCACTGGTAAACACCCAGTGCTCTGGAGCCAGGGACTGTCCAAACCAAAGCTCCCTTACATCTCTCTCTTATTTTGCTTGCAGCCACATTTTTACATCTCTGGCTGCCCCTCACATTTGGGAAGAGTTCTAGACTTGATGGGGCTTCAGATTGCTTTACTCTTTCTGGTGAGGTTCATTCATTTACCCTTGGCACCATGTGCAGCTGAGGGCCTCGCACTTCACCACTGTTCACTGTGGGCTCAGCATCTGCTTAACAACCCTCCCCCCTGAGCCCTGGCCCTTGGTGCTGCCTGTTCATTTAAGTACAGAGAAATCAGTGTTCTTAGACTCAGGTTGAATGCAAGGCTGAGTTTCCAGCTCCTCACACTCCATCCCTGATGCTCTCTCTCCAGCCACAGATTGATGGAGCATCCTGCAAGTGTGGTGGCTCTCTGGAGAGGTCTGGTGGAGAGAGCCTTAAGAAGTGGCCTTCTGTTGGCAGAAGTGAGCCACTGTGCACTCTCTTGGAAACCACAGAGTGATGGCAACTGTATCTCCAAATGAAAGAAATAAGACTTGGTGTTAGAGAACCTGGGTCCTCTTCCTAAAATGCCCATGAATTTTCTCCTCCAAAACCTCATTACCTCCTCAACAAGATTCCCCAGGCAAGTGCTGGAGCTAACAGCAGAACACCACTTTGAAGAGCTGGTGACACCCTCTGCAGCTGTGTAGAGACACTTCCATTAGAGATGTCCAAACCTGGGGCAGCACCAGCACACCTCTGCACGGCAGTGGGTGCCTGCACCTCTTCGTGCACTAGGAGTTTGGGCTGGGAGTGGTGGGAGTGAGGAAAACACTCGGGGATATTGTGGGATCAAATGGCTTGCTTAAGGACTAGTCATTAGAGTTTGTTTGTGAATCATCATTTTACTTTGTTAAAGACAAATACAACTGTGGTAAAGGAAGCATAAGGCTCGGTGTAAACGGCCTTGCATGTTTAAGAAACATGGGATTACACGGTGTGAGTACGGTCCCGTCAAAGCCACTTCGAGACTCCAACCCCAATCTCATCACTCCTCTTCCTAAAATCAAACTGCAAACAAGCAGCAAGACTTCTGCTTAATTATAGCCCGAGGAGTGATGTTTGGGCTGTGAATCATATTAGATTTCACACTGATAGACGCCGAGTACATGGGCTGATACCATCAGCAGATCGGGCAGGGTTCCCCGGATCGCACAGAGCTTCATCTCCGGCAGGTCCCCTGCTCTCCGTGGGAGCCACGCTAGGGACAGAGAGAATATTTATTTTGTGCAGGTTTTCCATGGTGTAGCCTCGCTGCTCGCCCTTCCTCTCGGCTCTGAAAGCCTTGGGAATTGGAAGACTCCTTTTTCTCTTCGCATAAGCAGGGCAGAAATTCAAAGGGTTCTGCTGAATATTTGTTAAGATGCATATTTATGTGCAAAACCCTCCCTACCCCTCAGACACCATTTAGTTAAAAGGGGATAAAGATGATTTACTTACGCCTTAGGGCTGTTGCTATTTAAACACTGCACATTTATGTCTGTTTACTCTGGTATTTACTAAAAAAGCGTAACTAAATTAGCAGTTGTTGCCTCTCCTAAACCATTTCTGAAGGCTTTTACAGCACTTCTTTAAGGGGACAAACTCAGGGATGAACAAACCATGTCATTCTGGCTGCAGGACAGTGAAAGCAAACACCCTTTTCCAGTGGCCACAGGGAAAGAAAATGATGTGCAGTGATTCCTCAGTTTGGCAAACTGCTTCTTTGGGTGGAAAACACAACTTCGTGCTGTTGCCACGTGATGCCTGCAGTGCCACTGAGGTGATTTGCTCTGTCACCCAACTCTCTGACATCCTATGAGCTCCATAAATAGCACGCAAGGAGCAAAATCCCCGGGACTCTCCCCCTTTGAGCTTGACAAGGGTTTTTTTTTTTAATGCCCAGGGATATTAGCAGTAACGACAGTGGTGCAGCCGATAACTGGCTGGCTGTGCTTAATGACCCGAGGCACGTCAGCTCCTCTCAGCTGGCTCCCAATCCCCAGGAAATGCACCCCGGCTTGATTACTGTCGCCTAAAGAGTCACACATGTACACTGGGAACCTTCTTTTCATTAACTTAACCTGTGCCCAAAGAGCTGCTGCAGAAACATATTTTTTTAATCAGATAATGCATTTTCAATTAACTGACTTGGTTTCTACCCGTTTTCTCTTCCTTTCCTGCTGTACAGGAGCTATCTGTGCTTAATGCTGTAATGGGATCTTACCATAAAGTTGGCTGTGTTCTTCTGAAGTGATGGCAATGGTCATTAAGATGTGTTGTTGTTTTCCACTGGGTGTATTTGGACCATATGGACATGCAGCGTGACTCAGAGCAAACGCTGTTCCTGAAAAGTCAAGACAAGATGTGAAGGATGAGACTTTGTAGACAAAAGTTGGTGAAGAAACTCCCCATGAGCAGGAAGCTACGTATTCCCATACCTGCTTGCCTGGAGCTCCCCTGCAGATGACTTTGGCAGAGGTTTCAGAAACGAGCACATACATTTGTAATAAGCATTATGAATGATATATAGCAAATGTTTACAAAGCGACTGAGAAGAAAAGCTGCTGGGGCAGGGCTTTTGGGTTTCAGACTGCAGCAGGGCACTAAGGAGTGTGTCCTGAAGACAATATGGCTTTGGGGAGTGCCAGCAGAGTTGAATTAAGCATGAATCAGACATCTTTGTTGAATAGTAAGAAATAGGGGAAGGTTTCCTTTCCAGAAACCTCCTCCTTCTCCCTCTAAATGAGCATTTCCCAGGGTTAAACCATGGCTGTTCCAAGTTGCAGGCTTTTGGTGCTGAGTGGGAAATTGCATGTGCTCCTTGCCCTGAAAGCAAGAACAAGAACAAAACTGCTCTTTCCCAGACAGACAAAAGCCATCGGCACCCACAAACAGGCTGGGGTGGTCCCAAGGACCAGTCTCCTGTGCAGCTATGCTGGGAATTGAGGAAGTGTGGCAGTGCTGCTCTATTCCAGGTGCCATTCCCTGGGTCCCTTGGCTTGGTGGTGAGGACAGGAATGGCATTTTGCACTTGAGGTGACTTTTCCCTGGCAATAATTTATCCCCCAGTCTTGGTACCCAGCTGCATTTGGTGAAACTGCTGCTGGTTTTCACCTCCCCAGGTCCTGTCCCAAAATTTGCAGCTTATCATACTGGGTATCGCAATGTGAGGATGACTCCCCAACACCAAAGATATCTGGAGGTGGCACTTTCAGGTTAGGTAGAAAAAAATTAAATTTAAAGTTTATTTTCTGAGAGGCACCAGCTCTTCAGAACTGCAAAGTGTTTTGGGTTGAAATTTTATTTTATTTTATTTTATTTTATTTTTAAATTTTATTTTATTTTATTTTTCCTGCAGTTGGAGGATAGAAAGTGGGCAAGTAAGTGAGATGCTGTCCCAGGAAGGACAATGTGCAGGCTGAGCACCCTGGATGCCGAGGGCTCCTGTACAGTTGCTTTGCCCACACTCAGGGCGGGGGAAAGAATATGGGTCCATTTATTCTGTTTTATTTTTAGTATCACCTAGGAAATAGGGAAGATCCCTCATTCTGAAAGTGGTTCTTGCTTTGCTAATGTGACTTCAACAGCCTTCTGAAGAAAGTGGTGTGAAAGAAAGAACATTTGAGGCGATTTCCTGTGTATAGCAACTTAAAGAGCTCTGCAATGAGATGCGAAGTAAATAACTTTGAAGTGTAGTTATTCTTTGTTCTTGGTTTCAGTGGTGAATTTCTTACAGCTCGCATGGCATGGAGGAGATCTTTTTTCAGGAGAAAAAAAACCCAACCAACCACCCAGTAAAAGAAAACCCAAGCCCTTGGCATGTTTAATGGAAACCAAGCTGAATTGAAATTTCAACTGTTAGTAAATCAATGCCATCCCCACGCTCTCTGAGAATACTCACGATGCTCATATTTATTTAAAAAAAAAAAAAGCTGGACAGTGTTTGGTACACAGCAGATTAGACACCAGTAGTGTTTTAAAGCTATCACGAAAGGGTGGGAGCTGCTGCTGCCCGTCTCTGAGAGGGCAACCGTTGCTTGTGCCAACCTACTCGTTGCCTCCCTCTTAGAAGGTCACGCTGTGCGATTCACCCATGTCCCTGCTGATGGCTGCTCTGAGCAGAGGTGGAGGTGGAGAAGCTCTCCATAGGTCATGCATTTCTCAGAAAATATGTTTCCTGTGTCCTGAGATGGCTGAACCCAAACTGCCTGTAAGTGGTCTATGCTGTGCACTGCAGCTCCACCTCTTTAGCAGGGGAGCTTGGCAAGTCGGGCAGTTTGCCAGTAGCTCTCTGTCCTGGGAGGTTGTCACTCATCCCTCACAGCAGCTTCTGCCCAAAGCGATCCATCGCTATGTCAGCAGCAAGCCCTCACTTGTGTCTTCCTATGGATCAGAAGCATAAGAAAGACATATCCAGGGAAGGGAGGAACAGCTCTATGTATCTTGGTGCCATACTCACAAATGTGGTTTATTTCAAGGTGCATGACCCCTGCTGAGCACTCATCCCACTCGTACTCAGGGGACAGGGGTAGCACAGCACCAGGCATGCTGGGCACAGAGCACAGGCAGGTCTCTCGAGGTCCTTGTACCTTCCCGGGTACCACTGGGTACCACTGGTATGCCAAGGCCATGGCCAGGTAGAGGAAATGTTGTACGGTCAATCAGCCATCTCAAAGTTACCTGCTGGTTTGCATGCTCAGGTTACCTGACTGTCTCTTGCTTTTATTTCTTGTTTTTATATTACTTAGTTTTCCACATCCCACAATGTCACAGCTCTTGTGCAGGACAGATTCTAAGAGATTTGCACTAATCCTGGGAATTGGGAACCAGAGTGTCCTTGAAGGTTCCATCTCCTACCCAGTTCCACATAGCTTGGAGGATAAGCCAGAGACTTCTGAAAAGCATCCCGGGAATAGGGGTGCTGCAGGATCTGGTGCCTCTTCTTTCCTTAAGTATTTTTCCTGCTGGAAACAGGCAAGGAAAGGACATTTCTGGGCTATTTGTACAGACATTCACAGGTCCTGCATGTGTGATGCGCATCCCTCCATGCTCACACCACAAGCCCTTACCAAGTTAATTGTTGCATGCAAATTTTTTCCCCCGTCTCAGCCTTCCCGTCGCTACAGACAGCACAAGCTGGGGGATTCTGCAAGAAGAAATGGCCTTTCCCCCCCATCCCCACTCCTGGAAGAGAGGCAGAAGGACTGCATGCACAGTTAACACTTGCATTATCTGCCCCATATGCAGCCATCTGGTTCTGCTGAAGGTTTTGATCTCTCAGCCGGGTTTGATTTATGTGGCAAGAGCAGCGGCATTCCCATCGGAGAAGCCGAGCGCGATGGTTAATGTTGCCACTGCTTAAGGGTAGAGCCGGACCCCACCGAGGCTGAGTTTTACGTTGCCCCTTATTGGACACATCTGTCTCTCTCCTCGCTCCGCCTGGGTTCGGGCCAGGCAACGTGAAACCCGTTGGCATTTTGCAAGCCTTGGTTTGTGGGGATGCCGCTTTCCTGATGATCGGCGGTCGGGAAAATGATACCCGAGGGTATTTTTTTTGCACTACAAAAAAAGAGTTGCATTGGGGGGGGATGTAACAGTGGCACACATTGTTCATCTGATGTCCTGGGTCGTCCTCATGGACATTGATGGTCTTTCTCCTTTTCCTTCACGTCGCTGAGGGTGTAAAATACCATATTAAATGGCTGCATACTCAAAACTCCTCTTTGTATTTGGTTTTTTCCAGGTCAATTCCATTAACATCACATAATATGACATATCGTGATGCGTTATCAAAACTTGCCCCCCATTTATTACATGACACTTTGCAAAGTTCATGAATGAACAGTCGTTAATTCCAGCCAAGAGACCTGATTGTTGAAGGGATTGTGCCTGCCTAGGAGGATCCCAAAGAAAAACTGAAATATGAAATGAGTCTGATCCAGAGCTCTTTATCTCCACTTCCTAGGGAAGTCCACCTGACTCTGAGTGAGAAACATCGATTTTCAGCAGAAGACCATTGTACTGGCACACAGTATTTTGGAATGGGGATTCAGGAGACACAACTTCAATTGAAATGTCATAGGAAAGTCGTGAAGGCAAAATATACTGACCCAACCTGGAGCAAGCGCAGCCTTCTGCAGCAGGCAGGGCTGGTAAGCCCTGCAAAAAGTGATTTGTTAAGGTTTGGGTGAGTTTCTGTGATGTAGATACTGGAAGGAATTTTTATGGGATCTGGCCCTGGAATTGAGAGGATTAAATAGCAAAGGGAAAACCAATGTGCTCTTCGTAACTGATAGTGCCCAGAACTGATAGTTCTTGTAGCAACTGGAATTTGAGTCACAGTTGCCTGTAGCCAGCCACTTCCAACCATCTGTGCACAGAAGCAGCCTGGGAGTCAGGGCTGAAGGAATAAGCTGCAGCAGCCTTGGATTTCCTCATGGAAGGCTGTCCCACGGCAGGAAAAGGGGACACATTCCCCCGAGGTGGTTTTTTTTTTTTGTTGTTGAATCCATGTGGGAAAATTTAGTCCGTGTGGCAAAACCAATCCATGTGCGCTGAGTTGGAATTGCGGAGGGGAAGGTCCACAGCTCGATGTCAAACCCAGCTGGAAAATGCACAAGGCAGGAAACAAATCATAAAAAAGGTCTCTGCAGCGATGCAGCCCACACTCCTGCCCCGAGCTCAGCGACACGCTGTGTATCATGTGCTGCCATGCTAGCCTGATCTGCGTTCCATCAGCGGGGGTTCATCAGGATGCTTCTTGCACTTCTTGCTCTTGGAATGAAACCAAAATGCAGCAATGTTGTGGTCAGGATTCCAGGAGAGAAGAAAGGAGATAACATGGTCTGGGGGGTTTGTGCACAGGACTTGGAATCTGTTCAGGGTCCAGCCCTGTGTCCTGGTAATTCGAGGTGTTTTCTGAGCTCCATCCATACCCTGACTGTGCTCTCCTTCTGTTCTGTGTCATCATCACCTTAGAGAGTGGTGGTACTCAGCTGACTTACAGGTGTTTGGGGGATGCCTGCAGTCTGAGCTGGAAGGTGGTGCAGGATGATCACTTTCTGTGTTTTCCATGTGCACTGACTCTGAGCTTGACTTTTGCTTCCGGTATGGATCCTTGAATGGGTGTATGGTGGTGTCTCCAGGTCTCACCTACAGAAAGAAATTGGGAGTCTCTGAGGAAGGGTGAGAACTGGGAACTAAGCCCACCACACCCCCTACCTGTGCTGGGCTTTGGCACTGGGAGATTTCACCCAGTTAAGTTCCCCTAAGCCAGAAATACTGGGATGTGTAAAGGCAATCGGCTGCTGCCAAGCCTCTGGGAATTTTAAAGATGCTTCCAAGATTTTCTGACTTGTCTACTGGTTTAGTGGTGACCTGGCAGTGCTGGGTCAATGCTTGAACTTGATGGTCTTAAAGGTCTTCTCCAACCTAAATGATTCTATGATTCTGAAGATCTTAATTAAATGACTCAGCAAGCAACATGCAGCTTTCCAGAATGCCAGAGCCCTGCATCCATGGACCAGTGGTCCACATCTCTAGAGCCGCCTGGGATGGAGTGATGCTGTGGCTGATGCAGCCAAGAGGTGCTGAGATGGCAGGGTGGGTTCCTGTTGAACCTGGGCTCTTCTTCTCTCCCAGACCCATGGAACGACTGGGGTGAGGAGCAGCAAACTTGTGGGGTACCTTTCCTGTCAGATACCTTGCATTTTGAGCTGGTCCATTGCCCCTGATGCAGAAGGTGGTGGGGAGGAGGGAGGGGACACCAGGCCTGCAAATTAGCATCAAAGGCTTGGTGCGAGGTTTATGGGGACATTTACTAGTGTTGTTTTGATTATTTACACCAGCCTTGATTCTAGGAGATCTCATTAAAAGTGTAATAAATGTAAAAATATTTTACAGGCCAATAAAAGCTCCAAAACAAAAATAACTTTATATAGTGTGATTTTTTGTTAATTTCTTTTTTTTTTTTCTTTAACAAAATACTGTGTGGTATCATCTTGAACCTACTGATTGCTGATGGGATGAGAGAAGCCTCTTCATTTTGGTGTAGTGTAAAGG
Source organism: Todiramphus chloris collaris (assembly GCA_025345505.1). Classification (NCBI taxonomy): domain Eukaryota; kingdom Metazoa; phylum Chordata; class Aves; order Coraciiformes; family Alcedinidae; genus Todiramphus; species Todiramphus chloris. Next base: position 1,595,656 of record JANVCC010000135.1, on the reverse strand, counting down.
GACATGCTGGGGCTCAGGTCTGCTTTCCAGCCAACTGATTTGTCAGGTAATGTGTAGCTCTCATGGTCACTGACTTTGATGAGAGAATATTAGGCCAAATATATATATATATATATTTTATTTTTTTTTTTTTCCCCCTGGGGAAAAGAGAAAAAAACAGATTTTTTTTTTTTTTTTTTCTGGTTTAATAAACATGAAATGTACCCAAAAAGGCACTGAAAAATAAGGGACTGACAAAAAGAAAATTCACTAATGTTTTCAAGTTCCCCTATAAAATATGTTTGCATAAACACACAGTGTGTAGTGAGAACTAGCCTATAGTTTCTGGAAGTATATTAAACAAGGAGAGTGAGATTTGCCAAATCCTCTGTTATGGTTTTGGGATGTGCAGTCCTCTGCAGAAGGACAGAACTAAAATGAGGAAACACTTTGGAATGAACTCAGCTTGGAGGTAGTCCAAAAATCTTGTGGAATGGGTGGAGAAAAAAAAAAAAAAAAAAAAAGAAGAATTTAACCATTAAATCATCCAGCAGCTTGGCATCTACGGCATTTATCTTCTTGTCCCAAAGATAATAACGTTCCAGAGTCATAATGACATCTAAACATCTTTGATCACAGAGCAGACAAATTGGTCCAAAAATGCTAAATTTGGCTGTCTCACCCGGGTTATCCTAATAAATACTGAGTCAGCTTTGCAAATGGAGTGGTTTTCAAAAGCACGGAATGAATGTAGATGTGCTTGACCTAAAAGAAGCTGGAGGTGTTAGCTGCAGCAGCCAGTGGACCTCCACTTGCTTGAAAGCAAATTTATGATTTCTGAGTTTTAGGCTCTGTCATCTGTAAACACTGGGAATATTTTGATTTTTTTTCAGACTGACTCTAAAATCTGCCTTCACAATTTTGCACGAGCAACGACTTTTGCTCATGCAGGGTTTCCGCCCCAATTTTTAGCACTTAGAAAAGCTAAGCCTCTGCGTGGGGAGAGGGAATGGGAATGAAACTGGTTTCTGCTACTAGGAGCCTCTGCCTTTTTCCTTGCCCACTTACTGAGCAGCCCTGCTGCCAGGATGAGGAGATCATTAGCTAACAAACACCAGAGAGGTGCCATCATCACAAAGACCATTAATGGCACAACCTGCCTGATGCTGTTTTTGAGATCAAGACAAAAAGGCTGAAGTGTTTCCATCCCATCTAGCAGGTACGAGCTACACGATGAGGAAGACAGTACAATTGGTCTGCAGATTAATTTGGGCTTTCGACCTGAATTCTCCACTGCTCTGTTTTTTGTTCACATCTGTGACCAGAATAGAGAGTTTCTCTGTGAAGCTACTCAAAGGGGAGGCATGAGCCAGCCAAAAGTCATGCAACATTTTCTTAGCAGGAAATAAATTCAGATCCTTGCATTTATTTATTATTTTTTTCTAAAACATTGGAAGGAAATGTGGGGCTTGGGCTGGGATGATCGTTGCAAGAAAACATGGCTGGTTTTACTGCCCTGGCTGTTGAGCCCCAAGGCCACAATTAGGTCTGGAATCCCATTGTGTCGGGCATTGTCCAAACACAGAGGAAGGAACAATCCTTGACTTGGAGGTCTGCAGAATCGTTTAATCTTTATTTGCTTGTGCAATTACTAGTTTATCATTAAACACTGTTATTTGCTTTAGAAGGGAATTGTTCTCAGTTTGGAAATAATGAGTCCAGGTACCAGCCATAGCATAAGCCATACACTGAATAGAAGCAACGTGGAAATATTTTTCTCATTTTCATGGGTGTCTCCTTGAAATTTCAGGTTTTCAGGGGAGTTACACTCACGGCCTGTGAAAGCCCGTGTGACCAGGACACAGGATTCCTGGCAGCCCCTTGGGAACCTGCATCCTAAAATGACAAGCCCCTAAACCCATGTGAGACAGCAGCAGAGCTGGGACTAATGGTATTCCATATCCCAAGCTGGTTCTCTTGAAATAGTATCTCTTGTTTCTGCAAAACCCCAGATATTCTGTGAATATGCCTCCACAAACCATCCTACTGCAAAGTACACTTGATTTACCTCCCAAGACTCTGGTAATCTATATGTCCCTACTTTGGCTGCTGGCTAAAATACCATTTCCTTGTCCGCCTGTTGGTTTTGGCTTTCCCATTGCAAGCCCCTTATCTCTTTTGCTATCTCATGATTTACAGGAAATTCAAAACTGGATGCAATCACAACTCATAATTTGAAATGCTAATCCTCGGCCTGTCACTCCAGCTGTAACACATACAGCCTGCTCTATTAAACTTTAATGTCTACCCTAATAGCCATGTGAGACTAGAAATCCAGGGATTAGCTTTGATTCCAGTTTAACTACTGATAGGCGCCTGTAGTATTATAAAGGACTCATTCTCTTCTGAGAGTGCTGAGCATCTTTGTTTTGGTTTGTTTACAAGCTACTGAAAGTAGGGCCAACATAGATTTTCTCCAGAAAGGGCTACTATAAACTGGGCTTAATCTAACTGGGGAATGATGCACTCAGAGCAGCGATGACTCGATTTCTCACCCTGTGAGTATCACAGGGAAAGAGGTGAGTTTTCCTCAGCTGTGACATTCAAGACCATCTGGATTATGCGAGTGGGTGGAAGATCGGGTATGAAGCAACTGGATTGTGTAAGATGAGTAAAAACCTGGCCCTTTTGAAACCAGGGCTAACAATTCCTACTGACTCCAGTAGGGTCAAGATTACCCATGATATATTGGTTTGGGCTAGTGGCATTTGCATTGTCCAAATAGATGCTGGCAAGGAAGGTAATTATTGGGTTTGGTTGTGTCTCTCAGTCATGTGAATGCTTTCTCCATGTCGTGTTGGTAGGAAGGCTGAGGAAGGTGTAAGAGGAGAGATCTGGTGGGGCTCTCCTGCATCACAAATAGGTAGAATTCATAAGCATATGGTCTCTTCACAGAGAGACTTCTGACTTAAATGCTGGAAATCACTGAATCATAGAATCATTTAGGTTAGAAAAGACCTTTAAAATCATCAAGTCCAACGGTAAACCTAAGACTGCCCATTCCACCATTAAACCATTTTCCTAAGCACCATGTCTGTAAATAGGATGCTTCTGTGGTTACCCTGGGGTGTATCACTGCAACCCGGCCATCCGTACAGCTGCTCCCAAAGACCACCAGGGACAAGTGAGACAGGAGAAACTGCTCCTGCAGATTCATTCAGGCATGCTGGTGAGCAGAAGAGGACTGCAGAGGCCCAGCAGATCCCAGTGCGGCTTGACGTCCATCTTTGGAAGCAGCTTGCAGAGGTTATGTTTCTGTATATGGTCTGTAAAACCTCTACAGCTGGTTGGGAATGGGTTTTTATGAGGATGTTTTAAAATTTGGATCACAGTAATGAGTTGAACCAGGAAGTTTTTGTTTGTTTGGGTTTGATTTTTTTTTTTTTTTTTTTGGTCTTTTAAGAAATGTATTATTTTTTATTCAGCTTGCACTGGGAAATATCTCTTGGGACTAGAGTAACATCTCTTCCAAAGCACACAAAGCCCAGAAAGCTAAACAGACTGGCAGGGTGGCACTTCTCTTTGTAGACTTGCTCTGTGTGGCCTGAGTAGGAAACACAAGTATCGCCTGGTATTGTATCTTTGGGCTGGAGATACTCTGGATGAGACAGAGTTTCCCGCAGCGCATCATTCTTTCCTCACAGTTGTTCAGGGAAAGCTTTTAGTTTTGCCTCAGCTTGGAACAGGACCCGTTACTGAAGTTTGTAATTTAGTTTTTTTCTGTAAAACTGAATTCTTGTTGTTCGGCCAGTCCCCACTCTCTCGAGGCTACGGCAACTCCCGCTCAGCTCCAGGTCTTCATTTTCAAACAGGATCTACCTTTTAGGATCTGGGTGCTCTTCTCTTGTCGGCTGTAGTCTGAGGCAGATGATGAGTTCAGATGGGATTTTGGGGATGACTCACTGATTTGTTCCAATCCCGGATAGATTCTGAGGATGGCCTGTGGCTGTGAAAAATGCTCACCCCTCTGAATCCAGGCTTATTGGCTTCCTGAGTATTTTGTAAGGATTCAGTGTTACTTTTCCTTGAGATTATGTTGAATGGGTACCTATATTTCTGGTATGGATAGGTGGAAATTTTTAATGACTGCTGTGTGTGGTTTATAGCTATTTTTGTGCATATTTTCAATAGCCACAATGGTTACGCCCATAAGCTGAAAAAAAAAAAAAGAAATCTCCCGTCTGCTGGCTTTTCTTGCAGCTCATGTATATTCTTGTTTATTCTGCCGGGCTTCCAAGATGGAAGTTTGTACAAACATTTTAAAGTTTTGAGAAACAACAACCAGAGGCAGAAGGAGAAAAAGAAAAACAAGGAGCAGGGTGATAGGTTCTCAAGTGGCTCTGTGCAGCCTTTGCTTTATCATCTGGAACTTTAAGCTGGCATCGATTCTCATAACTCTTGAGAGATGTGGAAGCTCCTATTTGCTGCCCTGTAAACGAGCAGGACATGTTGTTTCTTCCATATGTATTCTTTGGAGTCCATCTCCTGGCTGCGTAGCTCTGTGCTTCCTGCAGATTATGTACAAATGAAGGAAATAAGCAGAGAGGATGCCACCCAAATACCTGTGGGTGATCAGATAACCCAACCTGCTCTGCGGCTTTAGAAAAACCTGAGTCAGGTGTTTGCTATCCAAAGTTGTTTCCTGAAAAAAAATAATTTCTGGGGTTTGCACACACAAATATGTTTAATCTCCTCTTGTGGCTTTAGCTACAGAGACACGAGCGGTCTCCAGAGACACAGGGAGAAGAGGTTGAGAGGAGGGAGATAGGTGAGTGGGAAACGCTCTCCAGCTGGCACCAATAGCTGGGAGTCCTCTTGTGAACAGATAAATTCTATACATAAAGAAAAAGCAAGTGGAGCTTGTTCATCTGGTTTGCCACTTATGGCTGATCCAGCAGTATCTGCAATGTCCATCAAAAGTACAGTTAATGCTATTTTGTATAATTCATTGATTTCCATAAGATTTCCGTTGGCCATGCTACCTATGCAGGGAGCCAAGTGTGCCAACTACTTTTTGGTATTAACTGTAAGGAGAAAAAAATAAGACAGTGTCTGATGTGTCTGATTTTCATACTGGATCACCCCAGCTGCATGTAGATGTTGACATCAGCCAAGGATGTTGGCTTAGTTACGGTCTGCAGAAGCTCATTCAGTTTTTAGGGGACGTTTCTTGGGAAGCACGACTTGGTCCGGCTGCAGCACTGTGGAGGGCACAGTGAGATCCATCCCAACCCACCCCAATGGGCACAGAGGAGCACCCACCACCCATGTGCTGATAACTGAGCCTGCAGCCAGTGTGGAGGGCACTGACCGGCCCGAGCCGCCAAAACAGCACAAACAAAATAGCTGTGCGGAGGAGAACCACGTCCGATGGGTTGCAGCTGTCCCGCTGCCTCCCGGCCACCCCCGCCCTGCTCCAAATGTAAATCATCACCCTTTTCCCTTTTAACATAACAGTTGTGTCATTTAAAAGCTCAAAGAGCTGAGAAAAAAGTCTACTTGTTTAGAGAAACCATTAAAACAAATTATGAGCATTTAATAAATGGGGAAAACTGTCTGTTTGTCATAACACTGAATTTTTCCTTTAAATATTCAAACAACCGCCCAAAAGGTCACTCGTAGATGGGTGTGTTGGGGAGGATATTTCCAAGGTCAGTCTGCACTGGGGTCCTTGCTGGGAGTCTTTGGCCCAAATCCTGGTCATAGCGAGCACAGATGGGTGGGGGGCTCAGGGTGAGGTACAGGGCTGTGCTGAGCTCCCTTTGGGGCTGGCCACGGAGCTCAGCAGCTTGCCCTGGCCTCGTGGTACCCAGCCGGGCTGGCACATGTGGCCTCCACCCTGGCAGAAGAGGGATGGGAGCACAGTGCCCGTGTACCAACCACATCGTGCTTGACTCTAAGGGACCGCTCTTGGCTGCTCTGTAGGGAGGGGGGATCGCCCAGCACACAAATGGCATTTTCGTAAAGCATCGATGCATCTCTTGAATAAACAGTAGCTTGGCAACTGCCTTTGGAGACCAGTTCAGCATTTTCCTCACTTCTCATGTGATCTTTCTTCTTTTTCCAAACAGTCCCCATCCCGAGCTCCTTCCTCAGGTTGTGGGAACGTTCAGGTTCGGATCTGCAGTGTGTGGGCTGGCCTCTCGCCAATGTTTAACAGATGATTGCTTTGCACAGGATTATCCTGGACAGGCAGAGAACCATCTCTGCAGCGCCAGGGCCGCCTTCGCCCTGGGAGCAGGGAGCAAGGCAGACTGTGCTGTGAGATGCTCAACTTGCCTTGCCAGCCAGAGTCTCCTCCAGACAGAGCATCCAGGCTCCAGAGCTCTGATCCCATCTTTAAGAGCTATTAAGTCCTTGGTCCTTAAGAATGATTGATCACCTTGTAATAAGCCTCTTTACCTTTAGGACTTACCAAAGGCTGGGAGAAAACCTGTTGTGTGTATTGCTGCTCGGTGACTAAGGAGCCCAGAGGGAAATAAGTCCCCAGGCTTTTAGAGCACAACATTCTACAGTGTGATGGAATTGCAGCTCTGTTGGCCTGAAACCTGCCTGCTGGCTCCCATTTGGCTGCTGTAGGCATGATGAGCCGTGGGTGCCTGCAGGCATCTTGTGGGCCAGCTCCTGCGGGCAGCAGATGCCATCCCCTCTGCAAATTGAGAGCTTCAGTCTTGCAGGCTGCTAAGGAAAGGCAAAACCAGGTTGGTTCCAACAAACACAACCCTGCCAAGCTCCTTGCTGTTGCCAGGCTGGCTGTGGCATCCCTGCCACTTCTGATGGTGCCAAGGGCCACCTGCTGAGCACTTGGGACACTCATGTTATATGCCCTATATGGAGGCTGGCCAAGTTGCTGGAGGTATCTCAGCTTGTGACTGGCACCCCTCCAGAGCACTTCCACAGTCTTCCTAAAGTGCTTGATGCTGGCAGTTTGTGCAAGGTAGCTGGCCACTGAGGGGGAGTCACATTTTGTTCTGATCTCCTACTGAAACTGGACAAAGCAGAGGGAAAAGCAAGAGGAAGACCTTTCCAGGTCTGTCTCCACTTTGACTGTGGGTTCCAGCAGCATGACAGAATGGGATCCTGGTGCAGCTTGTTGGATGAGGGCACACAAGGTTTTGCTGAATCAGTGTAGATACATGAATTTGGAGATGGTGATTTTTAAAGGTCCATTTTAAGACTTCTCTGTGGTGAGAGCAAGTCTTGTGAAGACCAAGGTAAGAAACCAGCATTCACCTAAGAAGGTACAACGGGAGCCGGTGCTGGTTAAGTAGAACATCCAAGAAGAAGCTTGTATGAGAAAAGCCAAATAACCTGACTTTATGATGAGGGAGAAGGCAAAAGAATATGGCCCAAACAGGATTTTGGGCTATGCTAACAGAAGGAAGAGAGGAAAGAATTAGAGAAATGTCATAAGGACAAAACAAGAAGGTTTGGAAACAGCCTCAGTGTGTGGGCAAGAGTCAGATGTTTATCACATTTAACTGCTCAATTACAGGCTGTGTGACAGGCAGATGGAGCGGAGGTGGCTCCACTCTCCAGAGGTGACAGCTGATGTGGAGACTCCTCTCCTTGGACACTACCAACAGCCCAAAGATCTGGTCCCAAAATATGGAGTAAAGCATTTTTCTCCTTCACATCAGCCTTCCGTGAGGTGAGGGTGAGCTGGTTCTAGCCCAGCCTTCCATGTCCATCCAGCTTGTACGTGGCATTTGGGATAAAGCAAAGTGTGGAGACAGGTAGCTGGATAAAGCAAAGTGTGGAGACAGATAGCTGATGGCCCTCACCTAAAAATAAAAGCACGGTTGAGAGATGGTGGTTCAGGGGGACACACTGCCCTTCGGGTGCACCCTGTCTGCAGTATGAATATTAACTGTCCTAATGAGAGAAGTGTTGTGTCAGACTCTCCAGGTTGATAACCAGTATTTTATTACCACCCTATCACTGAAAAAAAGAAGAAAATCCTTTTCTTTTAGCCTCCTCGGTTCTTTAATCTCGGAGTCCTCCTCGGTCAGATGTGCGGAGAGTTTTCTTTGTGAATTGGGAACAAATTCTCCAGCTTCTCTCCCACAGATTTTAATCCCTTCTTTTGTTTCACCATGTGGTTGTGTAAGCAGTTCCCTTGAGAACAGGGCTCCAGGAATATATAATTAAAAGTCTGGCACTAATAAGTGATCTTATCACTTTTTTTGGGCTTTTTTCAGGTCTTTGTGTGATATTCCTAGGCTGCTCATTTGAAGTTATTTAATTACAAGGTCCTCACAATAGAACCAGGGCCTTGTTGCATATATTTTTGTTTTAATGGCTTATTGTATCATGTGTTATGATGCTTTGTGTGCCAGGTGACCTAGGAGGGGCTGACAACCCTTCAGGACTGTCACTGACGAAGCTGACTCTGCAGAGATTGTTTATGTTATGAGTAATTACCAAGGAGAAACTCCTCTTCAAGCCCTAACAAAGCAAGTGGTTGAACCCCAGAATAGCTGCGACCAAGAAGCTGGCAGTCCACTCTCAATCTTGCCCTGATGGGGGCAAGAATAAAGGAGAAAGAAAGTAAAATCCTGTGAGAACTCCCATTCCCAGTGAGTTTTCCTGTGTCCTGTGCTGATCAGAACACTGTGCCTTCTCCTGACATCCATGGGCGGTGAAGGCGTGTGGCTGCCCTGACCTTTCTGGGGTGGGACTGTTGCCCAATGCAGGTTTCTCCATGGGTTGAACCTCTCCATTGTTCATCTGGGAGCTGTGATGAGTATCGGGGTGCAGCCCTCGCCCTTGAGAAGCCTCAGGGCCTGAGTTGACTAGGTGTGAAGTTGTTTTAAGTACTTCAAGATGAAGATAAGATACGGAGATTTTAATAAACTCTATTAGAAACCTGCCATCTATTGAAGTGCATTCTAGGTAATGGGATATCTATGCTTAGGATGGAGCTAAAAGTGGTAGGAAACCAGTGCTTTTAAAAGTCCCTCTTGTAAATTGCTCTCAAGCCACCCAAACACCTCTCTGCATCTTTCACTGCCAACATAATTTTGACAACTGACCTGCATCTCCTCCCAAAAGGATGCGCAACATGACTGAGAATGCTGTGAAACGTGAGAGCAGTAGCACAAGGGAAGGCATTGGCGTGGTGCGGTGGTGTGACGACACGGTGGCATGGCAGCGTGCCCAATGTGGTGCCTTCAAAACCCCAGAGCATGTTTTGGTTTGGTTTTCTTAAGGAAGAATATTCTTCCAACCCTCACCTCCATTCCAGCTGCTGGGCCATTCATGGTTACTGGAGTGCTGGGGAGGTGGGAGCTGGGCTACCATGAGCTGGGTGAGAGGTGGGGATGGTCAGCAGTCAACCTCAGATAAGATCAGGAGGAGCCATCAGCCAAGTGGAGGCAGGAGCAGAGATTTCACCCATGGTACCCTCTGTTAGATAATATTTTCTTAAATTCAGCCGAGCTGTATTTCCCCCTTTTGTTATTCTTTCACCCCGTAAAATGTCAGAGACCTCACTGAATATCTGAAATTTTAGGCTTCCAAACATTACACATTCTGAGATGGAAAGAGGCTTTTAAAACTGATCTGTTTGCTTGAAAAACCTTCAGTCTCTCAGCAAAAACTGCCTCCAGGAAACCCTTCCCCCTGTTCAAACAGCAGCTCTGCTTCAGGAGCTTCAGCAATGTCAGGACTATCTCTGGGCATGCCAGTTGGTGGAAAGCGCTCTGCTTTCAGCTGGCTATGTGACTTGGGGTAAGACCCCTCTGTTGGTCTGATCCACCAACTAAGAACCTGCTGATTGGTGTTCTGCAACTGCCCTGGCATGATTTGCTGCTCACCTGAGCCCGGAGTTGATTTTTGGAGCTCCATCCCCGGCTATGCTCGGGCAGAAAGCTCTCAATCTGGAAATGAGGTGCTAATGAAATAATCACAGCATGGTAGGGGTTGGAAGGGAACTCCAAAGATCATCGAGGCCAACCCCCCTGCCAGAGCAGGACAAAACTAGAGCAGGTCACCCAGAAATGCATCCAGACAGGTCTGGAAAGTCTCCAGAGAAAGAGACTCCACAGTCTCCCTGGGGAGTCTGTTCCAGTGCTCTACAACTCGTATAGTAAAGAAGTTCTTCCTCATGTTGAGGTGGAACTATAAGAGAACAGAGGTTAGCTTCCCCTTATGGAGTCATTCTCAGGTCTCATTTTGTTGCTTTTCTACCCACTTGGAATGCTGCTCCATTTACTAACTTCTTATTTGCTTTATTTCCAGCTTGCTTACCTATCATCACTAATTACAGAACAAACAATTGCAATAATACTGTAATGAATAGCAACCTTTTAGTTTCTTTTTTTTTCTTTTCTTTTTTTTTTTTTTTTTTTGTGTGTAGGTGCACCTGGTTCAAACATTGAAGATAAATGGGAATGACTTTCCAACTCTCCTCTCCCTTGCCTAGCAGCAGAATTTCTACCAATCCATTCTGGGACAGCATGAGGAGGCAGCGGGTGGTTTTGCCAGGTAGGAAGAAGGAAAGGGTGTTCTGAGATCTCCTGTAAGCACAAGAGTTCAAGGGTTGCTGCAGAGCACAATCCCTTTCTATTTTTATTATTTTTTTCCCCTCCCTTGACCTTGTTTTGGCATTATTGTGAGCACTGCTTTGTGATCGTGGTGACACCGAGCGCCGCTGGCTTTGTCTGAGCTGAAACTCCTTAGAACCAGACTCGGTGCAGCCCCAAATTCACAATTTCACCATTAATTCAGAAAAAGGAGAAATTCAGAAGAGAGACTAAACCCTTTCCTGTACCAGTGCCCTAATACAACATAGCACTCTGGTTAAGCACAAGCACAGCTTTGCTGGTTCTGCTGCTGCTCTGTGTAAATTTACTCATCCACATAAGAGTATCTCTTCCATCCGGATTTGGGATTACAATGGAACAAAAAGCAATGTAAATCCACTCTTAAGTATATCAATAAAAACACCTCACAAATGAAGATTAAGTAAGCCTTCAAATGTACCTGGAAATAGGAAATCACCTATTGTAGGTGAAATAGATGTTGATATAAAGCATTTAATTAAAAGGGAATTAGACTTCCAGTTAATCTTTCTGTATTTACTTTTGCTCTTGTATGGCTCTGTGCAGAGACATGCTCCTGCCTGGACTGGGAATGGCTCTGCTTGGGACCAACTTCCACCGTGGACCTACACAACCTTTCTGACAGGTAGTTTGACCAGCGTAGAGATGAATCAGGAGAACAGTTTGTTTTCAGTGCGCTACCATAATTTTTAATTTTCTTTTTAAGTCCTCTTCTGCTCTAAGGTTACCCAGTGCCTTCACCCTCCGGAGTTACCACTACAAATCTGCTATGAATCTGCTTACAGGGAGATATGATCTGCTTAATGGAAACAACCCCTCGGTCACTGGCTGAACTGGTTTAATGTTATTTTGGTGTCACGCTGACTAGTTGTGCACTAGGATTAATCAAGGGTCACTTTTTGAGGATGCAAGCACCCATCATTTGCAAAACCAATCCTCTCTGTCTATTCTAGTGGACCATTAAAATTGTCAGCTCTACAAATAATAAAAACACTTGAATCAGGCCTCAGAAAAATATGAATTTGGCTCAGAGGTGCTGAGCTCCTCCTCCAGTCACGAGAAGAAGGTGTTTATACTTTGTCTCTTCATTCCTGAGCCTTCAGCTTAAAAATAGGGTAGCTTTTCCTGCAGCTGGCTTGGGTAGAGATATGCCTTTGGAGAAAGGGACTTTGAGCTACTCACCTCTCCATGTGTCTCCAGCAGCTGGGACTTTAAGAAAAGTACCAAATACAGGTGTGACTCCACAGACACATGGCAGCTGCTTGGTGCAGTGCAGAAGGTTGGGAATGGGGGAAGGCAACGGTGCGCTGTGCAGATTGACAGATATCAGGCAAATGGGATCGTCTGTCCCAAAACGGTGGTGAGTAGGTGGGGTGAGATGGAGCACTTGCATTGTCCCCCTGGGCTCCTCTTCTCAGAGTCCATCTGTTTGGGCACCTTGTGCATCTATCACCTCTGTCCCAGGACTCCCCTCTTGCTCTACCATGGTTCCAAAGCTAAGGCATGAGTAAACACTAGAGCAAAGTCAACAAGACAGAAGGTTTCTGCTGCTTTCAGTGTTTCAGGAGAGGATGAAAAGCTCTGTGAGATGGCTGGGCTGTGGAGATGCTCCCTCCCTGCAAAGTGGGGGTCTGGCACCTGGATCCGAAACTGTGTTTCAAAACCAAAAGTGGATGCTGGGAAGCTTCATGGGGAAAGGAGGGCGGGTGTGACATTCAAAGTGCAACATCAGTGCTTTAGATGTTTCTTTGCTGTGGTCTCCTATCGGGACACGGGCTGAGCCAGGGTGCTCTTCCCTTTGTGTCAGCATCTCCCTTTTGCAGTATCCACGGTGTTTCCTGGTGTCCGTGGTGCATAACTGAAGAAGCAGATCTGATATAGATATAACAAGGTCCCTGTAACTGACTTTCACACTTTGTATGCCCTGGTTTTGTTTCTGTATTTTTATTGGTGCAAATTGCTACGGAACACCAGTCACAGAATCACAGAATGTTAGGCGTTGGAAGGGACCTCGAAAGATCATCTAGTCCAATCTCTCCGCCAGAGCAGGACCACCTAGAGCAGGTCACACAGGAACATGTCCAGGGGGGTTTTAAATGTCTCCAGAGAAGGAGACTCCACAACCCCTCTGAGCATCCTGTTCCAGAGCTCCATCACCCTCAAAGTGAGTCCAGCTGCTGCTGGAGCTGAGGAGCAGTGCAGTAACTACCAGCATCCCATGCTTGCATAGAGCATGGTGAAATGCTGGACTGAAACACCCAGGATGAGGTGGTATCTTGAGGCTGATGAGGGCATGCTGAGGCCAGGCAGAAGGAAAGCCCAGGAGAGTGTAGAAGGAAGGACTCACTGAGGTCTGTGGCCAGGAGCGGGAATCGTGCGTCGTCCTCGGGTCATGGCTCTGCCTCACAGGAACTGCTTTCAACACCTGGCCTTGGTGTTTCCCCAGGAGTTAAAAACATCGACCTGCTGGGACGTGTCAGCAGCCTCCAGAGGTGAAGGAAAGACCAGGGTTGGGGTGGAGCCACCCATGCCCTTACCACAGGGCACGGCATCAATGCTCCTGGTTCCTGTGCTGGTTGCTTGTGCAGCTAGAGGGGGGTGCACAGGCTGTGTGCTGCATGGGTGCTCCCCTGCACCCACCCTGGGTCCTGTGACAGATGCCCCAGCATTCAGCCTTCCTCCCTCTGCTGACCTCTGGCAGTGATTTCTCACGCCTGGTGATGATACACCCACATGGTGCCCAAGAAGGAGGGGGTCCTCTGGGTTGGGAGGAGGAGGTCGCTGTGTATAGCTCCTAAACTTCAGCTGGGTTTTGGGCTGGAGCTCAGAGTGCTCCTCTCCCATGTGAAGGTGCCTGCCAGGCTGGGTGCTGCAGGGTCGATGGGTGGAGAAACCTCCTCTGCAGATGCCGACGCAGTTTCCATGTGAGATAAGCCCTGAGCTGCAGCGTGCAGAGAGGAGCAGAGAACTTCTGGGAATTTTAGACATCTGGAGAACTTTAATGTAGAAAACACAGATGTTTACAGATACTTGCTGTAAGGTCAGGGAGGTTCGAAGATCATCATTTCGTGCTTGGGCATCTAAGTCCTTTTGCAGATTTCTTGGCTCCACCATTCTCTTCTGCAATGGCAGAGGAATGATTTGAATTAGAGCAGCATCCAAGCTGCTCAGGATAAATGGGCTTGCTACATCCACATGGAACAAATCTCTCCGTGTCTCACTTTTCTCTTAATGAAAATTAACATATGACTAATTACAGAGGTGTTGGGTGGATCATTGCTGTGTGGCCAAAGTCTCAGGCTTACGTGTGAAGTTGCAGAGGAGTTCAAAGTACTGTTAATGTCAGCTTATCACTCATTACATTAATCCAATTAATTTGTGCCCTTTTAAAATGTTGTCTGGCAGATATTCTGCATCCAGTATAAAATAGGGCACATTAAGCTTGTAGCCACAGTGCTTCTCTTATTATTTTGCACGAGAGCAGTTCTCATCATTTGGTCACCACTAGGACAAATTGCACATAACACGGGTATTTCAACGCAAGGCAACAAGTGCGACTTCCTTGACATGGATAAATTGCACTGGGCAAAAGCTCCAGAGAATAACAGTGAATACTGGGGGTACTGGAATGGGGACAAACATAAACCAGTTCCAACAGGGAGCCTGGAGTTAACGCTATCCCTTCGCCATTTAGTTACAATACTGCCTTTTGCTTTAAAAGAAGAATTGGATAGGATATATGCAAAATGCTACCCATTAATCAGGTAAAAAAGCTAAGTCCTCTCTTCCTCCCCAGGTCCAGGGGAGCTGAAGGCACCAGCCTCCCCACCACACAGTGAGAGGTGATTTACTGTAGCCCCAGCACAGGGGTATTTTCTGGGGCCACGGCACATAGACGTGCCATTGACAATTCTGCCTTTGTTTTGATTGCTTCCAACTGCAGAATGAGTGAGACTTAATTGGCAGAAATGACCTCATTGCTGGCTTGATTAAGGTCTCCATATGTGTTTTACAAATAAATAGTCTTTTCAACTGTTTTATCACTTGGAAGGTTCAGCAGACTAAAATTTGCCTCTTTCCCTGAAATGGGGACTACTTCTGATCATCCACCCTTCCTGCAGCCGAGGTCACTGGCAGATTGAGAGCCCATGAGAGCATCACCTGCTCTTTCTGTGGTGGCCCTGGAAGTGGACAAGCATCAACCAGCCCCTCCCTGGGGTGTTTGCCCAGCCCAGAGAGCAGCTGAGTGAAGGGTTCCCATGGGGTTTGCATATGGCAGTTGGCAGCATCAGCCCCATCTACGTGGCGTGACCAAACAGGGCTGTCCACTGCTATCTGCATCGGGCTCCTCACAGCACGGCCAGGGCTTGCCCTGACAGCTCTCACGGGCGATGGTTGCATTGACTGCCAGCTGAATTCCTCCACTCCCTTTCTTATTGTGTTATAATAAAGGAAGAAAACAAATATGTGCATGGAATCAGGCTTTTGCTAATTATTTGGGCTGCATTGCACATCCTCTTGCAGCGTTGGGAAAGGTTTTTTAGAGGGGAACCCCAAGGGGCACCTCCATCCTGGTGAGTCTCTGGACCATTCCCCTCCATGCCTGAAGGTGGTGGGTGAAGTTGAGTCAGGACCTGCCGCTTGTTTAGTCCTCCCAAATCCACCCAATGTCAAGTCAGAGTTGGAGGTGGAGAGATGAAGAGCAGTTGGGTGATGCTGGCCAGGAGCTAAGCTGTGAAACCTGGAATAGTGTTTTTAAAAGACACTGTCAGACAAACTGCAATGCAATGCAAAAGAAAAAGGACAAATAGAAATAAAATCAAGGCCTTGTGTGTCAAATATGCTGCTAACTCCACTCTACAGCACTCCAGGTCTCTCTGTTTTCATGTAGCTGTATTGCTTAATCCAAGCTTTCAGAAATGATGAGCTTGGCTTAAAACTAGAGCTGAGAAATGTTTCCTATCAGGTTATTTTATTCACTCTCCAAAGGTCGAACATTTTGCACTCATGTGCCTTTCAGGAAGGCTGGAAATGCATTAAAATAAAAAAAAAAAGAAAGCTTAAATTGTTAGGTTAAAAGCTGATCCGAGCTCTAAATCACCAGTAAATAAGGACAACTCACGATAAAATGGTGAGAGTTGAAAACACCATTAGACCTTTAGAGAGATGAGGTTTATTTAGAGGGATTCTTGTGCCTGAGCATTCGGTATTCTGAACTGTCTAGAGAGAAACATGCTGATTTCCTCGGATTACTTGATCATGGTTCACTGAGTTCAGGTTTTCTTTCCTTTCCTATTTTGCTGCTAATTCAGTAGCAGCAAATATTCTTGTGAATGAATTCACGCAGCAAAGCACATGTTTTGAGAGAAAGGATATCTTTTCTAACAAAGATCATTTCCTCTCTGAAGTGGAGATGAAAAAAAAAACCAAACAAAAAAAAGGAAAAAAGTGAGTTTCTGTGTTTTTTTTATTTTTTAAAAACCAGGAATAATAAGAAAAAATAGCTGGATGTGAAATTCCAAACAACAGAATTTGGGATTTTGTGCCAGACTGGATGCAGCCAGAGAGGCTGAGGGAGGATTTGGATGGGGTGCAGGACAAGTTGATTCTGCTTTACACCCCCAGGATGCTTCAAATAATCCTCCTGAAAAATGGGGTCCCTGTCTTGTGGCCATGAAAGATGTTCCCATCACAGCTCAACCCAAGTTTCTTGTGGAAACGGGGGATCCAAAGCAAGGATTGATGGCACTGTAAGGGTGTTTGACAGCTGTCACACATGGAAGGATGGTTTAACACCATCCCTCCTTGGGAAAACCCAAGGACAGGGATGGGGTGGGACATCCCAACAAACAGGCTTCTGCTCAAGTTCATCTCGAGGAGTGTTAAGGCCATACAGCCTGAAGTGAGAAAATGACAGTGTATTGTGTCTGCCCCAAAATATCCATGTGGTGTTTCCCCTGATGGAAGAAAGGCAGAGACACTACAGTCAGGTTTTCCACAATGCTCCTCACCACAAGGCACGCAGGATGATGTTGAATGAAATCCTGCCTTTGTGGCTGGTGGAGAAAGAAGTCCTGTGTTATTTCTGTGCTGACAGCGTATCTCCAGGAAGGTTATTTTAGTTTTGGCTCCCCTTCCCTTAAAGGAATGGCACTACATGAAAACCCAGGATCCATTCCTGAGCAGAAGGTTTTTGCTTGGGGATGACGTGAAGCACGCTCCTGCCCTGCTCAAGTGGGAAGAGAAAAATATTCAGAGAAACCTCTGGTTTTGCCTCTTTTGGAAGTTACAGGAGTAGCTTCCCAACAAATAGTGAATGTTTCAAGGCAACACTTGAGATGTTTGCTCACCTGGAGCAGAACACCAGGCACCACCGAAGAGTCCCTGCTGGATTTTTGTCTCTGGTGGTCCTGGTGACAGGGGAAGGGAGCTCTTCTCCTAAAAACCACCACAGGCATGGCTCCTTGCATATGTCCTTTCATGGAGGACTAAAGCCATCTGCTGCTGTTTCCAAACAGGCTTCTCAGTGCTCTGCTGGATGCTCAGCCCAGCAAAGCACTGGTCCTCCTGGGTCAGGGCAGGCAGGTGTTTGCAGCGTGCCGGGGGACATGTCCTTTGAGTGGGGGGTGATATGGCCAAATGGAAAACTCCCCAAAAGAGCCAGTCCTCACCAGTGTGGGAAGGTGAGGGGGTTGCTATGAAGGGCACAAGAGCTACCTACCTACCCTCTGCCCTTCCCCAGCCTGCAAAAATACTGACTGTCCTCATCTGTTTGGCAAAGGTTAACTGCTGGGGAAATGGAAGGACTGGTGGTTAAGGTTTGCTGGACAATTCGCATGCCTGTCCCATGTGGATCGGAGAAATATTCTTCCTCTCTCCCGCCCTTGGTATCGGAGCCGCTCTTTATTCAGCCGATTTCTCGGGAGAAATCTGGGGAGAGGGAGTGTGCCTGCCAACGATGTGAGCTGAATAACAATCCTTAAATCCCCCCCCTTGCATCAACTTCTGCTCCTTCTCCTGCTGTTCCGTATTCTCTGTGGCAGGAATATTTGAAACAGATTTTCTAGGTGCAGGAAAAAAAAGGAAAATGGAATGGCCCTGAAGATGCCAAACGACAGAACGTATTTTCCTCAATTTATCCTTCAGATAACGTTTCTGATTTTGTTAACGAACGCCCAGGTTTCCCTGAAAGCTGTAACCAGGGCAGAGTTTTTATAATAATGTTTGCATTAGGCTTCTGGTGGGCTCAGGCTTTTGGAATTATATTTGAGCTTCCTCAGCTTTCAGCACCATTAAGCATATTTTAAAAACACATTAAAAGGAATATGTCAGCTCGGTTTAGGCTGAAAGTTGGGTTGGGAGAGGAAAAGGAAAGTGAGCACAAGAAAGAATTTTACAAAATACAAATGAAGCGAGAGTGTTTTCATCAAGGGAAGAAAAAAAAGAAAAGATGTTATTCCAAAATAACTTCCTTTCTCTTTATTATTTTTAACTTGTAGACTGGGTAACAAGGAAAAATCATCTTTGTGCTTGACAATGAGGAAGTCTAAGTGACCAGAAACCAAACTGCTCCAGGTGATGTGAAACAAAACTTGTTTATGGAATGCAAAAATATTTTATCACCAGATGCACCTGCAAGTTTAAACTGAAACACGTAACTGAAACACATTTTGTCTCCTTGGCAAAGAACGTAGGAATTTTTCCTTTCACTTGAACATTTCTATCCATTACAAGACCCAAACTCTTCCCAAACACCATCTTGTTGTCTTCAACCTCCAGGGACTGTTACCAAGAAGCCCAAATTCTCAATCCTTGCTCTGCGCAAAGATTTCTAGAACAAGGCTATTTTCCTCTTGGCACCCTTTCTTCCTCTTCCTCTGAAGAATGGTTCTGTGAGTTGTTCAAAAGCAAAATGGGAAAGCAGCACTGGAAAGAGCAGTGTACAGGTGGAAGGAGGAACCCAGGAGCCAGACACAGGAGCAGCATCCTGCAGAACAGTCCTGGTCCCCATCCCCATCCCCATCCCTATCTCCAGCCCAAGCCTGGGCTGAGCACCACGACCCAGTGGGGTAAACTGGTGTATTGCAGCTCCGTGCATGGGAAAGAAGGAGGTACACAAGGGATGGGAGATGTTGGTAGTCTCTCAGTTGTTGGGGCAGGCTGGCATCTTGGGTGGTTGTGTCTGTGGTTGTCCTCCCACCAGGTGCCTGTGTCAAGCTCAGAGGAGACCCATGTCCTTCACTATTGATTTCTCCCCTCTCAGGAAATTATTGTATGAAAGGTCATGTATTTTCCATGGCTTCCAGTCATAACAGGCAGTTGTGATAGAAGAAGGGACAACGTTACAGACACTAATAACAGCACAAAGCCTCCAAGAAGGTATCTAGAAGCCTTGCTGCATATGAACCTGTGGTTGCCAAAATGAAAAGCACGATGCACCATTGTGTAGCTGCCCTTTCATCAATTTTTCTTTATATCTAGTAACAACAAAGGTAATAATCGACAAAAACATGTGCTGTGCCACTTCTTCTCTGCATAATGCCACTGTTTTTCTGTTGGCTTTGATACCAGCCAGGTCTTCTTTCTGGGCTGCTGTGAAAAAGGGAAAGGCAAAGACGTAACCGTCTAGCCCTGCTACGGCTCTGATTTTTGTAAGGGGCACAGTCAACAGCTCCCTGTTTGCTACCCTTGTATATGGCTTAATATGGCTTAAAACACAACATGGGCTGCTGAGCTCCCTGTGCTACCATGTGTGGTGAAAAGGAGTGACTTCCCCAAAGCAGAGGCATAAATTCTGCTTCCTACACATATATGAAGAGTAAAAAAAGATAATACGAAGCTCCGTCCCTCTCCCTGTTTGGGTCAGCAATATAGGAATGGCTGGTTATAAATAGGAGAAAATGCTCTTTTGGGCAGATAAGGAAAGCAGCATTTCTGCAGTGATTTAGGGGAATAGCAGCTTTTTCCATGCAGAAAAGCCTGCAGCTGGAAAATCACTTTGAATGTATTGGAAAGGCAAGAATAAAATAACAACAAAAGTGATGATAACTTTAAAGTCTCTAAATATGTATTTATCTACTCACAGATGTTCAAGCTATGTTTTAATATTTTATTCTTCGTAATATTATAATGCAGGCAATATAGAACTATATAATGCAACATATTACTTATATATTCTGTAATATATAGGTTTATGTAATAACATCTAGCATATGATATTATATTAATAATATTAATATATAACTATTACATACTGTCAACATATAGCTCATTAATATACCTGCCGATGCTGCTTGGAAAAAGATACTGTTGGGAAGAAGAGATAATAATATTGGAAGATAACTCAGAACTAGCACAGAATTGACAGATCCGGCCTGATCTGAGTATGAATCTTAAATCACCAGGTTTTAAAATAAAATTTTAAAATGCTGAGGTGTTTCTTTTCGGAGGAGCAAATCAGGTGTCTCCACAGATATGTTAATCTTGAAATTTTCTTTTAGTAGTTTTAATGAATTTAGAGTTTAAATTTTAATCCAAATTTCAGCAAGAAAAATTTTCTCATGGTATATGAATCTACCTGCCAAGCTGCAGGTTTTTCTGTTAATGTATGGCATTAGAAATCTTTGTCCCTGGGGTAAAGAAGAAGAGCTTAAAAAAATATTAATTCCTCTGTGTTTACACAACAGATCCTAACAACACCAAGGGGACCCCTGGAATTAATTGGGAGAGTGCTCTCTGCTGTTAAAGGTCCCTAAATGTGTATTTACCTAATCCAGGCTTTGAGCATTGCTCAGATGTTTGCCTGGGACCAGCTGGAACAGCTCCGGGGCTACAAACTCCTCAGTGTGTCCCCACAGTGTGTCCCTCCCCTCCTGATGACACCCTGTGAGCTGGGTGTCCCCAAGAGCACCGTGACCATGCTGGCCCTGGTTATTGCAGCATCCTTTCTGCACCCAAACCCATGCTGTGCTGGTAACCAGTGGCTTCACCAGCTGAACCAGCATGGAAGCTTTTTGCTCATTTCCTTGTGTAACTTCAATAGTAAGGGCTTAACTGATGAAGGATCTCCAGGTTTACCTTGGGAGAAAGGTCTCCCCAGCTTTCAGAAGTGGGTTCCTTAGGTAAATCCCAGCATCTTTATGGAGAATTAGGGTAATTTCCTATTCCATGGTTGGGTTTCACTTGGAAGTGGCCCAAGGAACCCTTGATGGATGGATTTGAACAGCAACCCTCAAATCATCAGGATGGGGTTTTGAAGCCTGCTTGTGTGGGTGAAAAAAGTGCAAAGTCTGAAGATAGGGGTGAATTCAGCCCCTTGTCCACACAGGCACAAGGAGGCTCCGTGTTCTTGTTCCTTTGAGTGGAAAGGGATGGGCAACACCATGTGGATCATCGAGCAGATGCTGCCTGAGCTGAGATGACCAACTTTGCTGAAGTGACAGCGTGAGCAGCTGCCTGTATCACATCTAAACACCACCTGTATCCACAGGACACAGACATTATTTTGCAACTTTGGTCTAGGCTTGTTCTGTGTAACTAAAATCCAAATGCAGTTAACACCACGCTATAAAATCTATAAAATCATCTTTGTTCTGACCTTTACTGAGGATGCTGTTCTCTGGGAAAAAAAAATAAAAATGTATTCAGCAACAAAGTGGTTAAATCAAAATAACAAGGGTGATTTATCAAGTAGCTTTCCCTGGCTATACTCAAGGGGGGCATATCTACCTATTTGTCAAGTCATTGACAATAGCCTATTTCTTTCTTCCTACCCATATGCTTTATTAAAGAAACACTTGACCTACCTGTCATATCAAACTGCTTCCTTTATCCAAAACAGAATAATATAGACATTTCCCTTAAGGGAATCCTGATGCAAATATATAAGGACAGGTTGCCAATTTGTTGAGCGTATTAGGGTACAGAAAACTGTCAAGGGAAACAGCTGTAATACAGACTGTTCTAACAAGCTCATTTTTCCTTTTTCTTTTCTTTTTTTTTTTTTTTTTTTTCCAGTGGTACTTTTGGTCTCTCTTTAGTTTACATTATACCATTTGTACGTTACGATTTTTATGGACAGCTGTCAGCTGCAACCCATCTCTTTCACTCTGGGAAGAAAAAAAAGGGAAACCTTCAGATTCTCAGCCATGGTTCTGATCTATTGTTTGGTCTTTGACAATAACTGTCACAAACCCTGCGGCTTCACATCACCGTGAAGAAAGTTATGGGCTAGGGGAAGGAAAAAGCAGCACAGCTCGTGGTGGAGGAGGCTCTGGTTGTGATTTAAAAGGCATGCCTTTTCACGGGAAGCCACTGAAATAGATGGTGACACTTCCCATTTTCACCTGTCTGCTTCTGTGTGGCAGAAAGCGCTCACTGTCCTCCCCTGGAAGAGGGGTTTGGGGCAAAACGTTAACTCTGGAATGATGCAGAAAGGTCCGAATGTGGCACTTTGCACCACCAAACTCTGCTGCAGCCAAGGGCTATAAACGGGAGCCGTGCTGCAAGAACTCAGGATTCCCAGCACACCGTGGTTAATCCTGAGCTACTCAGTCCCCAGCCCTGGTTTTGGTGCACGAGTCCAAAACGTCACCAGCTTTCCAGCAAGGCGTTTTGGTGATGTTGTACAGACCCTCATCAGTTTCCAAGTGAAATCCATAATATTCAGCAACTGGAATCTCCTGAGACCAGAAAAGATTAAGAGCCAAATCCATATAATTAGAGGTCTACTTTGACTCGTGGACAAGGCAAAGGCTGTGCTACAGGAACAAAGGGTAGATTAAAGATGTTAGTCCTGTTTCACTTTGGCTGCCGCTTCACTAAAATCACTGGGGTTACCCCAGAGATTAATTAGTCAATTTATGCTTGTTTGCATAAAGGATGACATAGATCATCAGCTGAACGAACAAAAGTTCAGGCAGTGCAAGTCAGGGCAAGAGGGGAGAAAACTAACCGTGTCTGGACTGAGGTCTGGAGCCTTGTGCCTACGTGTGCATCTGACCAGTCACCTGCTGCAAGAGGCAAGCAAGGGCTTCTGAATCTCTCAGAAAAGTCAGATCACCCTAAAAAAAAAATGTCTTTAGAGGGTCATACAAATCTTTGGGGAGAGAAGAAAAAGGGCACTGGGATCACTGCATGAAAGGGTACACAGCAATGGTCTGGTGTTTCTGGTCTAAACTTCTGCCTCATTCCTGCTTAACAACCCAGCAACGTGTCCTGCTTAACGACCCAGTAATGTGTCCCAATGATTCCTAAACCCATCTTTTAATGTGGAGCACCCAAATGGAGACAAAGAGCAGCAGGTGGCATCCTGGTCCTGCTGAACTCCTGGGGAGTGTTCTCATGCCCCTTTCCAGGGCCAGGAGCTCAGCCGTATGTTCAATACTGTCACTGGGGTAGGAAGGAGTTCTGATGGGCTGGTGTCTCTGCTGTGGCCCAGGCTGCCAGGGTCTTTAGGGGACGTTTTTCTGGCACATGGCATATGATGGAGAGCAGTAAGAGATGGCATTGTGTGATTGCAGGGTATATCCAGAGATGAGGAGAAAAAGATCCTAGAGGTATATTTGTAGCCCTCACTCTCCCTTTAGAAGAGCATTTTGGTAGTTTGAGGTCATCAGTAGACTTTCTGTAGCAGACACTATCTGAGGCAGAAAGGAAATGTTACCACCAATGTTTAACAAAGTGGAGATGATAAAAAATAGATGCCTGTTCCCTTGAGATGCTGCAGAGAGTAGGGGAGAGAAGTCATCAGACACTACTCTTCTGTTCTGGTTTTGTGAATACACACACGCAGTACCACCCAACATGCATTTTCTGATGGGAGTGAAAACATCTCCTCATTTTTGTACACATTTAGAATCTGCAATGCAGTTTCTGGGGCCAAACTGTAGCTCAGACATAGTGAGAAATGTCTGTAATGCTGGGACTGGAGCAGAGCCAAAAGCTTCTCCTCTTCTACCCTGCCGCTGACACACACGATGACACTTCATGATCTCTTGTCTAACTAAAAAAGTGCTGGAAAAAAGACTTGAATCCCCAGAGGGGTGGCATGGAGGTGAATGTGTTAATGGTCATGGTGTAGCCTGGTGTCTGCAGGGTGGCTGCGGGTTGTTCCGAAACTGGAGGGCACTGGGACAAGTTGGAGCAACCCTGGTAAGGGATGGGAGAGGGGGAGCTGCAACAAAGCCTCTTGGGGACCAGCAACAGCAGCAGCAATTAAATGTTGATCAAATATTGTCCTAGGATCTGCTTGTCCAAGTCATGTGAGATACCCAGTGGGCCAGATCCCCTGGAACACACCCAATGTGTTCCAGCAAGGATCTGAGTCACAGGTCCTGGGGAATAACTGTTAATTAGCATTAAACAATTGTTTCCTGGGGGAAGTATGAAAAACAAGTATGTCTCAATCTTGGTTTGGAAAAGCCACATCTTGCCAACAGAGGGGACTTCTATCACTTTTTCTCAAAGGGTTTCCAGGTATGAGTCCTGCAATGTTTGGGCAGCACTGGTGTAAACAGTTCAGGGATTTTATATTACGAAGTAGCTCAAATATTGCAGCATCCTCAGCAAAATCACACCCATACACTGCTTATATCAAAAAGTAGCTCATTTGGTTTTAATTTGTCCTGTACCATGAGGTTACAGCCTGGTTTGGTTCCTGCTTGCTTTTTAGCTGCTTTCAGTTACTTCCCCCCCTCTTTTTCCTGGAGCTTGTGAATTGCAAGGTCAAGCTAAAGTCAAACTTTACCATTTCAGTGATGAAATGCAAGCAGATGTGGCTGCTTCATGTGACACTACGCTGGGGTCCGTGGATGCTGCCTGGCACCCCGGCCCATGTCCATTCCCTTGCATCTCAGCGTTGCCAGTTCTCCCATCCCAGTTCCAACACAGGTGTCACACTGGTCGCTCTTCATACCAGGAAGGTGACGAGGGAGAGTGCTTTAAACTTCAGTTTCTGCACAGTTGCTGTTTGTTGGCCTTAGGAAGGAGTGCAGGCAGGTGACCGGTCTGGTGGTTTGTGATGGTATTTTCCTTCACAACATTTTGTTGCATCAGAATCTGATTTCCTCAGGGATATCAGTGTCTGCCTGCTGGCAGGGAGCTACGTGGCACCAAACTGCCAATTATGCTGAGCTTCCCCTGGCTCCATCACTTTCTGCAGATCAGTTCATCTGCCCTCCCCATCTCTCGCATGGTTTGCAAAGGATAATCATTTGGTGTTGAGTAGGATGGACTCTCCTTCTTGCTCTAAAACTAAATGAACTTGCCCAGCCCCAGGATTCTACTAAAGCCAGTAACACTTCTTCACGGAGCTGATCGTGCTGCTCATTGCTGTAATTGCTCGTGTCCATTTGTCTTTTTCCACTCATGAAGGAAAGCATTGATTCCCATGAGGTTAAGCATATGGCTCAGAGCAAAGTTCCCAGGCACGCTGGAAAGACAGCATCAGCCATTCCTCCTGCCCTCTCATCCAGTCATCTCTTGCTTAGAGCATTACCCCGTGTTTGATAATCATCAATGGATTTCACCACCACAGAGCAAAATCTATCCCTGAGTTTGCCTCTACCTGTAGAAATAAAAGCACAACCCACTTACAGAGGGCAAGATGGGTTTGGCAGAGAGGGTTCCCCCCACTCAGCCCATCCCACGCTGCAGGTCTGGGTCAATTGGTGCTTTTCATCCATAGGTTTGAAAACCTCATTAAGCTATTCTGCCTGAGACTGGTGAAGAGGTGAATCTTACTGGTTTATGTTCATGTCCCCATTGTGTGCAGTGAAGCAGCAGTGATTTGAGAACTATCTCTTGGTTGTCTTTCTGAGGTTATTCATTATCTAGGCAGAAAACACTTCTTCTTTTGTGACAATGGTCTCACAAGGTTAGCAGCAGCATTGCCGAGAATTAATGAGTTTCTTCAAAAAATTTGAGGATGACCTCTGGAAATTTTTCATCTCTTGGTTTGTGCACACATGGCTCTGCTCACAGAATGAGACGTAAAGCTTCATATCAATGAAAACTATCCAAGTAATGCAGCTCAGTGTATTCCTCCCTCGGAAAAATCACAACCAGGCAGTATTTTTCTACCTACTTCCAGCCTTACATATTTCTAGGTCTGGATGAAAAAAATAATAAAATAAAAAATTCTATTATTTCAAAGGCATATTCCCAGAAGAATGCCAAACCCTAAAATCCTTCTGAAAATTTGAAGTCATCTCTAAGTAGAGAAAAAAGGGGACGGCGGCTCGAGCCCTCAGCTTCGGTCCGCAGGGATGCTAGGAAGCCAGCCTGCTCTCCTCGCCACAGTGCTCTCCCTGATGTTTCTCTCCAAAGCCTTTACTCGATGTTGGTTTGTTTCTGTTAGGATTAGAGTGGCCCACTTAGTGGTCTTGAAGGAAAGGCTCTTTAGGTCCGAGGGATAGCTGTGTATACAGAGCAGGGGAGATGGTGTCCCGTGTTTCAGGAATATCGTGGTTTTCTCGCCGAGATGCGTGGAGCTGGAGCAGCTTCCAGACATGTGTTTGTAATTTTTTGTTTGGTCTGCCTGGGTTCTGAGAAATGATCCATTTTTTGATTTGCCTGCTGAAAGGGTTTCACACTTTCGGATACCGGCGTTTGATTAGTTTTGATGATAACCACAGTAGTATAAGTCTGACTTCCAGATTGCTTTCCAGCGTGACACTAAGCAGCCACCCATCTTCAAGGCTGAAGAAATTCACACGTGCATTTGATTTTTTCTTTCCTAGGAAGAAGTGCAAAATGCTTGCCACCAAAACATTAAAAAAATATAGAAATCAAAATCGCATTCCTTGTCCCTCTATTTAAGGTGATGTCTGGGCAAGGTAATTCTAGTAAACAGGGTGGGATCTATCAAGAAGAGTGTAGCTTTAATTCCTTCTCTTATTGTCTCTATATACTTGTTGTCTGCCTGAGCAATTTTTACAAACCTTGTTCAATGAAGAGCTTTGTGTTTGTCAAACGTGTGATTTAAAAGAGCGTTACTCGACTCCAGAAGGAAAATTACAAGCAATTCTTGCCCAGAGATAACATAATATGAAGATGACAGAAAAAAAGAAAACTAGCGTTTCTATCAC
Source organism: Todiramphus chloris collaris (assembly GCA_025345505.1). NCBI lineage: Eukaryota > Metazoa > Chordata > Aves > Coraciiformes > Alcedinidae > Todiramphus > Todiramphus chloris. The sequence continues at coordinate 1,568,964 of JANVCC010000135.1, read as the reverse complement.
CCTTTTTCCCTGCCTACTAATAGTTTTGATTCTCATTATTTCTCAAATGCCAAGAGTAAAAACTCTCCAGGGTACCAATTAGCTGTGCCCAGTCTGGATACAACCGCTCTCATCCAGGACGTGTTTCGAGATGCCGAAGCTCTCTTTGGGAAAAGGCAATTTGTGTGCAGCTATGTTTGGGATTTTTCAAGGATTTAAGCTTGTTGGGAAATAAAGATGGACTCGTACTTGATTTGATTAAAGCCAAAGCTTTTTATTAATTGATTTTAAATATAACCCATTACCATAAATGGGAACCTGGGATCTGTGTTTGAAGAATGTTTTTCTTTGCCTCACTTATATTGTATTAGAGGTTATACTTTCTTTAAATAAGGATAAATGGCACTTTGAATACTTCTGAATGAGCTTCTTGCCTTCTCTACAACCTTTCCTAGCTGCTTTTAGCATTCTTTTAAATGTAGACCATTGAACAGCAACAGTTTATGACAGTCTGCAACTCTATTTTGCATTCCTGCTGCTGAAGCATCCCGTGTATTTAAGGCACATTTTCTTACTTCAAGCAGCAAGCACAGATAATTTCAGGGTTAAAACAATAACATTTGGGCTTCGAGCACAGGGCTGGTTCTGGGCTGGCTCGCTGCGGTGTCGGCGGCTCCGTGCTTGGTTAATAGGTGCTGATAGAGGTTCGTTAGCAACGCCGAGGCTCAGCTTCTCCCCTGCATTAATTACCACTGGCAGCCCTCTCCCGAGGTTGTGCTTGCCCTGCTTTGGAGATTAGGAAGCAGATCTGCTAAGGCTGACGCTTTACTCACATGAATAGCTCCATTGAGTCTGACGTGGCTATTAAGTGAGTTAAGTTCAATAATATATTAAATCTTTGCAGGGCCTAAGGCACCTTGGAGGAGGTCGTTTCAGAAGTCTGCCCTAGCCTTTTGCTGCAGCCACAAAACTGTCCTTGTCAGAGCCCAGATTTCGTGGCTTGTGCAGTATTTTGCCCCATTCCTCCTGCAGCCAAGGCACCTCTCGTGAGCATCCTCCCTGCCCTAGTGCAACCTCCCCTCCAAAGCCCTTCGCATCTCTCCAACCCACCTGTAATCCCTTGAATTTTATTTCTCAGTACTTTAATGGGAGCAAACAAACAAAAAAAAGAACTCCAGAGGAGCAGCTTCTACTGCTCCTCCACCGCTAAAATAGCTCCAGCTTTTATAACATTGCAATACTAGCAAAAGCAACAGAGGGAGCTGGTGCCAGTGGCTGGGCTCCAGCAAGGTTCTGTGAGCTGTACTCACCTAAACCCCCGCAGCATCTCCCCCACTGCTCTGGCATTTAGGATTCCAGGAAAAGGAAAAAGGAAAAGGAAAAGGAAAAGGGAAGGGAAGGGAAGGGAAGG